>VWZK01011234.1:121861-197593 GCA_013396935.1 Baryphthengus martii
AAAAAAAAAAAAAGAAAGAAAAAAAAAATAACCAGGTCGTAAGCAAAGCAGCAAAAGCTGGGCTTTTAATTCTGCGCTGTGCCCAGGGAGGAGTCCCCCACAGTCATCTGTGGGCATCAGAAAGAGAAAGTGCAAGGCAATTACTTTCCCAGCAGCATTACAGCAACTTGAGGCACGTAAAGCCAATGAACAAAATTCAAGGCACAAAGAAGGCGAGGGAAAACACAACTGGCAGATTGCAGCCGCGTCTTTTGCAAGCTAAGAAAAAATAAATGCCATTTTAAGAGCGAGTTAAGGATTCTGCCAGAACGAGAGAGGAGTTCAGAGGTGAGTTCCGAGGGTGGGTGCGGGCACGCGTGCGTTTCTGCTGCAGAAGGAACCAGGGCTCGTGGGTCGGTTAGCGACAAAACAGCTCGGCAGGCTGCTCAGGGTCTCTGCTCACAAACACTATTTGATGAGGCTGCTCCTGAAAACCAAACTGAGAGCATGGATGGGGACCTCCCTTATTGACTCAGCAGAAGTTACTTAGCTCTCAAGGACTGGAACCATCGTTCCTGCTCATGCCCTTGGCTGCCAGCAGAAAACCGAGGAGTTATAGGTATCAGCAGAGCTCTTTTGCAAAGGCTAAGCTGGGAGCCCAACACCTGAGCAATGAGTATGCTTCTGTCCTTGTCTCCATTAATAGATGTAGGGGTTGCCCTGGTACTGTACTTTCCCTTATCTAACCTCCCCTCCATCTAACAGGTTCTCCTGTTAAAGCCACAGCCAGGCCAGGTCAAAAGCTTTTCCAGGAGGCAGCTGGTTCTCCAAACCCCTGCCAATTCCTCGATCTCCAGTAGAACCTTAGTGACTGTGCAGTTTCATGGCAAACAAACTCAGGGCAGGGCAGCTCCTGATGAATGCCAGGGGGAGGGTGGGGAAGAAGAGGGAGAACAGCAAACCAGCCTTGGCTACACTGCTACCTTTGGCAGGATCTCCTACAACCATCCCCGGCACCTCACTCAACTCTGCAGGGCAAAAGTGCCAGTGCAGACAGAGTACCAAATCCACCAGCCTTCTTTTCAACATATTGCTAGGCTTGCTTGGGCCGAGGTGGGAAAGGAACGCTGAACTCACAAAGAGCAGGATGAAATCCTCAGGCACCAAGCCCATGCTGAGCTCCATGGTTCTTTGGCTCAGTGGCTAGCAGTGCCTGAACTATTTCAGCTAGTTTAAGCTTGTCTACACTGCACCGCAGCTGCTGCTCTTACTGGAGTGAAGAAAGTTAATTCAAGAGCAGCAGGTATCCTAAAGCAAGTCAAGGACCCACCACATCATAGCCAAGGTCTCAGTTCAACCACAGCTATAGATGATACGGGAAGATCAAGTGAGTTCCCCTTTTTTGGGCCAAATCCCACTGCATGCGTAGTTCACCTCTTCTCAAAAGGCTTTGTGTCTAAGGTGGTAGGATTAGCCAATGAGTTTTTCAAAAAAATGCCTTTCTTGCAGGGCAGCGGCCTGATCGAGCACTGAGGAAAGCCCCGTGACATGTAGACATTTTCCTCAGTTGAGCTACTGCCCTGTATGAGGTCTGGCTTTACCACCTCTGTATAAGCCCCAGCTTTAAAAAAGCAGAGATAACAATGCTTAGCATTGCACTTTAAGGCACTTTGATACAGGTGAACACCTACAAATGTAGAGGGGGAAAGCCAAAGTATCTGACAGGCTGAGCTCCAGTGTGCAAACACATCCTTAATTAGCTGCGAGATTATGATCCTTCACCTTGCTGAATCAGATCTCAGACAAAAAATTACAAAAAAAAATTTGAATTTCTGCCCCTCCTTTGAGCTGGCTAATATAAGATGTTTGGGGCTTTCACACTGAGAGCTACAAAATCCTCTGCACTTTTCACCGCCATTGGAAGGAATTTTAGAAGCTCAGTGCACAGAATAGTCAGGCGGAGGCACAGCAGATGAAGGTCCTAAAACAGGGACATCTAAATCCAGCAGACACTTCTCAAAAATTCAGCTTTAACAAAGGTGCAGTCACATAGATCCTGAATGTGTTACCACTGTCAGACTGGTCTTTGCCATCCTTTATTGTTGACATTGGAAGTTCTTCAAATACTATCCTGCCAAGCCTCATGTTGTATAGAACAGCATCGTCCCTGCCCTGTTACATTGCCATGGGCCACACTGAAGCCCAGGGAAATGCCACAGTGTCATCCAGGACAACTGTAAGGACACTTTGAGCACATCTCAGTCAGGTAGCTGGGAAGTTCTATTCAGTTCCCAGGTCCAGTTCCAGCACTTCTCATTGGCACCCCATATCCACAGCGGAGCAAGACCTGGGCGCACGTTAGTCCTCCATCCTTCCCCTTTCTGCCTGGAGGATGACAGGATGAGGACTTGCCAGCAGGCTGCAGTTAGCGACTACAGATGAACTAGCATTCCTCCATCCTTCCTCTCTGCCTTTAGACAGCAGGATGTATGACCTTATGTGCTCCCCACTGGGGTACCCAACAACCCAGAGAAGAGCTGCTTTAGGTAAAACTTCAAACACAAGTCCCCTAAGCCCGCTGCCAGCACCCGCTGTACACAAACACCACTTCATTCCAGACTTAGGGTTAAGCAGGGAAGGTATCCAACAGTAGAGGCCGTAAGACTCAAGACCCACTTCAATAGACTGCAAAAAACAAATCCAGAAGATTTCAAAAGCACACTCAGATATGTTAAAAAACAAAACCAAAAGAGATCCATGTCAGTGACTTGTAGACTGTAAAAAGGCTCAAGTCTTCCCTTGAGGTACCCCAAGTAGAAGACATTTTGAAGCGCAATTCCAGTTTTACAGTTTTTTCTACTTGTTGTTTGGGAAGGCTTTTGGTTTTTTTAAATGCTCCTCGCTAGGGCCACTTTCATCAGAAGCCTGTATTTCAATTTCACATTCTTAGGTCTATGGCAGAAGTAAAATTTCAGTGCTTCATTTTCTTCAAACACAAGGAGTTTGAGCTTTGCACATGTAAAGCTGGGCAAAACTCACTCAGCTGCATACAAGATATTATAGAAGAACGCAAAACACACTTTCCTTCTAATGCCAAAAAGCAAATAAAAATTCACAGCTACCCTTTTTAGATAGGAACACGGCTGAAACAGTTGAAGCTTGAAAATACTGGTTCGGTCAATGGAATCTTCCAGTTCCACCCATCTGCCCACACAGATAGTCTTTGTCCCTTCTCCCATGAGCTTCAAGGTGTTTCTGTGTACATCTGATTGATGTGCCCCAAGTTTAGAGCTCAGAGCCACTGCTTTTATACCTGGCGATGTAGGCAAGAATACAAGTTTTAAAAGGTAAACTGAAAGTCAGCTCTGCAGTTTCCAAGGCTAGCCACAAACTAAGAAGAGTAATTGTTAACGCACAACAACAAAAAAACCTCTTTGGCAGAGTCACACAACTTTGAAAGAGTCTCACAACTCCCAAATTCCAGGACGGCTGCGTTCGTGCCCTGCTGGATTTAGTAAGGTGTGAATTGTACAGATTCCAAAGAGGGGCTACTTAAACACACCAAAAAAAAGATACTATCAAATGAGAACTCTTTTCACGTAAAGGAAATCAGTGTCAAAATAAGCCCACCCCTCTTCCAAGACGGTGAAAATAACTACATAAGGAACAAAAGATAAACAAAAGGAAAAGTTTGAGTACAAGCAACGCTCTTCTGGATGCTTGGCACACACAGTATGACTCTTAGATCCAAATTAACAGCTAGTTAAATACACTCTGCATTTTGATACAAAGCGTGTACTCCGAAAATCAGCAAATGCTCAAGAGGGAAATTCTGATGTTATTGCTGAGAGTTTAGCTGGTTTATTTCCCTAGCCAACTGTATCCTAGGATGGAGTGTGGCCAGCAGATCAAGAGAGGTGATTCTCCCCCTTTTCTCTGGTGAGACCCCATCTCAAATACTGCGTCCAGTTCTGGAGTCCTCACCATAAGAGGGACATAGACCTGTTGGAGCGAGTCTAGAGGAGGCCACAAAGATGATCCAGGGGCTGGAGCACCTCTTCTACAAGGACAGGCTGAGGGAGCTGGGATTGTTCAGCTTGGAGAAGACTCGGACTTTACCAATACTTGAAGGGAACCTCCAGGAAGGCTGGAGAGGGACTTTTCACAAGAGTGTCCAGCAATAGGACAAGGGGAAATGGTTTTAAACTGAAGGAGAATAGGTTTAGACTGGATCTTAGGAAGAAGTTCTTCTGTATGAGGGTGGCAAGACTCTGGAATAGATTGCCCAGAGAAGTTGTGGATGCCCCCTCCCTGGAGGTGCTCCTCTAGTTGAGAGGTGTCCCTACCCATGCCAGGGGGGTTGGATTAGATAATCTCTGAGGTCCCTTCCAACCTAAGTCATTCTAGGATTCTATGATTCTTACTTGATTTTAGTGCTGCAAACTTCATATTACTTCAACATTCTCTTTCAGTGCAACCAGTATCCATAGCGGGTTATTCTTTGGCACATGCAGAACCCAAAGTCCATCCATCTGCATCCAGTTCTCTCAGGTACTCTCAAGGACGGCACGTGCTATGTTGCTGTGGCAAGTCTCTGTTGTCACCAGAGAAAGCGTTCCATTAACACACATGCAATCTTTGCTCCTTCTTTCGCTCCTATGTATTATTTTTCAAGAGCATGAAAATGGCTAAGATTTTAAACAGAAGTCCCGTACCAGGTGTAGTTCTTCCAACCAAAGATGTTGGTAGGTGCCTTCCAGCTGCTTACCAGCCAGAGATTAGGACTGTGCTTTTGCCAAGAAAGGTTGGATGAGATGATCCTTGAGATCCCTCCCAACCTGATATTCTATGAATCTATGATGCTATGAAAAGCTCTTTTCATAAGCAGAAGGAAACCTGCAAAAACTTTCTAAAGAGCTTCAAGCAAAGCATGTCAGGTTAGGACTAAGGAACTTTCCTGGATTAGGCAGCACCCAAATCTGCTCTTCCATTTTCAGAGCTGCTGGCAGAGAAAAGTCTTCGCCTGGCACAGCTGTTTGCAGAGTCAGGCTGCGAAGAGGCACCACTGGTGGCTGCTCAGCAGAGGTTCTGCCGCTGGCTTTAACAAGAACTAGAGCAAGTACAGAACTCTACTCTCATTTTTCTGAATCCACCAGTAATAACAACGCACTAATGAAAAATAGCTTGGCCTGAGCAACAAAACACATACAAGAATGTGCTTACGGACTATCCAGATCAAGCACTCAGTTCTACACGTACACGCGGAAATCAAATCTGTAAGGATTTCACTACAGCCTGCGAGCACCAGGACAATCGTACGCTGCCTTACAATTAAGCACACATTCTTTGCCTTACCTCGTTCAGATCCCTCCTAAACTTCTGCTTCTACTGCAGAGCCTTTTCCTAAAAGGGCTTCTGTGTTGACACCCAGCAAAAAGCAACAAAACAGAGTAAGAGTTCTTGGAGACACTCCTGCCTAAATTGCGTAGCCACGATATTGTCTCGCTGGAAACCACCACCATCACCATCTTCCAATCACGGGCTGCAATGCATTTCACCAGCATTGGGCTGTGGAGTCCATCACTTGGAGCAGGCACCTTTTGGACTTTCGACTCGTTGCAGATGCTTTGCAGAAATTCCCTGCTGTTGTTGAACCACTTGTTTGGGACGTTGTTTAGCACCGGCAAGCCCACACCTGCGCTGGCAGGGCACGAGCTGCGCTCTCAGACAGATCCCAAAGCAGCCCTGCAGCCTACTAAGGTCGGCTTCAGGCAGGAGATAGTGTTTCATGTTCTAGGTGACCTTGGCCATGGTGGGGAGGGAGAGGAAGCATGGTAACTGTCATAATAAAGCTTGTGGCAATTTGGATAGCAGGAGGAGGACGACAAAGTGAGATTTAAACCAGTCCTGGTGCCAGATCAAATAGGGACCAGCGTTGTCAGAAACAGGTTCCCCTCGGGTTTTTGTTTTCAGTTTGTTTTTAATTTAGATTCCTTCAGACAACTTTTAAAAAAACCCAAACAACTACAGTATAACCACAGACAGGCCTAACCTTGATGCCTGGCTCCAGATCCAAACTCCTTACAGCCAGACTGTTAGCTCAGCCCCTCAGAAAAACCATCACCACTTTCCAAATGTGTGTGTCAGGGGGGTTATTACCGCTCCCTTCTCTCCTCTCCAAGGAGACGCTCCATACTCTTTGATTGTGTGTCTCACTCAACGACGATATATTTTTTAAAAAATAAAAACGAAGGCAAATAACCAGTGCAGCTCCTCAAAGGAAGGGGAAGTTCCTGGCCGCGAACATCCACATGAGGAATGAGCTTTTCCAGGAGAAGCCCTTGGCGTGCAAGCGGAGAGATTGCTGGGCTGCTCACCACTGCGAATACTCCTGTGGGTCAGCACAACCCAGAGGAGCTCTCGGAGGTGCCACGCGAGTTCCTCAGCCTCTAAAGCGATGAAATTAGAAACATTCTGCAGTGGGTCACTCGTATAGCCCACCGCCCCCACAAAAGCAACATCACTGATGTCCTGTCCTTCCTCACTCCCAGTCAAGTTAACCGGATCTGAAGAGTCCTTACCCCTGCCCTGAGGTTGGGCTTCTCACTGCTCTGAAAGAGGAGGTGCAGCTTTCAACCCCATCAAAATATCAACACCAGCCAAGTGCCACTCGGCGTCGCTGCAGCTGGGGTCTGTGGTGAGGGGCTGGCCCTGGGGTGGCTGCAGGGGTGGCCACTCTGTCTGGAGCGGCCAGACCTGCCCCGTGCTGGACATGGCTGGTTCCAGCCGACTCCGACTGATCCACCGCAGGGCAGAGCAGAGCCTCACAGCCGAGGTGGAGGCACCCGGGTGAAAGTGTTTAAGAAAGGATGGAAAACGCTGCACGAGAAATGAGGAGTGAGAAACGGGCCCATGGACACCTGGGGCAGAGCAGAAGGAGGGGAGAAGGTGCTCCAGGTGCTGGAGCTGACAGTCGCCTGCAGAGACTGTGGTGGAAGAAGCAGATATTTCCTGAAGGAACTGCAGCTCCCAGCTGGCCAAGGTCAGATCACCACAGTATCTCACAACAGATAAAAAAATAACTGCTTTGCTCAGTAGCTCTCCCTCTGCAGCCGAGACCCAGGCAAGCAAGTGCTCCCAGCCGGGTGATCTCCGGCTGACGCTGCCAGGGCTCCTGTGCCAGGCAAGATACACCATAGGGACGGGTAGGAGGAGACAGGCCACCAAAAATAACCCTGAACAGTACTGGAAGCTGTCTTGTTACTGTGGGAGAGACAATTCTCCCACACAGATCACACCAAACCCCTACCTACAACTCCTGACTGATAAGGGAATGAAACCATCGCATTTGGGAGGCACTGGAGGGCACGCACGACTTTCACAGGCACAGCAATGAGTATGCCGACAGCTGCCCCGACTCCCTCTGCCACCGTCGTATCGCTCCCTCACGGTGGGTAAAGCAAACACGAAGTGGCAGGCTAAACATTACCCTCACGGAAGCCTCTCTGGCACATAAACCCACGGCAAGGTGCACTTGCACCCTAAGGGGAACTGGGGTCTGCGTTTCCAGCTCATGCCTCCCAGCTCTGTGCCATCTAAAATCACTCCTGAGCCCACTCTGTGTCTGCCAGGCCCTTGGCAATGAGCTGTAAGAGCTTGTAACTTGTTGAACAGGCACGGACCTGAGTAAAATTCCACCCCCCCGCCTTGTCTGTCTCTCTTCAGGGTAACCACAGCAAGGTCTGCTGAACTTTAGTTCAGCTTCTCTCTCTCTTCCCTGCAATTCTGCTGCAGTCTCATCGGCCTCCTCGCCCCATCACCTCAAGTCCTTCTTCATCTCAGCACTGCCAGTCACCTCTGAAAGCTCTCCAGACCCAGACTCTTCCCACTCTGCAGGTTGGAGCACCTCAAAACTCAGAGCACTTCGTCTCCAAGAGAGTGGAGAGAGCGAAGGGAAAAGAGCCAGAAGCCTTTTCTTTAAATGCAGTTACCCATATTTGAAAGACGGAGCCAAAACCCCAAGAGTTTCTCTACTGACATGTGCCACAGGCAGCACCCCTTCAGCAATGCCAGCGAGGGCCTGGTGGGATGCATGGGTGCCTGCCCCCCAGCCCTCTCTCCAGCCCCCAGAGCTGTGGGCCACTGCTGGGCACAAAGGTGCCCTGCAGCTCACCACAGAGATGCAAAGCTGCTGGAACACGAGCTGAAGCTCAGCTATAGCACAGTCTCTAGCAAGCTATACTGTCCTCCATCCTCACCTCCTCCTCTCCAGCCCCCACTTATCCCCTGTAAAATGTTGTCACATCCACTGAGGCTTAACAGTGAGGAGGGGAAAAAAAAAACATTTCTGTCAAATTCTTAACCTCAAGTGGGTTTACCCAAAGCTCCTTGGAAATAGCTGCTGGACGACGGCTTCTGTCGAGTCCGTGTGTCAGATGCAAACATTTGGTGGCTCAATCCCTCACTGCCGCTCTAGTCTGTGCTCTTGCCACACCTGGACCTGTCCTCGCCTGGAATAACCAGTCCCTTCCATTGCTTCTGGCCTGGGCTCTGCTGCTGCTGGGAGGTGAGGCCCAGCTCCTTGCCAGTCCCCTCCCTCCAGGAATGTGTCACAGGCATGGCCTCACACGCACTCATTCTCACAAGGCCTGGCTGTGTCTTCCCACTGAGGAGAGAAAGATCTAAAACCATCTCAGTAGCTTCTTCCTTGACACACCATGTACCACACCACTCTCCTCTGCTCACAAGCTTGGGAAAAAAGGCCCAACCCAAACCCATCATGAATCATAGAATCATAGAATCTTTGAGGCTGGAATAGACCTCTGAGATCATCAANATTGTGGCCAAAGTGCAGGACCCTGCACTTGGCCTTGTTGAACCTCATCCCATTGGTCTCAGCCCATCGATCAAGCCTGTCCAGGTCCCTCTGCAGCATCTCCCTACCCTCCAGCAGATCGACACTCCCTCCCAACTTAGTGTCATCTGCAAATTTACTAAGGGTAGACTCAATCCCCTCATCCAGGTCATCAATAAAGATGTTGAACAGGACTGGGCCCAGTACCGAACCCTGGGGGACACCACTGGTCACTGGACACCAGGTAGATGTGGCACCATTCACAACCACTCTCTGTGCCCGGTCATCCAGCCAGTTTTTAACCCAGTGCAGGGTGCACCTGAAATCACAACTTTTCTTCAGCACCTCGGTGCAACACTAAGCTTTGTGGGAGATGTGGTGGCCTCAACCCTCTGCGTCTGTGCTGGCACCAGAGCACTTTGCAGTGAGGTAACACAGAAACTCCAGGAGAAGTGGCCCCATTTTTATGTCACACAACAAACGAGGGTGTGATAGCAAAACAGAGCTACACCAAGCTCCTTCAGCCCGCTCTGAAAGAGCTGCTTTGGATTGTGGCAGAAACAAAACCTCATTCATACGGACGCTACATCCAGATGAGAACCAGGCTGTATTAATTCAAATGGAGGGCAACATACGGTGGGTGTCAAGTAGAAGGGGCCAGTCTCTTTTCCGTGGTGTGCTGGGATAGAATGAGGAGCAATGGGCACAAATCAAACACAAGAAGTTCCACCTCAACGTGAGGAAAAACTTCTTTGCTGTGAAGGTGACAGAGCCTGGACCAGGCTGCCCAGAGAGGTGGTGGAGTCTCCTCCTCTAGAGACTTTCCAAAGTCACCTGGCTCTGTTCATGTGTGACCTGCCCTGGGTGATCCTGCTCTGGGTTGGACTGGATCATCTCCAGAGGTCTCTTCCAACCCTTACCATTCTCAGAGGTTGTATCTAAGCTGAGTTATCATTGCATGGTGCTCTTCTGTACCCTGTAAATACCTCTAAAGTAGCATAGACAAATCCAGAACCTCTCTCTCTTGAATATATCAAGTGCCTTGCCATCGTGGGATTCATTTGCCTGGTGAAACCCCATGGAAATGTGCAGGGCAGACTGCTTTCTGCTCTTTGGAAGCCTCTTCTCCAGAGTCATTGTGCTACATCAGTATCATTCTTCCCAAAAAGTTTCTTTTTTTGCCACATTACCAGATGACATAATTCACATTTTTAAATTTGTAGAAATGAGCCATTAGAAAACACAGAGCCTGCAGAAACTTTTTCATGTCTCCTTCTGAAGTTTCCAAAGAAAACAGTTTATGTTTAAAAAAAAATAAAAAAAAAATTATTTTATTCTTCACTTTCTCATTGGTCACTAGCTCACAGCCAGGCAGAAAGCAAGGCTCTAATTTGGAGGCAGGTGGATTGCTGGTCGTAACCATAAGACATTTCCTATTTCTTGGCTGTATCAGCAAATTGCCCGAGAAAACACTTGCGTAAAGCTTGGTCATTCTTCTATGAAATTTAACAAAAAGCTGAATTTTGCAGGAATTATATGGAAATCTTCTTCAGAAATTGACTCCAGAAAACATTACTCAACAAGCAAAGAAGACTTGACACTGAAAGCCACAACAGCAGGAAGAAGCTGCCTGTCCTGAACTGCTCATTGATTCCCTCCTTCAGAGGTGATTTCCTCAGCCAGGTTCTCCATAAAGGCAAACTCTTGTTTCACCTTCTCCTTCAGAACGTGCAAGGCCTTGCAGAACAACAGCTTCAGCACTGCTACGTGATTTATGCTTGCGAAGCACTACCTCTTCCCCTTGCAAACGTGGTGAAGTGAGTCATGAAGCTGGACAGCCTCCATGGTCCAACTAAAGGCAAGATTATGAGCCAAATCTACTCAGCCATTACCTTCATTTCATGGTACGGGACAAGCAAAAAGTAAAGAAGTTCCCTGACAAAAATGTCACTAAGGCTGTGCCAGGACAGAGGTGACTACATAGCTACTGTTCATCTCCCAGAGTTAGTTTGTGCTTCCAGATGCCTCACAAAAGGTAATTTTTATGACAGCTAATTACAGGCACACTGCGGTGACTCCCCAGCCAGACTTGTAACTCTTTTATGTTATTGTTGTTGTTATTATTATAAGCAGCATTCAAAACCTGGGCCCTTTGACACGAAACGCACGACGCATCTGTAAATATGCAAATATGTTCTCTGCTGCAAATGCTTGGTAATTTGAGGCCTGGTCCGCAGCATTTTTGTATAAATGTAGCTATCCCACTTCACAGGAATGATTTTATAAGAGCATTGCACCGAACAAAATTATCGAACTACAACCACATTTATGTTAGTCTAGCTCATAGCTCCAAAGAAGCTGTGCTGAACTAAGTCTGTCGTACCAAAGTAGTATTCACGCCAGAACTGTACCAGTTTAACCACACTGGGTTCCAAAAATCACAGTGAAATCAGCACTCAAACAGACCAATATAATGAAAACCGGGGCACACATAAGCTAGAGGGCAGGAGATACAGCCAGGAGACATTAGCAATTTCACATGCGCACCTCAGTTTACCTCCTGAATCTTCTCCTGAAATTTTAGAGCATACGTTGCCCTCTTAGGTACCTAAAATGAAGATGCCGTGTTTCCAATGACTGTTTTTGTTGTGCTTGACTGTTTTTTTTTAACTGTGTTGTACTGAGGCTGCAACGTTACTCATCTCATTAAATTCCAAGGAATCCAGGTGCATTAGCAGCTCTAAGAATGTCCAGAAAGAAGGAAGCTCGTGCTTTACTAGTCACTAGAGAATCTACAAGAGACACTGACCAAGCAATGGGTCCTGTGATGCACAGGCAGTACGATGTCAGCCTCAACTGAACTCTTCTGTAACTGGGGCATTTGGACAGTCCCTGTCCCACATGGATTTCCTGGACTCTAATAGGAGTGAGCTCATTCTGCAGTCTTTCCCTAAGGGATAATAATAAGGTCTTCCTCCTCTACCTGTCACCTATTTCACAAAACTTGCATAAACTTAACACGTTTCAGACTGCAAAATGTATTTGGAATTAGATAACAGGTTCAAAAGTTACACAGACTCCCCCAGTGCAATCACACACACAGTACCCCCATAGAAAAGCAGGCTAGGCAATAAATTTGAGCTAAACTCACAAGGCATTTTTCTAAGGAATGTAATGTTGCGATATAATCCGTGTTTCGTTTTCTTTAAAAAACAATCCAAGCAAAACCAACCAACCAATAAATAAATGAACCCAACTAAATAGAAATCCACCAAACAAATAACCTCACCCCACTTTTAAACCCAAAAGAGCTGGATATGGACTGAGGAGCCCTCACCTGTGCAGTGCTCAGATCATCCTGCTTCACTCTTCTTGTGCTGCCCGACCCCTCCTCGCCGATGAGCTTATCCCACCTCAGCCCTGCTCTGCTTTATGTGTAGCATGGGAAAAGGGCAGGCAAGGGTTCTGTGAGTGCTCCTGGACTCTACAACAGATTTAGGGACAAACACTTTCCTTAGTCCCCAGCAGATGTTCCTGGGGTAACAGAAAGCTTTCACTTGCTGAGTAACTGTCACTGTCAGGCACAAACCCCTGGAATTGGAAGCCAAGTTATGATGCTTCTAGGTTTAGTCCTTCTTTTTACCAGCTTCTCTGTTTCAAAGCACCTCTGTTCACTCTGGATGGCTCAGGGAACTTGAGGATTTGAAGTGCTGGTGGTAGGCTGCAGCCTGCATAGCTTTTTTCCTTCTGTGCTGTGTTACTCCAAGGAGGCTGGGTAGGTCCTCTGCATGCTCAGTATTCAGCTTCCTACTAGGCATATCTTTTGGAAGAAAACGCAGCAGCTATGCTCTCTAGAGTCAGATATCATGATAAACACGTCTGGATTGTGCTGTCCTGTATGAGGTATCAATGTTGTGTCTTTGCCTTATCGCTCCACTCCTCCCCCTTCGCAAACCCCAAACACTTTCTCCAAATAATAACAACTGCACTGATTTCTTCCCTCTGCAAGGGAGCCTGGAGCCTGCACTGTTATTTTTAGGTAACCCACTTGCTCAGTTTTCGTTCCCCTCTGTGAATAGATTCTTTGCTTATTCTGACTGGTACTGCCACACACACACCTCATCTCTTCCTTGTGCTGGTGCTATTCTCAGCACTGTAAATGCAGCACCCACGGCTGGGGTACAAGGCTACACTAACATTCATGCTGGGTTTTGTGTCTGGGCTCTCCCAGGGCTGTACACTCTGACCAGAAACATGGAGTTGGACACCACAAAGAGACCTGGAGAGTAGTAAGTGGTTGAAGTATTATGTAGGAAGCCAAGCAAAAATTCCCATTAGTATTTTCATGATTACTCATCAAAGCTGATAAAGATCTCATTCCAACAGAAAGAGGCAGGAGACCCATCTGGCAAAGGAAGGTAACCTACAAGTGAAAAAGTTTCTCATCCAAATTCTCTCCTGTTTCAGAGTGGCGGCCGGCACAAAATACCACTCCTCTGGCATGAGGAGGCTTTGGTACCAAGCTTGGGGAAGTATGAACAACAAAACAAGTGACAAGGCAGGAGAGGATGGGTCAGTCCTTGTGTGCCTGTGTCCAGTCCCTGACGCTGCTGTCTCAACGGAGTTTCCCCTTTGGTTCTAACCATATCCTGGTTTCTCTCCTCTTCTGCTTCAGGAATCTTAGGAATGTCTTTTTGCAGGTACCTCACCTCTTCTTTCAGCCTGTGTGCTTTGTCCTACCCAACTGCTTTTTTTTCCTCATGCTTTCCATTCTCATCCCTAGTATTTTTATTTCCCTTTCCTTTTTATTTTGGCCCACAAACAACCCCCCTTCCACAGCATGTCAACAGCAGTGGGAAGTAACCTAATTAATAGTTCCTTGATAGCCTCCCCCTCCCCATGCACACGCTCGTCCCCCCAGTATCCCACTGGCAATTCAACAGCCCTCTCTCAAGAAAGGAAAATATTTCCATACTAATTAATAACAACATCGGGTATTTCTGGGCGGAAGGATCTGGGATTCCCATCTGGGCCCAGCTCTCTCGAGCTGACAGAGCAATTGTACCTCAAAGCACATTTCCTTTTCCAAATCCTTGCGTTATTAACTGTTTACACTGCGCTCTGCACCAAACATCTTTGCCAGCCTGGCTCGTGTGCTCGCCGGTACCTTTGCAATTGAGTTCAGGCTGAATTCCTTCAGCACTCAGCCCCTGTGTCTCCTTCAGCACACGGCATTTGCTCATAATCCTTTCCCTTCTCTGTTCTCCAGCAGCATTCGTGTGAGCCAAGGGCTTTACCGCAATGTGGTTCTCAAAGGACACAGATGCTACCAGATCCGTTTAAAATGTCTCTGCTGCTTGATGTCCCCTGATGTCCACTTCACTGCCTCTGTTTCTGCCACAACTACTTGTAAAAAAAAATAAAATTCAAGTGTTGTTTTTGATGCATGTCTACAGAGGACGAGTACTTCTCAATGTTGACTGATCTACAGTACCGATTTTTTTCTATATGTAGTAGAATAGTGGCACTAACTCCTGTCCTTGTACAGGAGAGGGGAAGGGTAGGAAACACTTCACTAAGGACTGTGTTCAAAGGTGGGCTTCCAAAGAGAGGAAGCAGATGTGAATTTTCCTACGCCACCTTGGAAACACCAAAAAGAGAGAGTTGTGCCTCTAGAGGTGACCTGAGTCAACACAACTAGTTGCTCCTGCATCACAGGCTGGAGAAAGAATGAGAAACAAATAAAGTGTGGGAAACATCGTTGCTTCTGAACAAACGTAAAAGACAGAGCTCTTCCCAGTGAGAAAAGAACAACAGAGGTCCTATGCCAGCTATCAGCTCTTTAAAGCTCTGACAGATAAGCAGGAGGATTTCCTGGAAGCCCTATACAGACAGCACTGTGTCAGGGGACACCAGCATTGAAGTGAGACTGCTGGATTCCACCCCGTGTGTTGGAGGACAACAGTCTGTCCCCAGGGACTGCTGAAGGTGCAGGAACAGCAGCAGCAGCTTTGGAAAGGTTGATAACAAGCAAGAAGCGACCCACAAGCACAGGTCCTTCTCCTGCACAGAGTTAGCTGGAAAAATACTTTCAGATAAGCAGTTATATAAAATAAATGCACAAGAAGCATAGTTAACATAGGAAACATTGGGCCAGTGAAAGGCATCTTCCAAACAGAGTAATACGAAGATAACTGCGAAACAGAATAAAGAAGGGAGATAAGTGAGGTGGCTCCTCCGCTTATTCTGTCACTGCGGTCCTGCCTGCACAGCCTCTGCTGCGTCAAATGTTCATTTTCCGTGCCACCCTTTTTCTGGAGAGCCTTTTATCCCCCAGCTGCTGCCCAAGCCTCACTGTCCTCGTCGGTGCCTGCCTGGCTACAGTCTTCTCCAGTCTCCCTCATCTCCACAAACAACCATCCTTGTAGCGCAAAGCCTTGTGCAGCACAGCACATGTTTCCACCCTCCAGGCTGAAAGAAGGAAGGATGGAAGGAAAGGAAGAAAGGATACCTCTTAAAAGAAGGGGAAGAAGAATGGAGACAGAGGCAAATAGGAGGGAGAGTGAGAGGGGCCATAAATTCCCTTCTAATTCCAAATAATTCCGATTACACGGATGAGTAGTTTTCAATCAGAAAGATAATCTCAAAGATAGATGGCAGGATAATTGCTCGTCGGCGCGACGTAAATATTGTGTCGTTTCTATTAATCTCAGCGAATCGGGTGTCAGGGTTGTCACTCATTCATCAAAACAAATTAAAAAAAAAACATATTAAAAAAAAAAGAGAGAGACGCTGGAGGGAGGGGGATGTGTATCCAATAAGCAGCTGAAGGCGTGCGAGGTAATGAATGCTGCTTACACGCTGTTTGTATTTTTTGGTTTATAAAAGCTAAAGGTAAGTCAGGCAGTAGGTCTTGATTAACCTCTCGGTAGGGGCTGCCAGGGGCACTCACCGCCGCACGCGGAACAGCGCAACGGGACAGTGGCTGCACAACAGGGGGAGGGAAGTGGACAATATGCACTCGATATCGGAGCTGAACAGTCCGGGCATTGGCAGCAGGCAGGAGGCCCTACAGAACCACCGTAACTGGAGGAAAGGGCACAGGTCACAGCGTAAAACAAAAGCAGCGCTTCCATCTGCCACGGACAGGAGTGGGTAGGGAATGGAGAGCGATGGGGCGAGGCCGGCAGGCGGGGCACACGATAGTCCTCGGTGCAATTTCCCCACTGGCTGCAGCAGGACAGCCTGTGTCTGTCCCACTGCCAGATCCCTGTCTCTCCAGCGCTGCATCCTCAGGTGTTGGTAATGTCCCTCTCCCTGCCCTTGCAACGTGCTCGGCCTCAGGCAGCCCCCTCACAGCCCTTTGGTCCTCTGATTACTGTAGTGACTTAGTTCATTTTTGCTGACCCAGCAGGATCCGTCCCCCCACCTCCCTGCACCTCCCAGTACTCTCCTGGGACACCTCACCTGCCTGGGAGAGTACCCTGGTCCAGGACCTACAGTTAACAGCCTGAGTCGCACACTGCTCAGTCACCAGTGTTTCCCCGCTGACTGAATATAGAAGTTCTTTGGGAAGACCCTCATTCTACTCTGATATCTGTTTCCTGAGGGTTGACACCTCTTTGCCCAGGTTAGGAGCTCCAGCCTTAGCTTCTGCATGTAGGATTGTCTCCCGTGGACGCTGGACTGAAGCTACCACTCACAACACACAGCTGGCACGGATTTAGTGGTGGAGATGAGGCTGGATCGAGCAACCTCAAAGAAAAGACTCCCCATGCAACTTTCTCCTTACTCAAGGACATGGTCATGTCTTTCCAAGAGTGAAAAGCTTCTGTTAGACAGTAGCCTCCACCTGTGCTGCAGCCCACAAGAGCTGGTGAACCAGCCAAGGTTAGAGATGCATTTGGACGAATCACTTCCCCAGCCAACTCAGCCAAGGGCAGGAGGCAGTTGTTCATAACTGCACAGGGAGGTTCTCCGGGGCAGGACAGTTGGACCCTGCTGCTCGCTGCTGTGCTACAATGGGGAGCCTTTGCAGTGCACCATCTGTAGTCACTGAAGTGGTGCTTTCTGAACAAATCACCTTGGTTTGCTGTTGCCTATGTAGTGTTTTTTTGTGGGGCTTGAAGAAAACTGTTCCTTTCTCTGCCTGCAGTCTGGAGCGGCCAGAATACCACCTGCAGCTTGTGCTCTGAATGATGTGTCCTAAGTACTCTGGGGTGAAAAAAAATGTCAAGGTATTATGTTTTTAGACGAGACTTAGTTTGTCAACTAAGACAAATTTTGCCCTCCTGAGCTCCAGGAAGAAGCTGACAGGTTTTGGCTGTAAGTTAGCGCAGCGCTTTGCAAACAGCCCACTAACACAAGGACCTGAACCCGTGCCCAGGGGCTGTCGTCACTAAACGGATTTGAAAAATGCTAATATTTCATCCTTGGCCGTGCCAGTGTTTCTGTTCATTTACTGCTGCTGTTTGCTAAGTGAACTTGCTTATTTTAAAAGCCATTCTATGGGTAGTTCCTGTTGAAAGTTGGAAACAAATTCCCTATGGATGTCCTCACGCCAGCCTATGGCAGAACTGGTCCCAGCGTAGGCCAAGATTCATTAGGATTGAGTGCTGCTCTCACTGCACGATCCTCTGGGACAGAGGGAGCAGGGAGACTTCTCCCAGCCATACTTTTAACCTGTCAATCCAGCCAGCAACGCAATATCCGCTGGGGATTTCAGCTGCTTCTGTGATCCTGCCTTATCTCCCTACATCCCCCGGTGTGCCTGCCGCTCAGCAAAATGTCACTTCTCTCTCCCCTCCTTCCAAGATGGAAGTGAACTTGTGCGCCTGGCAGGGGGGCTGACAGACAGGAGCTGAAAGGCTGTCAAGGACCCACTGAAAAACGGGCAAGCCACGCTGTGTCAGATTTCGGGGCCTAACACTGCAGCTTTCTGTCTGCTCTTGGGCTGGCTCTAAATGGAGCCTTTGATAGGCAGCCAGGCAGCTGTCATCACAGGGTCAGCTTCAGAAGCAGGAGGGTATGAGCACCTGGGAAGCACATGCCAGTGAGCAGAGAATAGCAGCAGTATTGTAAGGCTGGGTACTGCGGGGAACTGGCAACGCCAGGATGAGGGGAGAGTCGAGCACTGGACAATGGGATACACCAAGGGCATCCATCCACAAGGCCCGGAGAAACCTTGGTTCCACCACAACTTCTCAAGGGTGAAATGTCCCATAAAACCAGCCTCCTACTAACTCCTCAATGCTCATTTCCCTCTCTAAGAAATGAGCCTGAAGGAGACTCCTCAAGAGGAAAGGGTGCAAAGGCGATAGTCTTCGATAACCACTCAACATCATTTTCTGCTTCCCATGGCTGGGGTCAGTAGTAGCTTTGGACTTCCCCATGGCAAAAGGCAGGGCACCTAAACATGACTAAATGCTCAAGAAGAGTACACCTCCTTCCAGTATGTCACAGCTTTCCCTGGATGACACCCTTCTAGAAAAGGCTGAGCTCATCCATGGTGGGTGTGAGGGAAGAATAAAATACCACACCCAAGGGAGTCTCCCCAGTCCACTCACTCAAGGACCTGATCCCTATACCCACGCAAGGCAGAGTTACAATTATGGGCTTAATTAATTACAACCATACAAACTATACATAAGTAATCAATTTACAGCTACCAATTAAGGCAGTGCACTCACTCTGGTACAAGAGTTGGTCCTTTGCTTCGTGGACTTCTTTCAAGGTACCTTGGCGAGGCAAGCAGCTGATGGTGTGGAGCCTTCAGGTAATGCTTTTTTTCAGAGACATTCTTGGAAAACCAGCATCGGTGGAGCGAAAGTTCCGTCACAAACGAGAAGCTGAATCAAACTGAAAGTGATAGTAAAGAATGAGCTGTTAGTTTTCAGCACAAGAGCCGGTCAAAAGCTCAGTCGCACCAGGGTGTGTGCAAGGACGACTGAGGTATATTATGAGTGACCTGGAAACTGAAAATGGGTGGTAGAAAACTGCAGATGATGGCCTCCTTTAAATTAACTGAGGGAAAAGTGGCCTGAGAAGAACCTCAGGGTGACAAAGCTGGGTAGAAAGGCAGACAGTTGTGGGTGAAATCCAGTGTCAGCCAAAGCCAGGCAACACAGACTGCCCTCAGATAGCCCTTCCATAGGGCTGGAATTTCCAAATGAACACAGGAAATATAAACAGCCCAATGGAAATGACCTTTGACTCTATAGTGGTGGCAAGGAAAAGGGGAAAAAAAAAAAAAAAAAAAAGAAACCCATAAAAAAAAAAAGCATTCATTCAGATCCACCAGGAGGAAAATACTAAGTGATAATGGATAGGAATTTTCATCCCTGTGTTCTGTGCTCTACAGTAGCGCTATCTCTGTACACAGGAGGAATTTCTTAGGGGAAACATCTCTGTCCTCCTCCTTTTCCCTTTCTTGGATGCTGCCATAACTAGCAGAAGGGAACCTGCCCTCAGGAAGCGCTACCGTAGCCAGTTAGAGCTGAAGCATCTTGTGGAGGAGAGCAGGAGCAAGAGCATAAAGCTGGCAGAGAAAAGTGCCTGGAGAATACAGAATACATGAAGCCACATTAACTCATGGGACTTACTCCCACCAGGTAGCACTGAAGATGTAGATTAACCAGGATTAAAAATAGGATCAGACAGGCCTATTAATTATGATGTGATCTACACAGGCTCTCCAGTCCTTTATTCTCTCACTGACAGCAGCCCAAACTTGCTGCAAGAACCTCGAAATAGTTTGGGACCCATCTACCTCTTCCTGTGAAATCATCATCCTGACTGTCAAAGATTCAGTTAAAACTCATAAGCTGCTAAAACTTTCAGCATCAGCAGATAATGGTGCACCCAGCCCCACAGCAGTCACTGGGTACCAGTTGAGAGAGCCTCCCACAGCCTTTATGTATAAATTGGGCTGCAGCTCCTTGGCCTAAGCGCCTGATTTGTCTGTAGCCTTTGTGTCCTGGCACAGCATCTGTTTCTGCAGCTGAAGTTCCTACAGAAAGAGATGAGAGCTGTACGGAGCTGTCCCCTGAGCTTGCCAATGCACCACCAGCTGGATCCACCTTCCTGGAGAAAAAGCAAAGAATATTCACAACTGGAGGCTGAAGCTGACCTCAAACCAGCAGAAAGACCAAAACCTAAACACCTTATCCCCAAATTCAACTCTTCTGGAGCATTAACCACCCTGGGAAACAGGACTTGGGAGCAGGGAGATAAGTGGTGCAAACTGGTGTGATAATTCCTATGC
Source organism: Baryphthengus martii (assembly GCA_013396935.1). NCBI lineage: Eukaryota > Metazoa > Chordata > Aves > Coraciiformes > Momotidae > Baryphthengus > Baryphthengus martii. The sequence goes on from VWZK01011234.1 coordinate 141,958, forward strand.
TTCTACACATCCCCTCACCCAGCTCAATTTCAAGTGCTGGATGGCTCCTTGCAGTGTAATTCCTCTGTACCTTCTTCATCCAGGCCTCCCTCTTCTGCCTCTCTAGATGATGAGATAGGTGTGGACACCAGAAGCTGCACCGAGATAAGTCTGCCTCGTTATCCAGAAGTGGATCAATTGATCTGGCCACATGAAGCCCGCTCGCAGAGGTCAGGCTGGAAGACACCGCGGGGTACAAAAAGCCATCCAAGAGAAAAATTATAAGCTCCCTTCTCTTACATTTCTTGGCTTTGCCTCACCCTTCCATGACCTTTACAGCCTGGCAACTCAGTACTGCTGAAATCTCCTCTCTTGCACACACAGCGCTTCCCAGATGACGTAACAGCCCAGGACCAGCCAGCTCCAGTATTTGATGGCTGGTCTAGACACAGACTGAACTCAGCAGCAACACCTCATTCAGAGCTCGTTTTAAAAGCAGCTCTTGGACCTGTCAGAATTGATGCTACCCTATAAATCGGTTTTAATACATATTCCCTTTAACCTTCTCGCTTTCCCCTGCTCCACTGAGGCTGGGAGAGCACTCTTACCAAGTTCACACTTGACACCAAACTGGGAGGACCAGTTGATATGCTCAAGGCAGGGCTGCCATCCAGAACGGCCTAGAGAGGCTACGGGAATTGGTCTGACGTGAACCTTAGGGAATTCAACAAGGGCAAACGCAAAGTCCTACCCCTCGGAAGAAATAATCCACAGTGACAGTACATACTAAGGACTGCCTGCCCGGGTGGCAGCTCTGCTGAAGAGGACCTGGGGGCTGCATATGATCCAGCAGTACACCCTGGCAGCAAAAACGGCCAGCAGTGCCCTGAGCTGTATTCACAGGAGCACAGCCAGTTGCTCAAGGGATGTAGTTATTCCACCTCACTTGGCACTTGTCGACCTCCATCTATAATATGTTGTCCAGATTTCATAGAATCATAGAATGGTTTAGGTTGGAAGGGACCTCTGAAGGTCATCTAGTCCAACCCCCCTGCAGGGAGCAGGGACATCCTCAACTAGATCAGGTTGCTCAGAGCCTTGTCGAGCCTCACCTTGAATATCTCCAGGAATGGGGCCTCAACTACTTCCCTGGGCAACCTGTTCCAGTGTCTCACTACCCTCATGGTAAAGAACTTATTCCTGACATCCAATCTAAATGTGCCCTTCTCTAGTTTAAACCCATTGCCCCTTGTCCTGCCACTCCAGGCCTTTGTGAACAATCCCTCTCCAGCCTTCCTGTAGCCCCTTCAGACACTGGAAGGTCACTATTAGGTTCCCCTGGAGCCTTCTCTTCTCCAGGCTGAACAACCCCAGCTCCCTCAGCCTGTCTTTGTAGGAGAGGTGTTCCAACCCGCTGAGCATTTTTGTGGCCCTCCTCTGGACTCACTCTGTCAGGTCCATGTCCTTCTTGTACTGAGGGCTCCAAAGCTGGACACAGAGCTCCAGGTAAGGTCTGACCAGAGCAGAGTAGAGGGGCAGAATCACCTCTCTCGCTCTGCTGGCCACACTTCTTTTCATGCAGCTCAGGGTGCGATTGGCCTTCTGGGCTGCAAGCGCACACCGTCTGCTCGTGTCCAGCTTCTCGTCCACCAGCATTTCCAAGTCCTTTTCCACAGGGCTGCTTCCTATCACCTCACCCCCAAGGCTGTAGTGATGATGTGGATTGCTCCAACCCAGGGGCAGGACCCTGCACTTGATCTTGTTGAACCTCATGAAGTTCACCTGGGCCCACCTCTCCAGCTTGCCCAGGTCCTTCTGGATGACATTCCGTCCCTCTGGCTTATTGCGAGCACCACTCATCTTACTGTCATCTGCAAACTTGCTGATGGTGCACTTGATCCCACTATCTGTATCATTGATAAAGATATTAAACAGTACAAGTCCCAGTACAGACCCTTGAGGGACACAGATGGAGAGCAGGTGTCACTGCTCTCCATCTGGACTTCGAGCCATTGATCACTGCCCTCTGGATGCGACCGTCCAGCCAATTCCTTACCCACAGAACAATCCACCCATCAAATCCGTATCTCTCCAACTTGGCGAGTAGGATGTTGTGGGGGACCGTGTCAAAGGTCTTGCAGAAGTCCAGATAGATCACACCCATAGGTCATCCCTTGTCCACTGACAGTTACTTTGTCATAGAAAGCCACTAGGTTAGTCAGGCAGGATTTGCCCCTAGTGAAGCCATGCTGGCTGTCTTCGGTCACCTCCCTGTCCTCCATGTGCCTTAGCATGTCTTCTAGGAGGATCTGTTCCATGATCTTCCCAGGCACGGAGGTGAGGCTGACAGGTCAGTAGTTCCCAGGGTCCTCCTTTCTATCCTTTCTAAAAATGGGCGTAATGTTTCCTTTCTTCCAGGGACTTCACCTGACTGCCATGACTATTGAAATATCATGGAGAGTGGCTGGCAACTACATCAGCTAATCCCTGCGGGACTCTGGGATGCATCTCATCAGGTCCCATGGACTTGAATATCTTCGTGTTCCTCAGATGATCACGAACCTTGTCTTTGCTTACAGCAGGAGGGACCTTATCTCCCCGGTCACTATCCTGTGGACCATCATCAACATGAGAGCCGTGAGGAGAGGGGTTGCCAGTGAAGACTGAGGCAAAAAAGTTGTTGAGAATCTCAGTTCTCTCATCTGTTGTTCCTAGCTCACCACTGTTACTCAACACCGGGGTTACACTTTCTTCAACCCTTCTTCTCTAGTTTACCTATCTGTAGAATCCCTTCTTGTTTTTCTTTATATCTCTTGGCAAGTTCAGTTCCAGCTGCGCCTTGGCTTTCCTGACCTCATCCCTACACAACTGGGCAACATCCCTATACTCATCCCAGGATTCTTGTCCCCTCTTCCACTGCCTTTGTAGCCCGATCTTGCCTTTTAGTTTGACCAGCAGGTCTCGACTCAGCCACACAGGTCTCTTGTCTTCCTTGCCCAATTTCTTAGACCTGGGGATTGAGAGCTCATGCTCTATGGAAAACATCCTTAAAGATCTGCCAGCTCTGTTCCGCTCCCTTGTTTCTGAGGGTCATTTCCCATGAGGTCCTATTTGTTAACTCCTTGAAGAGCTGGAAGTTTGGCTTTCGTAAAATTTAGAGTCCTGATTATGCTTCTTGTTGGCCTTGTACACCTTAGGACAGTGACCTGCACTAGTGCATGATCACTGCAGCCCAGGCTGCCTTCAACTTTGACATCCCTGATGATTTCACTTACATTTGTGACCATCAGGTCCAATACTGCATCCCCTCGGGTAGGGCTGTTAATGTCTTGTCTTAAGAAGTTGTCATCAAGGCACTCCAGGAGTCTCCTGGATTGCCTACAGCTTGCCATGCTACTTTTCCAACAGATATCGGGGGGGTTAAAATCCCCCAGCAGGATTTGGAGCCGCAGTACAAGAGAGAGATTGATAAACTGGTGCAAGGTGAAAGGAGGGTGAGCAAGGTGGTCAGCAGGCTGGAGCATTTTTCCTTTGAGGACAGACTGGGAGAATGGGACTTGTTGAGCTTGGAAAAGAGAAGATTTTAGAGGGACCTAACAGCAGACATTCCATAAGGACCTTATCCAGAAGACAGAGACAGGCTCTTTATAGTGGACTGTGGCTGGCAATATGCAACAGCTACAAGTGGAAATAAGACAGGTTCAGACTGGATAGAAGAAAAAGCTTTTCCAGCATGAGGACAGCCAAGCTTTGGAAGGAGCTGCACAGACAGGCTGTGCAACCTTCATTTTTGGAGGCTTTCAAGATGTAACTGAATAAAACCTTGAGCAACCAAGTCTGATTTCAGTGTTGACCCTGCTTTAAGCAAGGGACTGTACCAGAGGCCTCCTGACACCCCTTCCAACTCGAATTAGTCTGTAATTCAATGATTCTACAGATTGCAGAAGACGTTCATTTCTTGCAGAGGTATTTTTGGAGTAGAAGGAACAGGTACAGCTTCCATATCTTTAAACAAATGTTATTTCCCAGTCACACACACACACCCACACACAGAGCTGTCTTCCCCTCATAAAACAATTAGGGTAGGAAGAATGTCCTTGTCTGGGCCTAGATAGCTGGAGTCATGGCAGAAATCTGTAGCAAATAATTATTTCTAAAACAGGAAGGACACAGGATGGCTCATCACATGTGTCTTATGATGGAGGAGATCCATTGTCCTTTACAATCAAGGGAAACATGAGGAAATACCTGTTGAAAATAAAAACTTCCCATTGGAACAACTTGAAGGGCCTCTAAAGAACTCCCCAGTAATGTCCCTTAACATATTTTTTTTTTTAAAAAACAAACCAACATGAAACTCAGGCAATGACTGAAGCAATGACAGTGAGATTCCTGTAATTTGAAGAGGACAAAGGGGTGTTGGCAGAGAATTCTAGATCAGTTAAGCTTGATCTCAGCCTGGACAAAACAATGAAACAGTTAATCCTGAATTATACTGGGAAAAATAAAATCAGAGACTAAAAATATAGTGGAAAGTAGGTCTTATTAGGCTGCTACCTTCTCTCTCCAACTTTTTTTTTTCCTTTTCTTTTCTTTTTTCTTTTTTTTTTTCTTTTTAAAGCAGGATGACAGGTCTGGTAGGGTAAAGCCAGCAGTGCTAGTGCAGCACACCTGGACACCTATGGCTACAGCTATAGCCAGTTTAGGTGTCATTTCACTGGGCTGGGCTGGGCTGCAGGGGACGGGGACATATATCTCTGCCCAAGGACTGAGGGGCAAGAATGGCAGGGAGGTCTGGAGATCTGTGTCCCCGTGGAAAGAGAGGGATAGAGCTGGGGGCTACAAGCTCTGCTGCTGGTTATGGGCAGGCTGCAGCCCCTGTCACCAGAGAGACTTGGGGCAGTGTGAGTCACAACAGACACCTGGGCAGGGTATAGAGATGTGCCTTGTTCTGGGGCAAGGAAGACACTGGGCAAGGTTTTCAGGGACCAGCCTTTCCCACCATCACCTGCTTCTGAGGAGAGGAACACAAAGGACAACATTCTCTGGCTCAAACACCCTTCCATGATGCCTCAAGCAACAAATGTGTGCTGTGAGCAACTCACTGGGCATGCAATCTATGGATTGAAACCAGCTGAGATTCACAAGCAGTGTTAAGAGAGCACTGAGCAGAGACAGGAGCAGAAGCTTGCGCTGACCTGTTGCAGTTCCAGCTCGTTGGTACAGGTACAGCACGCTGAGGGGTGCCATGGGGAAAAACAAGGAAAGAGACAATGTTTAACGACATGACTCACATCAGTTCTTCACAACCCAGCAAGGCACAGCCCAATGAAAAGTACAAAGTGAGACTGGAACTGCAGGAGATGGTCACAGAGGGAGACTCAAGGGTCCCAGGTACAACATGAGCTCTCACCTTCCAGTTACACCTACAAGATGGGAAAGATTCAGAGCAACCCATAAGCATCTTGCTTGCATCGATACAGCAGTTACTAGACCCCTTGCTCCCAGCCAGTGCAATGGTTTTGTTCCCTTGATTATCCAAGACTACGAGGAGGTACTTACCATGGCAAAGCACCCAAGAGCAGGGTGTCAGGCTTGTAGACAGAGCTGTAAGGAGATCCAGAGCCAAAAAGTTGAAGTAAGGGATTCCAGCTTCAGAATAAGAAACTGCCATCCTGCCTCCTCACGGCAGGTGGAATTACACATCAGCCGGACAAGAACACACTGTGGCTTACACCTGTTTACACGAAATCACTTGCAACACGGAATTCTCTTCAAACACTGCTTACCAACCCTTGCAGATGTCTCGGAAGAAATTCTGTTTCAAGAATTTATTTTCACCCTGGGAAGAATGCATCATCATGGACTGCTGAGGCAAGATGAACTACGCACACCTGAGACTTACGTATTAGAAGTCAGCTCTCTGCAGAGGACCTGCAACAGGACTCTGTGGAGATAGGGAACAGATCACACAATGTCAGTGGAGACACAACTGGCTCACAGCTGTCCCAGTTGTGTCTGTTGTTTTCAATAGCTCAGCTCCCAAAACCCACCACGTCACTATTCTTCAGTAAGTGGCCAAGGGTCAAAAGACAGGTAGAAAATACCCCAGAAAATGAAAGGGAACTTGCTTTCATAAACTCAATTTCTCTTTTACTGGGAGCCACCACAAAATGTCCCTGGTGCAAGTCCTCTTTGCTAGCTAGGCTGAGAGACACAGCAGCTCCGAGAGCTCCACTGTCACTCCACGAAAACACTGCAAGTCCTAACCTGCAGCACCTGATCACTAGCTCTCCGTCACTACGATTCCCACTCTATTTCTCATGCTGCTTCTTGTCAGGAGGTACTGTCTGTTCAGTCCCTGCTGGATTGTTTTGTGGAGCGCCATGATTAGCACTGAACCAAAATCACCCAACCCTTGGGGATGTTTTTTCCCTTCTTACTACCAGAATGAGATTTCATCTTGGTGTTCAGAGCCTGGAGACCCAGAGGTCAGAGGCCACCACACGATCCACTGAGCCACCCAGTCCCTAGATCACAATGTTAACAAATCACCATTTATCTTTGTTACTGCAGCAAGTGTCCAAGGCAAAACGGTGCCAAAGATCACATCTGTTGGGATAACCTATTGATTTGTGTCATATTCTGCCCAATCCCTATTTTATTCTTGCTCAGGCAGAGGTCAAAGCAGGTTAAAAATAACTCCTTCAGTCTGAGGTGCGGGACTGAGGAATTTAAAGCCAGCCTGTTCTTCCCAAGGGTGGGGGGTTCAAAAATCTCCACCACAGGCAACAGGAGCAGTAAGTTACAGCAGTTAGGACCAAGAACTTGCAGTCAGGAAACTAAAGCCACAGCTGAGGGTTTTGCAGCTTTAACTAAAAGACCTTTTCTTTTTTTTTTTTTTTTCTTGAGAGAGAGAGACAATAAATCAGTCATCTTAGTTCATTCAAGCAACTAAGCATTACAAAAGTTTACGTGATGTCCATACACAGTAAATGCTTTGAAGTACCAGTGCAGACTGGTGCAGATTCTGTTACAGCATTCACACCTCCCAGCCAAAGCACAGAGACCAACATCAGCATAATTCCTTGTCCTTATGCCACAGTAAGTTAAAATTCTGAACTTTATTACAGGGGTAAAAAAAAAAAAAAAAATAGTCAAAAAGATGAGAGCTGAAGCTGCTACTGCTGTTTGTAGCACAAACGTTCACATGACACTTCTGTCAGAGACCTCTCTAGGTAGATGCAAATTTTAATTTTTGTTATGTTAACCCATTTCAAAACCTTTTCTACAGGAGTTAAATTGCCAACACATTAAAGATATTTTGCCTTCTGTTAGCATTATGCCCTTCAGGAAATCAAATTTTAACCTAACACATTTCATCAGATTTTTCGTTAAAGAAACATAACACACATGCAAATCAGAAAACACTGCTTTAGACACAATGTGCTGAAAATTTTGCCCAATGATGCAAAAGAAGATCTTACCTTTACTCTAGCTTCATATTCCCACGCTCATATAGAGTAGACAATGAAGAGACGAATCCAGTTTGTTGTTTTACCTTCTTCTAACCACAGTTTCTGACCCTTGTGCTAAAGCTCAGCAGATTGACAGGGGGCCCTGGCTGGTAGACAAGTCCTCTTTTCCTCACCAAACAGAGAGTTACATCAGCATATCACTTACTTAATGACCACACTACTGCAGACTTCTGAAGCCTTCTAGAGAAGGAAGGAGATGAAACCAACCTGTGCTACCAGGAGGTAAAAAGAAACGCTCTGAATGAGAGACAAAGAGAGGGGATAAAGCTTCCCACTGATTACCAGTACCTTGCCTGTAGAAGAGGGAATATCACAGGAAAATGTATCTCAGAAAATTCACACATTTACCCAATCAAGTGCCAATACAATTGTTTCCCTTTCCATTTCCTCTCTGAAACTGAAGGGCGGGTGTATTTTAGTCACAGCACTCTGGATGAGAATCAACAAAGGAAGGAACTGCCCTTGTGCCACAGGAGCATGGCAGCGATGGTGTGTGCAGCCCTCCCTGGGGCTGGGAGCAAAGCAGAACCCCTGCCTCTGACAGGACAACAGCATAAACTCCACAGATGTGAAAAATCTCCATGTAGGGAGGTTTACTGAATTGCAGCAGTAAAACCACCCTGATGCTGTCACGGAAAGCAAAGGAAAAACCAGGAGGGGCTGAAGTTTGGCTGGGCTTGCAGGCGGGCAGGAGGGAGGGCAGCTGGCTCGAGACACACGGCCAGAGAACCTTCCCCTAGCAGCCTGCAACCTTGGCATTGAGGGAAAGGTGTGTGAGAGCAGGCTGGGCATACTGGGGCAAAACCTCATGGATGCCGCTGAGAAACACGAACGTGTTCATCTCTGCCCTGTCACCAACTCGACCCTCCCCGTGGTTAAGCAGATTCAGAGACAACTGAGCTTGGTGACCATCCCAGGTAGGCTTCTGTCTGTAACAACCAATGAGTGGAAGAACCAAAGGGCAGTTTAAGTCTCAGCAATACTGTGCTTTCTTGGATGCTCTATGTTCCAAAGCCACCTCCTCCCCCACCAGATTCCTTTGCCGGCCATTTCTAGGGCAGCAGGGCAGAGCCCGGCGCTGGGCTGCAGGAACTGGCCCCAACAAGAGTTAACCAGCCGTGGCTGCTCATTTACAGGTTAAAGAGGAGACCACCAGCACAGGCAGGAGGACGAGCAGCTGGGGGCAGGAGGCAGCAGAGACCTGGCAAAGCACTCTCCTGGCCGCTCTCTCTCTAGCGGTTCTGCGGGCGATTACTCCGGAGCACCCAGCCATACCAAAATCAATAAACAATTTCTACGCAGCCCAGGGAACTTTGCCACACTTAATAAAAGTCTCCAGTCACAGTTATGGCTTCATTTCACCTTAACGTCTTCTTTAACTGTCCCTTCTTTTCAAGATCAATTAGAGGCATGTGCAAAGAGAATAAAAAAAAAAAAAAAACAAACAAAATAAACAACAGGGGAAAAATGCAAAAAGCAAGGTCAAACTAAGCAGCCCAGCTCTCTCCCCGCTCTCCTGAGGTGAACACAGAAATACAGGCACTGACAGGTAACACACTGGGACACTTTGTTCACACATCCTTCTTGCAGCCTCCAGTTCTGGGCACAGATCAGCGAGGGACTAGCCTCCTTCAGCAAAGCTGGAGTATTTGCTCAGAATTATCTGACCCTATAGAAGACACCTTTGTTCCCAGCAATTTCAACACCGATTCAGCACTTCTGAAAAACTGCAAAACCTAAAGGTGAAACTATCCTCAAAAGGGCTACAGCACACGCACCTTTAAGCGGGTCTTCATCTTACGCTGGGATGGTCCATCCTCACTGTCCCAGTCATGCCTTGCTTTCTGAGGAGACACCCAGAACCTTGCCATAGAAGCATCCTCTAGGCTCCAGTGATCCACAAGAGAAAAGTGTTGACAAAGGAGGGAAACTTCCATTAATAGCAACCGAGGGCAAATATCTTTTGGTCTCTGCTTCCACTTAGCAAACTGAAGTGTTTTGATGTTGTGTATTCAGCTTGAAAGTATTAGAAAAGTTGCCTGTTTGGTAACTTGTCTGGAATAGTTGGTTCTGCACCTGGGACATCTGCTCCAGAACTATTTGATGGTCACTTTGTGGAGAGCCTGGCCCAAATGCCAGACCTTCAGTCCTTAAGAGGCTTCTCGAGTTCAAATGGTTCCTCAGCTAGAAACCAAGGTCTCTGCCCTAGCTAAGCCCACAGGCCACCATGGCTACTACAGACCACACCAGCTGGATCAGCTCTGACCAGAACCTTCTAGGGACTATGGTAGTACAGTAAGAGAGGAAAGACTAAGGTTACCATGATCCCACAGGCTACAGCAGCTACTCAGGACTTTGCCTTGGTGGATAGGCTGCTTTGCTGAAAGAATACATCTGGCATCTCCCAAATACAAGTTTTACTTTTTCCAAGAGGCCACCCAGTGACTTTTCCTCACATGACCCTTGCTGGAGGAGTTTAAAGCTCCTCAGCCAGCACTCGCAAGCCACTGTGCAGCTTTTTCAGCACGCCCACACCATGGTAACTCCAAAAGAACCCAAGTATGCATCGGATGGTGTGAAGCATTTCAAAGCAGGTTATGCAAACCTTGGTTATATCCTTATAATTTGAGGCCTCTCAGGGAACATTGAGATCACCAATATATTAAAGAACACATCAGAAATGAATAGGGTGTTAAATATTTCCAACTGAGGAGAGTCTACATGGCTGGAAGGAGACAGTTGCTGCACCACAAGCCTTCAGCAAGAGTAAATCTTGCCTGCAATATTTTACACGCTGTTTGAGGGTGAAAAAAAAAAAATAAACCAACATTTGTTATTTAAATATGAAATATGCCAGTGATCCCCTGTGGTAGAGAATTGGTTGTCATTTTTAATCCTGTGGCATGGTTCTCCTGCCCGTACGAGTGGATACACAGCAAGAAACTGTGACCTACAACAGAGTGCAGTGACAACCACCACATCTGGAAAATAAGAAAAATACCCTTTAAATACCTCCTGGCTTTCTTGGGAGCATTTGAAGGAAGAGAAAGAAGGAAGACAGAATAGCCATGGAGGCCAAATAATGAAAGCCCTGACTTAGTCATTGTGCAGAGCTGCTCAAAACATCCCTTGAAACAAAGGAATTCAGTGAAGGTATCACCAGGACAAAGGTGACAGCGGGGATGAGATCTCGTAAACCACCTGCTGGTTGGAATCAGAAGAGAACTTTCTTCTCCCCTAACATGTTACTACATGTCTATTACATTTTAAGTCTATATCTACCTGGAAAGCAGCAGTTAGAAGCAAGGTGATCTCCCAGGCTGCAACAAAGCAAGCTTTTCATTAATAATCCATAATGTCATCAAAAAAAAAAAAAAAGAAAAAAAGGCAGGCGTGCGGGCATACACTACAGGGGCAGGCAAGCTGATTTTTCATCTGTTTTCCCTCAATGTCCAAGCACTTGGCTACATCCAAGTAAGGTCAGGAGGTGCCCGTTAGCATTAACAGTGTCTTGTCTCTGTGGAAGCAAAACCACTGGCAGGGACCTGATTCTACAGGATGTAAAATAAAGATCCTCCAGGAGAAAGGTGAGAAGCCATTAGCCACAAGCTGGATAAGAAATAACTTCTGCTGCTGTTCAACAATGAGACCTATCCCAGCTGAAGTACTTTTTCTTCTTGGGAATAAGCAAGTACCTTATATATAAGCTTTTTCCAGTTGTGCTGCCTGAACACTTCCATTTCCAACATAAAACCTGTCTCCATGCTGACCAACCCAGGGACCTTGTCTGGGGATGGGAGTGGAGACCTAGTAGGATACATAAATGGAGACAGATCGTGTAGCTAAAATGAATAACACCCAGTTCATAATGACCTGTCGCAATCCTGTGCCAGGATGTGCAGAAACAGACTAAATGGTTTCCCAAAGGGAGCTATATGTTGGAGGGGGAACGAAAAAAAAACCACAGGGACTGAGCACTGCATTGAATTCCCTGGGTACAAGAGAGAAATGGAGGGGCAGCTTGAGAAACAGGTCCCTTTTCCCTGTTCCCTCTACTGCTGGCAAGGCTGTGATTTTGCACAGGAAAAATAGAGCACTAGAAGTGTCTGGAATAGAAAGGATCACAGCTCTTTTTCCCCTCTGGCAAGGTGACAGCCCTACAGGCCCAGTAAAGCAACGTATCTGTTTGTCTTACTCTTTCATGGCTCGCTGTGGCTCTGTACTGCACCCTCCCATCCAACTGGGATTGCCTCCAGTGGCACTTACGGTTCAATTGAGAGAAGGAAGGATTTAAGACGGGAATGCCCTGATGCTGATGCCTTGCCAGAGATGCGTGAAGCTCTCCAGGTTGCCAAGAGGCCTGACAAATGCACAGTCCTTTGGGACAAGGGCTTTCATGCGCTTTATGGGCTGATGCACTCTCACAACTGGGAGTGGAACTGATAACCAGAAATACAGGTCATTGCAGCACCTGAAAATGAGACCATTCTGCCCTTTAAGTCCACCTGCTTTAGTGCTTTCCTAGATGGAAATATATAGTCAAATGTCATACTCAAGCCCAGACCCTCCAAAACCCAGGAGCTTACAGAGTAACTACACTTCTGCCTCTGAGGATTATTCAGCGTGCCCACCCGCCTGCCCTGGGTGACAACGGCACGGCCTGGATCCCCTCCCAACAAGCACAAGAAAGATGGATGGAGAGTCAGACTCTCTTCTCATTTGTGGAGGACCATGACCACTACCTCTGTGTGCACTCAGGCACGCCGAGCTCAGACAGGACAGAAGGGATCGCACCGCTGTCGCGGGATGCACGTGACGTGGCTCTCCAGGAACCTCACAGGTAGGAGAAGACAGAGACCTTTTTGGATCTGAGTGCACACCTCAAGCAACCAGGCCTGTTTGGGGCTTTCCACCCCATTTTAAATGGCAGGTCTTTCTCTTTTGGCTTCACAGAGGCCTTCAAGACTCCAGAATCCTTCAGCATGCCCTGTCTGACAAATTTTCATCCACCTCACCTACTAAAAGCAGGTAAGAACCTGTCTGTGCTCAACAGGGCAGATAGATTTTAAAGCTAGATGGAGCAGGGCAAGCTGAGAGCTGTTTGCCGGTATGGTAGTGAAATTCACGGTGGGCTCGAGAGAAGAAAAGTGAGAAAGAATCACTCCTGCCTTGTCCTTCGGAGAGAAGTTTGTCCCTCCCATGAAATCCTCACTTGGCCATTTCATCCTCCTTTAGCGATCGTGCTTAGCAAGTCCTCAACCTCCCTTTCGCAAGTGGCAACCACTTTACCAGGCAGTCACACCTGGTAGAGAGAAAATTCTTCTAAGTAGATTCCCTGTGACTGAAGCAGCAACCTTGACTAGTCACTTCAGAGCCCCGTTACATCCATAATGATACTGTCTCCACCTTTCCCTTCCCCCTCGGCATGAAAGATGAGTGGTTGTGTGGAACGAGTCCCCGAGCTGTGATGGGAATCCGTCTCGCTTGGCTGCAAAAAATATATATATCCTGGTGTGGCTGTGATGAATCCTTTCATTATTCATCTGCAATTGCCCTGCTACCGCTGCTGTTCCATTCTCACTCACTCTCTTTCTTTTATAAATAAAAATCGAAACAGATTAATGACAAATGTTGACGGAGATTGCCTTTAAAGTAGCCACACCTGAACGTGGGCTACAGGGGAGGAGCAGTGGCAGAGCAGCATCAGAGGGATGGGAAGACCAGGAAAGGCTAAGACAGACATGGGGAAAGATAAAGATGCTCTTTCCCATGGGGCTAGAGGAGCAGTGACTGGAGCAGGGTCTCTTTCTGGTGATAAGAACCTCAAATTGCTCCAACAAACAAGCTCTGGACTAACGGAGCCACGTATCCAAAGTATTTTAAAGAACTAGCAGTAGTCAGCTGTGCTGTGAAAGACATTCTGGAGAGAAGTTTGCAGAGACTCCAGCAAAATAGGATCACAGGATGAGATAGCACCAGGCAGAGGGGCAGCCCAGTGATGAGCAAACAGTGCCACTGTGTCCCGGTNCAGCACCAGGCAGAGGGGCAGTTAACAGAGCTGTCCCCAGCGATGAGCAAACAGTGCCACTGTGTCCCGGTTTGAGTTAGAACAATTCTGTTCTGTGATTTTTACTTTTCAGCTCAGTTCCTTTAACTAACGGCACTTTCTGAAGTTAGCAGCCTGTTTTCACAGGCAGTGGCTGCTTCTACCAGTGATAATGCCCGATGTTTAGAGTTAGCACCAGGGACTGGTGTGCAGACCAAGGCCACTGCTGGATCCTGTGCACCACACTGGGGGTGCAGAAAGTAAAAGCCGCACCTGCAGGAGGAGCAGACAGATGGGTGCCCTTAAACTGACCCACGGGGTGTTCCATCCCACAGACGCCATATTCGGCTGCTGGGGGCCCTGCCTCCGTTGCTCTCGGCTCGGGGGCTCTTGCTCTGGGCCCTTGCTCGGATTCTTCCTCGTTCCTTCAATGGCTGGAACCCAAAGAGGACTCTGTTCATTCTGCCTTTGATTCCTGATCGGAGTGTTCCTAAATCCAGTACCAGAATCCAGCTCCTGAATACGGTTCCCGTCTGCTACTGGGCCCTGTCTGGGACTTTCCCGGTGCCTGCTCCACAGCATCAGTGGCGACGGTGACGTACTTGCCATCAGGGGTCTTTGGGTTCGGTACTGTGTATATATATTTGTATATATTCCATTTTTTTATTATTATTTTCCATTTTCATTAAAGCTGTTCTAGTTTCCTTTTCTAATCGATAAGTCTCTTTCTTTTCTCTTGCCATTTGGGGAGGGAGGGGGGTTAACAGAGTGCCTGTCAGGTTTTGGGGCTGCCCTGACCCTAAACCACGATACACTGCACGAAGAAACACGATAAGCCTTTTACTCAAGGAACGCTCCTAGAAGCTGCGTTGTTTATTCCTACTTCAAGTTTCGTCTCCTTATTGAAGGAAGGACAGGAGCAGGAGAGGAGTGCCAGAGGTGGTCTCCAGGTCTTAAGGAAAGAAAAATTGACACATTTCAGATTTACTTCTGGTCTTAAAATAACCCCCTTGCAGATAGCCCGAGCAGATGGGCTGCAGGAGACAAAAAGCTCTTAAAGTGCTGCCCTCTCATAACCAAGCTATATCTGTCCCTTGTAGACCCTGGCTCATTTTATCCTGAGCCGAACTTCAAGCTCTCATGACACAAAGAGGCGCAAGCCCTGACCTCCCAGGCGGGAGGGTGCGCCACCCGCCGCTGCGGAACAGCGGAGAGGGGAGGGAGCTCCACTCATTGCACCTGCCTTGGTGTTTAGCCCAGATGTTGCATCTTAGACCTTCCAGGTGCTGCGTAAACCCCACACGCTGGAACAAGCCTCCCCTTCCCATGGGAGGGCTGATACTGTTCACCTACCTTTTAAGTAAGCTGGAGATCCAGAGATGACATTCTTTGTTGTTTCCCAAAAGAACACCCCGCGTTAAACGCGCGTGAAGTTTTAGCCGCCCCCCCGCCCAGGTTAAGGAGATTTGAACACTTTGGAAAGGCAGAAGATCCAGTCTACTGACCTTCGCACCTCATCATGAAGTTCACCTTTCATTCGCACTCATGTTTAATGAGATGACATGAAGTGCCCAAGTAAGGGGGTAGAGTATCCATATGGTTATGGATTACCCAAGAAAAGGCCTAGTCCAGACTGTCTCTCTTTCCTCCTTTATCCTGCCCCTCGTGTCTCACAGCTTTGCCCCTTTGCCCTTGTTCTGACTCTTTCCTGATCCTCCCATCAGGTGACAATTTGAATTTTAAAGCCATTTACACTCCAAAAGGTGCATAATCAGATTTTTATCCCGTACTTTTCCTGATGTGACTTTTTTATTATGACATCAAGTACTGCCCCATAATAAGGATGTAAATGCCCACTTCAATGTCTATTACCAGTATCTGCAGATGCTCATAAAATTATAGTATCACCACATAACTACATATTAACCTCTTGAGCTCCATGACAGACAAACTCTCCCGGGAACACTGTATTCCAATTTTCAATTACCAGCAGCAGTTCAGTGACAAGCAGTAGAAGTTGTGCTCATCCATATCCCAAACACTCCAGGTACTTGCAGAATGACAGAGTTGTCACTTTCTGAACACACCGGTTCTGGGGCTTCCAGTCGTCAGCTAATTTGTGAAGAGCCTTTGGGTCCTTCCCAGGAAGTTACATTTAAGGTTACATACAATTGGGATGTCGGTTATCTAAAAGAAATCCGTGGTTTTCAGCAAAGTCGAGTCAGGTGGTAGCGCACAATCATCACTTATACCCCCAGCAGAGAGAAGATCATGATTTTTTAGGTAGCTGCATTTTTACCTGTTACCCACAGCTGATCACGTTTGCCAAACGTGGGCACTTGCCATACCGGAACGTACCCTCAAGAGCTCTTTTCCCCTCGCCCCCAACAAATATCAGCACATTTCATCAGGGACACTTCCCCATCCTCACAACTGCAGCTTGCAGATGAGAAAGGAAAAGCATCATTTTTAAAAACTGGACACCCCTCCTCCTCTCTATTCAGTGTTGAGAACTTGAAGCAATTTCCAAAGGATCTTGACCTTTCTGTTTCAATCAACTTGGGATCTATTTTTTTTTTTTTTTTTTACACTTTATTCCTTGGAACAGTTAATGCAGAGGGAATTCTGTTTTGTTCCTTCCACAAGCACGCACAGCTATCAACACTGGGGCACAAATATAAGCAAAAGAAAATCTAAGTCTGCTGCTTGTTTGATCTCTGAAGCAATTGCTGTCATGGTAAAAAAAAAGAATGATGCCAATCTATCTCAAAAGGATGTTGGCAAAATGAACAGATACCCATTAAACTATCAATTGAGAGCGACCTGCTCATTTGAACGAAACCGCTCTGGGGACTGGGCAGATCTGAAGCAGGGACTTAGAAGTGAAAGGCTACCTAAGAAACTCGGGAGTTGTTCCAAATTCCAAACAGGGAGCATCACACTCGTCTACAGACAAACTGGGAAACAAAATTGTTGCAAAAAAACCCAAAGAACGGACATGATAAATGACCTCATATCCTTCACTCAAGTTTGCAATGCAAAGGAAGAAAAGCACAGTAACTCCCTACAGACCTCCGGGTTACAGTCTATCCTTAAGGAAACAGCCAAGGAAGCCCACAGATTAATGGACACTCCAACACTGTACATCTGGTGAAACCTCTCCTCCCACTCTCAACTCAGTTTGCTTGATATCAGATAAAACACTTCTTTCACATATTGATTTATTTCCAGTTTCTGTAATCAGAACAAAGGTTCTGCAAAAGCCTCGTTCAGGGAATACACACCACATTTAAGACAGAGGAATACAAGCAAATATCTTCCTTATTTACACATTGCCCTCCAAAAGAGAGTCCTAAGAACCCAGAGTCCTAAGAACCCACAAAATTCAATGGCTTCAGCAGTGCCCATGGGCTGGGTCAGGCCAGAGCAGTCTCAGTTCACGGCACTCTTAGCAGAGCTCCCAGCAACGAGGTCTCACAGGCACCAATCTGGGCAACACAGACAATTGCTGGCGTGGGACATGAACACTAATTATGGCCAGGACTTGAGATCCAAAGCAACAACTCAAAGGTGGCACTATTCCATCACTGGAATTTTACATTCTCTTTGAAACAAAGGTACGGCACGATGTACTTTAAAGCTGAACAAGCTCCCTAACTCTAGAGAACACGGGACCAGAAAATTGCTTCCTCCAGTCACACCATCTCCTTTCAGATGAGTGCAGGAATGTTCTTCCACTTGGAGAATCCTACCATCTGCTCCTCCATTAGGCTACAGGTTACTGGAAGGGCACTCCTGCAAGGAGGCATCTTTATATGCCATGAGAGAGAAAAGCAGAAGCAACGGCTACAGTGATGAAGAAAGGTATTGCGTACTTATTTTTGGCAAGTATCCTATCAAGGTAATAAGCCCACAAGCACCGCGCCTCATCTCTTCCTGATCTCAATGCACCCTGCAGACAGTTTGCAGAGCGGAGCGAACGCACTGAGGCAGAGCTGCTGAAGCTGAGCACGTGCACAGGGAACGCTGCCGCGGGACAGCGGAACTCCAGCCGCCCGCACAGTGAGAACGGGAGAATCCCCACCCAGGACGCTCTTCAACTGAACGATGGCGTAGGTTCTGCGGACGGCATGCTCATACATCATTGTACTGCTCACAAATAAACTGGGAGGCAGAAATGATGCTTAATTGCAATTTGCACAGATAATTCTTTTCTCACCTCACCTTCTCATGTAGATTTCAGGACAATCTTTTGGTAACGCCATAAAACTTCCACCACCGTGACTTTTCCTTCTGTTTGCCAAAACACTTCCCATGTCTCAACACATCTCTATACTGTAGAGAAGAAGTCTTCTGTCTTCCCTGAGGTTCTAAACCAGAAGCAACTATCGTTTCATGTAGACCAACCTTCACCATAAAATTGACCCTCCAACGTCTTTTAGATGCCTCTGTATTTATTTCAACAGCTTATATTTGGCTACAACTTTCCTTCCACAAAGCTGCTGTCTGTGAATCGAAGCCTGAAGATACACAGCAACTACTGCTTCCCACAGCACTTTGTCCCAATGTTTGATCTGTACTCCCTGTTAAAACCTCACACTTATTTCTAGCTTGAATTAATTTGGCTTTAGCTTCAAGTTTGTTTTTATGCGCATTGGCTCAAGACAAAAGATGCTTTATTACTGAGTATTTCCACTTCCATAAAGGACTTTCCTCCACACAGGCAAGACATCTCTGATCCTCTTCTGATAAAACTAAACGACTGAGAGCTTAAGTATGCCGAGTTGTAAAAACTGTCAGTCCTGTGGTGCTGCTAAAGGATAGGAAATGCATTTTGGAATTAAAAAATAAATAAAATTATTCTTCCTTTCTAGGATCTTGCGCATTGAAAAGCGGTGATAAGAACTTGAAATTCAGTCAACGGCCTGAACATCACTTTTATTGGTAGCATCGCAGCAGCATCTGGGCAGCAAGGGCTGGCATCATGTTTGGATACAGGAGCATATGAAGCCTGAATAGCAACAGGGAAGCAAATGTTCCTGCTTCTCCAGAGGATACTGGAAGTGTAGACACTAGGACTGAATGCAGACGGATGTGGAAGACTGGGGATTTTCATGCAGGAGCATAATTAGAGGTTAAATGATAAGTTTTACAGTGTTAAGCTTATGAAAAACAACTTATAGGGCTTAGTGGATTACATAGGACTTGTTGAGTGGGTATAAGTGGTTATACACGACGAAGAAGTTTAATTGTAAAGGAAGAATAGGACTTTTCTACCTTGCTGAAAAAAACAAACACATGGCAAGAAATAATAGCAGAATGTTGGTATTAGGAGAAAAATAATCCAAGAGAAGATATAATTTCCTTATAAAGAGGGTAGTTAAAAAGAAAACTGATGAGCAGGAAAGATGAGCTAATCCTTATTTGATGTTTTTAAAGTCAGATTACACATTCCTTAAAAAAATATAATTAATTTCAGTTGCAGGATAAATACTATAGCCAAAAGGTTCACAAAAGTTTTCTCCAACCTTGAAGAAAGAGTTTGTAAACCGTTTTGAGATAGGACACTGGGCTAAGAGAATATAAAAGGGAAGTATCCCTGTATGACTACCACATCCTTACAGTAGCCCCTTAGGCATCCAAACCCAGCCACTGTGAGGGACAGACAGACCACCAAGGCAGACAGACCTTTGGCCTGACCCAGTGCAGCCTTTCTGACGCTGTTCATCCCCCATTTCCTTCGGAGGGGACGAGGAAAAGACGGCAGCTTTGCAAAACCCTGAGCATCCTGACAATACTGGGAGCTCTGCTTTAAGACACTGAAACCTCCAGGTGACGCACACCGGGCTCAGCGAAGCTTTTTCCGATTATTGGCTGCAGGGCCGTATATATTTTGCACCGCTCTCCGATGTCACAGGCTGTGCCAGGCCATTTTCCACTTTTAGCCATCCTTTGATTCGGTACAAGAATTCCCTTTTCCCGGTACACCGGGTAACACCCCTCTGTCAGCTTACAGCAGTCACGCAGCCAGGTTTGCAGCTGGGAAGGCATTTTACCCATTTGAAAAGTGAGGAAGATGTTGAAGGGTCCCTTGTTCTCCACAACCTAAGCCTGCATGTCACCCGACTGAGGGCCAGCCACGCACCGGTCTCCAGACACTGGTGACCGTTTAGTCTCCCTGCCCTTGCCTGTGGCACCGTTTACCTTCCTAAGGATGAGATGCTTTGGTGTAATTAAGACATTATGTTCTCCATGCTGAGCTCAGTCTCTGCGCTGGATAAAGGTTAATGGCTTAAGATTATCTTGTCTTGCCTTCTGTGCAGCAAGTGGCCCCGTACACTTCAGGCCTTAAGAAGCAGCGCTGTGAAGTATTTTTCCCATATTTGATGGTACAAAAGCAGGAAGGCTCAAGAACAAAATGCAAACTGGGAGAGAATGCAGTGGAGAAAGACACAGGAATGCTGTGGTAATACACAAATATGTATTACCGTCAGAACAGAAGGTTGTCCTCCTCTGGTAGTCTCTTAAAAGCCTATGACATTTTCTGAGCAAATGACTGGTAGCACCCTGCACTTTTTGCTTCACTGAAATCTTCTCCAGTTACCAAACTGTTGCTCCAGAAGAACAAAGCAAAGTTCTTCTGCAGTTTACAGAACTCCTTTTTGATATCCAGGCACACCCGTGAGGTTTTGTAGCACCCTCCTCCAGCGCAGGAGGGGTTACAAGACAAGAGACACGCACTCACTCTTCCCTTGCCCTTCCTCCAGTTTCCCCTCTCGCCCTTTGCCCTCTGAGTGGGTCCCTGCAACGCCCACAAGGTAACAGCTGAGCTCCTACAGCTGGAAGGACAGCGCTAAGGGGTCACAAAGTCATTTTTCAGGAATGCTGGCGAGACACACCTCTGCAAACCACAACCATGAAGCTCATCTATCATTCAGCAGCACCAGTCATCGGTTCGTGTAAGTTTCTCTCCAGTCAGTGTTTCGTTGCCACCTTCACTCTTTGCTGTATCTTACCTTAAAAATCAGAAATCCATCAAGCCAAAAACTATGTCTTCTTCTAATTCACACTTCTCCAGTACGTACTGAACTAGGCATTAAATCTCAGCAGAGCTCACTGGAACTACTGGAAATGGGCAAAGGACAACTCCTAACTGTGCCCCTCCCAGCTTTTTTTGTTTCTCTTTCACTGAGCGTCCATATTCTCCCTGTACATAAATAAATCCTGCTAGCAAAAGTATTACAAGACTGGCCACTGTCATCTATGAAAAACTGTGGCAACTGCACGAGGTCCCCAGTGACAGGAAGGGGTACGCATCATCTTTCTGAAAAAAAGCAGGAAGGAGAGTTTGGGGAATGACAGGCTCGTCAGCCCCCCCTTGGTCACTTGTAGCCTTATGAAGCAAATTCTGGAAGCCGTTTCCAGGCACCCAAAGGACAAGAAGGTGACTGGGAACAGGCAGTCAGATTAAAAAAGGGAAAATCATGATGAAATAACAGGCTCTGTGGATGTGTAGAGGGCTGTGAACGCTGTTCACATGGACTTCAGCAAGCTTCTTGATGCAGTCTCTCACAGCATCCTTAGAGCCTAACGGGGGAGTGATGGACTGGATGCCATCCAGTAAGAAAGGGCAGTGAGAAACTGCCTGACCTGTTAGGCTCAAAGAATAACGGGTGGTGATGTGACATCCGCATGACAGCCAGTTAGGAAAAGCATGCCTTGGAAGACAATACTGGGATTGATATTCTTCAGTGATCATTAGTGATCTAGGGGAAAGAGACAGAACACACTCTCAGCAAGATCAGAAATGATGGCATGTTGAGGAGTGGAGCCACGGATATGCTGGAGGGTGGGGGTACCACCCAGAGGGACCTGGACAGATTGGAGAAAAAGAGAGAAACCTCACAAAGCTCATGACTAGAGCAGAATACTTCAGTTGCAAGGGACCTGCAACGATCACCTAGTTGAGCTGCCTGACCACTTCAGGGCTGACCAAAGTATATTAAGGGCACTGCCCAAACACTTCAAGCACTGACAGACATGGCACACTGATCACCTCTCCGGGAAGCCTGCTCCAATGTCTGATCACCCTCTCTAGATAGAAGAGTTTCCTAATGTCCAGTCTGAACCTCCTCTGACACACCTTTGAACCATTCCCACATATTCTATCACTGGATACCAGGGAAAGGAGATCAGCACCTCCCTCTCCAGTTCCCCTCCTCAGGAACCTGCAAACATTTTTTTCATTACATCAAGAACATTAAACCGAACCACTTTGTGATCACTGTGGCCAAAACAGTCACCTACCATCACATCTGCCTCAAGTTCTTCTCTATTCACAAACAACAAAATCTAGGAAGGACATCTTTCCCGGTTGGCTCACCAAGTACTTGTGACAAGAAATTGCTTTCAGATTACTTCAGGAATCTCCCGGACTTTGTCAAAGCAACATGATAATTCCCAGTTGGTGTCTGGGAGGTGGAAGTCTCCTGTAAGGAGAAGAAGAGAAGACAACTGGGAAGAACCTGGAAAAAGACAGGGGAGTCCCAGTGGACCGGGAGCTGTGGATCTTTAAAGCAACAACCACATAGTGAACCCACCTTAACAGAAGCAGAGTTACCAAATCAAGGCACATTATTATTCCTTTCTACTCAAGCCATTCACATCTGAAGCACTGTGTCCTTCACAGCGAGTACTGTGAGAGCTCCATGCGAGTTCTAAGGAGTCTGACTTAGGGGGAAAAAAAAAAAGAGACAAACAAATGGCCCCAGTTCATTCATTTAAGGATGCTGCAAATACTCAAATCTGTATCAAGCTGCTGAAGTCTAAAGATGAATTTTTATAAATACTCTGGAGTAACAAGATATATAATTCATTTAGCTTGTCTACCACTCAGGAGAATCAAATTTGGTTGAGAGCCTGACTGACCTGCAAATGGATTCGAACCTAGAAACAGGAGAGACAGGGCAGCTGCAAGAACCTGGGTTTCCTGGGACCTCCAGGACGGTGCCATGGCAGGAAGCATGGCATGCCAAGAGAAGTCCTGCCACAGGTACTCATCAGCACTGCCATGGGGACATTCAACCTTTAAAGGCAAGGAAAACCTCCTCTCTCCAAAAAACTCATGGCTTGTCCTGTAATCCAAACTGACCTCTCTACTCCTTCAGCAAGGTAAAAAACCTTTCCCTCTTCTAATTACTTCTAAAATGTACCACCACAAAAAAAAAAAAAAAAAAAAAAAAACGTCTCGGAGNNNNAAAAAAAAAAAAATAGTGTTCTGGGAGGGATTTATATGGACAGATCTGACAGTTTGCTTGGGCTGTGAAATATAAATCCAATTTGAATCTCTCCTGAACAGTAAGCAGGTATTAGGGGATCAGACATAGACAACATGTCTGTACTGTAAATGTTTGTCCATCACGATTGAGTGAGTCATTCAATTTTTGGTTTGCGTATCTCATGACCATTTAACATTTTAATACAGAGTTAAATAGAAATCACGGCTTTATATCCTCACAATCAAATCTGTCCCTCAGCTGTTTGATTTCTAAGGGAGAGCAGAACACCGCAACACTACTAGAAACATGCAAAGTTTGTTATCTGCTTAACAGTGCTAACTGCATCTCCACGCTCAAACTGAATCCTACAGTCCTGTAGAATTCTACAGTCCAATTCTAAACGGTCCTGTCTGAAAGCTCCACTGGGTAAGGAAAGCAAAAAGAGTTCTATACATACAAATACATCCTATTTTTAAAGGACTTCAGAAGCCATAAGGCCACCCGTTCCTTGACACATGCTATGCAGCTATATATTCTAAAAACATAGCCCGGAATAAGCTCCAGAGTGTGACCAAGAATGCAAAAAAAAAAAAAAAAAAAAAGCAGGGGTAAAATATCACTATCCATATGTTCTCCAGCACAGGAGGTAACAGGGTATAGGCTGCAGAGCAAAGTGCAATCACCTCCAGCAGAGAGGGCAGACAATACTTTTTGAAAGGAGGGAAAAATTGAGAGAAGTGGTCTGATCAATACCCAGAATGCTCTGAATTCAGGTGATACTTTAAATGGCTTTGTTTTGTTCAATGGCATGTTAACTTTAACGGCAAGCATCCTTCAGAAACGCTGACAGTCATTTTTTTAATTTACTCAGCGAGAAATGGAAATATTTTGTATCCTCTGCCATACTTCAAGGATGTTCAAGGGCCCAGAGTCCTTTCCAGGACAGCAGCTTACATACAATCCTAGAATGTTAGGGCTTGGCAGGAGCCTCTGGAGATCATCGAGTCCAGTCCCCCTGTCAGAGCAGGATCACCCAGGGCAGGCCACACAGGAACAGATCCAGGGGGGTTTGGAAAGTCTCTGGAGAAGGAGACTCCACAACATTTCTGTCCAAGTAGTTCTCCCAAGTCCTTATCCAGTTGGATATTTAGGAAAGAACATGCAATACACAAGCAAGACTAAAGACATTCAGAACATGGGAGAAGGAAGAGGACCATGGACCATGCTGCCAGGGAGCCAGTGGCAATTTCTGAATGGACAAGCACCGTTATTTACTTCACTAGAAGCAACATGATCAGAGTCCAATAGCACATGGCCTGAAAACATTCTGCTAATACAGAATTCAGGTTCCATGTTTCAAATTGTTCGCGTTCCCTCCTCATTCCCCAGCCAAGAAATCCTCCTGGCCTGGATGAAAGCAAGGAGAGACTTTTGCCTCTGAGCAGCAGTGGGACTTTCACCCAAGCAACATGTCCAAGGGGTGAACAAAGATCTGAAACCCCGAAAAGAATCTGTACGTGACACAGCACATAGATGAGCTGGCATCGGGGAAGGAGACAAATACATAATAAATACAGCAACAGCGAGAACATTTCTAGAAGCCGCTGCAGTGCCTTTTTTAAACATAGATTCACAAACATGGTTTAGGTCTGTGGGACGGGCGGAGCAGTCCAGATGATGGCACCCATCACCCACCAATACTGAAGGTACCGCTACTGCCAAACAAGGTGTTTGGTGAAGACACACCCCAGAGTCAAACACTTCTGAAATCCAGCAAGTTTTTACAGCTGCAGTGCTTCCTCTTAGCTGTATCCAGGGCTCTTCTCTGGTGGCGCTTTAAAAAAGTTACTGGAGGCAGGAGGAGTGGCTTTCTCGGCTGCTGGTGTTTTCACTGTCCACTCAGAGTTCTGGGATCTCAGGAACGGTGTTGCTGGTGGCTCTGACTCGGCTGTATCCATGTGAACAGATAAAGCTGCTGGAATATAAAATTGCAGGAAGAGGGGAACAGAGGAAGAGAGCAGGAAAGGGAAAGTAAAGAAAATAGTTAGAACAAGTGACTTCATAGCAAATGCCTCGTAATTATAATTTCCTATACGAAAGCGTTACGTACCGAGTTCTTGCATGTTCCCCTGCCAAATTCCTTTGAAATACAGGTTTTTTTAAAATATAATTTGAAAGTATTTCAAATTCCTTTGAAATGTAGGGCACTAACACCTTTGCCCTAATAATTCTAATATTCAGAACTCCAAGTTCCCAGCCCGCTGACTCATTCCCTTAGTTAAAGTTCCTGTTGAAAATCAAGAGCGAACACTCGAAATGCACCAATTCACAATCACTCAGCTGAAGATAACTTGATCTCGTCACAAAGACCCAATTCACCCTGCACCTCAGAATTTCAAAGTCTCTGAAGGTTTGGCAAATTCCAGCTTGCAAAGCTCAGTTAAAGAGGAGAATATCCCTCTCCTCCTGACCCAGTAAAGGCAGTACCACGAACCTCCACATCCATCCAGTACGGTAAATCAGCAAATCAGAACAAGAGCCTTCTCTCTAAGCTACACTGGAATCCATTCTCATTTTCTTAATAGAACCACTGCTTCAAAATGGGACAGGCTACAGCCAGCAGGAGGGATTTGCGGATCAACCCAGCAGTCAGTCAAATTTCCAACAGGATTGTCAGAAACTGGAGATACGAGGAGTTTATGCCCCTTCTCAGCATCCTGAGTCACTCCATCCTCAGAGGTAGAACAAGGCAAAATAAGAGAGTAATTGCAACAGGAGTCTTTGGGGCAGCTACGATTTTTTTTTTTTGAGCAAGTAACTGCTTCACTATGAAACCCATCTCTTTTTCATTGTATTCTCACAACAGATAATAGTTGTTTGCGTGTTTTCAGTACAAGTAGTATCTGCTGCTCTGCAGTGGGTGAAGGATAAAGAGGCCATAACGAGCCTCAGCCATTAGCCCGATTGCTTTGAAGTTTAAATAAAAAGCTGGTCCAATGCTTGAGGTTCCACACTTAGAAGATCTGGAACCCCAATAATCCTGCTTCTGTACATCCAAAAGTGAGTCATTCCTACACAACCACAACAAGCCAGCTGATGACAGTACATTGCATATTTTACCTCTACCCTCATCAACTTCCTTCGTCGGAAGTTCACAGGAAAGATGCAAAATAAATGTATTAGTTTAAGGACTTTGGCTTAATCCCCACCAATATTACACTACGGGCCCTTTGTGAGCAGCCTCCCCACCCAGGCTCTCCATCTTTGCTCATTAAAAAGGAAAAAAGCAAAACTTGAAAAAAGCTTCTCGCTGGTGGGTACCATCACACCATGCCAAAGAACGAATGTGTTAGCAAGAAGCAGGAGAGGGAAAATTCACCAAATTTTCTGTGCTGCAACTCATCAGAATGTTCTCAGATACAGTTTCAGAGGCTGCTCTCCGGCACCTTTTAGAAATTACTACTTTTCACAAGCTAATTGTGAATACATGCCAAGGCAGACCAAAAAAAAAACCAAAAAACCTCTACGCAGATTTTTTGCCCCAGACTCACTGCTGTACCTGAAATAAGATGCCAGTTACCACGTGCACTGCTGGACCACACAAACGTTAACAACATCAGCGTAAAGCTGGACAGCTGTTCACCATGTATTTCACAACCATCTATACTGGTGGCTTGACAAACAGAAGACAGACATGCCAGTCTTCATGAGACCCTTCTCGAACCAGAGAATAACTACCGTGGGAATAACACTTCATGCAGGATTTCAGGCAAGCTCTACTGTGCTGCTGGGGATGTTATTCCACATTTACTGCACTGCAACAGAAAGTAACTAAACACAAGGACTCTGTCCATGCCTTTTGAAGCCCCTAAGTCTTAGATCACTGAAAGTTTGAAGGATCTTCATCACTCTAGACTTTGTTCCTCCCCAGGCACTGGCTGCTGGTCACCAAGCTGGATGAACTTCTGGTCTAATCCAGTACAGCCAGTTGAACTCCCTCCAGCTTCCGTTATTCTACTGTCAAAACGCACCAGTCGGATGTTTTGGTTTTGGTGAAAGCCTCATGCTTCAGGGCTCACCCACTGCTCAGTGGTGTAGTGTGGGAAGTACTAACCTTCATTTTCAGTCTCTCTCAACGTTAGCCTAAGTTTGCCCAACTTAATTTTGATAAGTCACTTCCTGAATCCTGAATTTTCTACCCACTTTTTCGATGCTCTCAACAGCCAGGCCTTTTTCCAAAATGCTATTCTTTTGCAGCTAACTCCATTATGGTGCTTAGATCAGTTAGCCTTAAAGGGCAGATCGCTCACAGATACAAATACCAGAAGCTTAACACTATAACAAAACAATAGAGTTCGAGGCACTTCTGCTACAGCAATGCGTGAGTTTTTGATGTTCATAAAAGGCTCTCTGGCAAAAGACTCCTTAGCAGAACCCATAAATACTCACATTCATGAAAGCACGTGAAAAGACACGGAAGAAACTTAGCTCCAAATCAACCTCTCTCTCGCTCCCTTCCTGCAGCCAGAAGGAAGATGGCATCCACAGCTCATGTGCCTTTTATTAGCATCTTCTGATTTCAGCCAAATTCAACTCAAAACTTTCTACGGATGGTGGTGGTGGGGTGGGGGGAGTGAAGCGACAGGGGAAGATTTGTAGCTGCATGTTTAAGAAAGAAGCGAAATTCATCACAGTGACAGGGGAGAGTGTTGGCAGAGATTTGAGCTATTTATTCTTTTAGGAAAATCCTATAAAGAATGACACGAGGAAGCCTCTATCTGCAGTCCTGTTCATCACAGTGGTGAGGAGCCCGATAACAGATGTATGCAGGAGCGTGATTTAGTGCCGGGAGCTGGCCCCTGATGTGTATTAATACAGCGGCAAAGCGGAACGAGCCCCTCTTCATCACTCATCTCTATAAAAGAGGTGGAATCCGAGATGGCCCGATGTTCGGCGGAGCAAGCCCATTTGTTCTGCTGACTGATGGAGCCAGCTCAGGCTGTGTCCTTCACCTCCACGGGGCACTCAGGTTGCAAAAAAGGAGACTGCTGAAGCAGGACCTGGTCAACAAGTGAGGTGAGAGCGGTTGGACTCAGCTAAGGAGCTATTTAAAGGTGAAGAAATGGAGCACACTCTGTCCCTGCAGTGACAGGCGTGGGCCTGCCTTCTGATTCACCCGCGTTTTGCCTTTTGCAGAAGTAAAACACCACAGACATAAAAGGCCTCTGTGGTGAGAACATGAGGCTGCCACGATTCCTCAGGTACAGGGGAACCCCAATAAAAGATATTTATGTAGTGGCAAGGGAGAAAAACCTCCGTCTGTCTCATCAACATCTAACAGGCAAAAGAGTCTTCAGTTAATTCTACATTATCGCAAAGTAATCCTATGTATTTCTTTAGGCATTAGTAATTCCAAGGTCAGATCACCTTTGACAGAAATTATAGCAGATTTCTGAGGTTTCCAAGTTCATTACACACCCAGGCTGCCCTCCAGCTGCAACTGGGAGACCGCTGTAAAAAATCAGCTGGGACACAGCTTCGGTTACCCAATCGTAAAAGTTTCTTCCTGCAAGTCAGTATTGTAGCAAACCCTACCCACAGCTGTTAACATTGTTGGGATGTTTCTAAACAGGGTCTAAGGAAGAGATCTTTACCATTTCTGACTCCTATAGACACTGCAGCACTTTTCTCTTGATGATCAGCGCAAGCATCCCATCCAGATTCCAGTAACTACACTCTCCTTCCTTATTTTGTATACTCTAATATGCTCTCCCTCATCCCTAAAACCTCTGTTATTTTCCGGTGCTATGCTGCACTCCAGATGCAGCATCAATTCCTCAAGTGTTCACTATACTATTTGCCTAGGCAGGGAGGTACAACTGACATAGTATTTTGAAACCCGGAGGCATAAAAATAGAAGCTCTCCCTATAGGAAGTCTCCTAAACCCTGATATGTTCTGCAGATCAACACTTTTTCAGATTCTGATGAGTAATCAATCACTTTCCAGAAATACGTCGTATGAAAATAAATCGGCATTTTAATCACTACATCCCCAAAGCAAGAAAAAGAAAAAAAAAGTGACTATTTTCATCCACAGGAGTAAGACAGCTCCCGGGGAATAGGGGGTCTCATTCAGGGATGATACAAAATTTCCCAGATTTCCAGTCCTGTGAAAGTGTCTAGAAACACTGAAAAAAGTGACCTGAAAAAGAGCACCTGAGCCACCAGTCAATGTCAGCCCAACACCTAAGAAACACACTGTGTACACTGATCACCCCCTTAGAATCGTAGAATCGTGAAGGCAGGAAAAGCCCTCCAAGATCATCAAGCCCAACCTTCCACCCAACAGCTCCACAACCACCAGACCATGTCCTGGGGTGCCACATCCACCCGTTTTTCGAACCCCTCCAGGGATGGGAACTCCACCACGTATTGTGTCATTCTGGCACGGTGGAAATAACACCTTACATGCAGAAAACAGATTATTACCCACTGTAATAACAATTAGACTTCCTCAAGCATTACAGTGGGTAACAATCTGCTGTTACAGGGGAGAAGCATGGAAATTCGATTAATTTACCAGAGCTGCTGCAGCAAAGATTCATTTCCTAGGCAGCTTTTGATGCTCCGCAAAACCACGTGATATTCTCTCCCCCTCACACACGTTTCACTAGTTTGAAGCTGATGCGGTGCCATTTTTAACTATTGTGAGTCCGGCACTTTGCTCGAGAGGGACACGACTCTGGAAATGCCGGCACACCGATAAACCCGGGTTACCTGATGCTGGGCTGGACATGGAGGCTGCAGCCGGCTTTCGTTTCCTCTTGATGTCCCTTGAGCACGGCGGCCCCAGGTGTACATTTGCCTGCCTGTAAAGAAATTGAAACCAATTCAACTCTGTTCAAGTATCACCTTCCTGTAAGACTCTGGCCGATCACCCTCCAGCCCCCACCTTCCCATCGGCTTCTTAACTAGTCGTCAACAGCAATCCAAAAGCTTCTCAGGGAAGTTTTGTTCACTTTCCCATTTCTTTTAAGAGCTCCCACATGTGAAATAACTGTTCAGAAGAATAATTATTTCATAGCCTTTAAAGGATCTGGTTTGGGATTAACTTTAAAATAACTCTTTGCACAAATGAAGTCGTGATCAAGCAGCGACATAACACGTCCTGCCATTTCTTCTATAGAAGCATAACAAATATCCGCAAGATTGCTCTTTAAAGAAATTCTGTGATATTTGCTCCCTTATTCAGAAATTATTTGGCAGCCTATTTAGCACTGTAGAGTCATCTTAAAATGTACTTATATTTCAAGTGTCCATGCATATTGTTTCCACTGCAATAGTAAGTTCATAAAGTTAGGAATGCAAAACCATCTCATATATTTTCAAAATATTTATTTTCACATTTTCATCTCATACATTATCAAAATTCTGATTTCCTCATCAAAGTGCTGTGAAAACAGCTGAATCTGGCTTATGGTAACAGAGCCTTGTTGCGCTGGTAAACTGGCTGAAAGGCAGAACCTGGCCCAGTCCACTCAACTGCTATGTCTGAAGCCTACTGATGACCGCTTTGGTTTAACCTCTTGCCAATTAAGAAGAAACCTGCATTACTGGGACTGACTTGGACTGAGCTCTCCTCCAAGTTCCAGACGTAGGAAGAAGAGAAGTTTAATTCAGAAAAGACAGTCCTGGCAGCAGACCAGAGAACTTTGTCAAATACAATCCATAGCGAATACAAATGCATAATTTAGCAATGACATTGGGTTCAAATCCCTGCTTTGTCTGAGATAACAGTTTCTTTGGCAAGTTCCTTGGCCACTCTTTGCATCAGATCTGATGAGCAAAATGCAGAACTACAGCGCAAACAAAATACATTAAAGATTGAGAGGTGCTTACATGGTGTAAAGAACGGAACCATATAAATTTTGATGATTAAGTGATGAAAAGCTGTGTCTTTAAAGCTTATTTTGATTAAAATGTAAAAAAAAAAAAATCCTGGAAGTTTAACATACACATTTATCAAGTACTGAAATCTTTTACAGATAACAAAAGAAAAAGTTCATGGCTTCGTACTCCCATGCCAAAATATATTCAAAAAAAAAAGGCAACATATTTACAATATATACAATTTTAGATGCTAAATTTACGCAAACCCAAAGTGTGCTGTTGTAGTCATACAGAACAGTGTAGCGAGCATAAAACAAAAAAAAAATATGTCCTACACCAGCCAAGACTCTAAATTATTTGAATGCTGCTGGGTCTGCCTACTTACCTGTAACAAATGCACAGCCACGAAATAAGAGAGAAATGTCTACTGTTCCATCTTCTCAACTGAAATTCAAAAGTTTTACAAGAAGACTGCGATATCTGTCATCTATAGCTGACATTAAGGAATCGTTTCAAACAATGTTTAAATTGCGCTACGTTTCACTGACAGCCAATTTTTCAAATCTTCCTGCTAATACAACCAGACACAGAATTCTCCTCACAACACGAACCAAAGGCTTTCAAAAAGACCAGCACACCTATAGGCTGCGTATTCAAACCTTGTGTTTGTACACACGAGTGACTAACCTCCAAGTGACTTCACATATGCTACAAAGTGCTTTTATACATGCTTATGATAGTGGCTCTAGTATTATTTCAGCACAGTTCTGCCCTGTATTCTGAAACATCTAGGCACGCACAGCCCAAGGAGAAGGTAGCCTCAATCAAATGGAACTTCAGAGGTTTTATTTTGCATCAGTGATAGAGCATTAGATTACTCACTAGATGACTATATAATTACATGTAACAATCCAACTCATTTTATCACATCATCATAATAATGTTTCTTTTTTAATTTTATGAACTTAAACAAACATTAGCCAGCTGATCCTTGGTGGAGAATCACTGTGGACTAGGAAAGAAGTATGCACTATCATCTCCAAGAAACTTGGTGACATTTTTCCCAGTTCACAAGATAGATCTTGAATAAAAGCTCCTGGTTCTCAGCTCCATGCTCAAACCATATCCACCCTTACCTCACGATTACACAGGGGGTAAAAAAAAAACCAACCCACAAACAAACAAACAAAAGCACAATGAAAAGGAAAACAGAATATAAGAATGTCAAAACCCCTTCTTGTAGGGAAAGTAAAGGCAGATGATACTGCCAAGTCTCCAGCTGGAGTAAGGACACTGCAGCAAGCAGCGCTGCCTCTAACACACCAAGGCTCCAAGGTCATAAACTGTCTCTGTAACATGTATTTCATTCAGGTTTATCCCTTATTGATCACAGACTTCAGTTAGTAAATCAGGAACCTATTGATTCCTCACTGGCTCTGACTGACCTGGTGGTAAAAGTGTCACTTGCAAGTGGCTGGTGCATTTTATGGGCACCATAAATCTGCATACGGGCAACCTCCAGGTGGTAGGTACCTTGGGAGAGAGAGGAGAAGAATGCAAGCAGGGATGATAGTCCTCATTAAGGCATGGACAGAGAGGGTGTCTTGAGGTATAATACGCATTTTTTGGTAGATATCACACTTTTCAATCTACATTTCTAATCACCAGCCTGCAGACAGATGCTGTAGCAGTAGAACAGAAGTGGTGAATCCCAGTTTAGCAGCAGACTGCCCAAAACCCCACCACCAGGACAGTCACGGGTATGCCCAGCACACACTGCAGCGGACGGGCTAAACTACAAATTGCGACAATCTCCTCGATGGGCTGCAGCTATCAATCAGTTTTTCTGTCAAAGCTGAATTTCAACAACCCTCCTGAACAGTTAAAAAAATTGCTCTGAAGTAGAATAGACCAGAGGTGAGAGGAAAAGCTGACAGAAAACGCACGGCCGTGCATTGTCACAAGTGCCTCTGTGAAGGAGTCCGAGGCACAGAGCTTTGTGGGATGACAGAACTGGGCCTAAGCTGAGAAACTAGAATGGTACTCACTGGCTTTCAGTCTCTTCTGCTACACTTCTCCACTTTCTTCAATATTGCACAAACAGTAACGAGAAAATAATTGCCTGGTTACTTTTGGACTATGGCTGCTTGAGCATAAGAAAAAAAACAAAACCCAGAGTCGCAGCGCTCAGTCACAGTTGGATCTGGGAGGTGACCAGAGACTAATGTGAAAATCTAGTTTACAACCTGAAAATCCAGTTTACAGCCTAGAGAGGACTGAAATTCTAACCTGGGAAGAGAAAAAGCAGAACACATCTGGAGAGACAAAGCAGGATCCAAAGCACAGCTACACTGATGGCTGCAATATATCCATCTTGTGCTGCAGCCTCTCACTGTCACCAGCTAGCGAATGAAAAATTGCACATGTATAGAAAAATTTGGTTTATATGCAAAAAAAGTCTACAGTGTTTCCCACAGTGATGATTGTTTTTTGGTTTTTTTTTTTAAATCACAAGTTAAGGGAATTACCGAGGAAGTACAGATTTCTCTTCTTCTTAACATAGCACTTTAAAGGTACCTGATTCTGAGCACAGGTCACGCTGGAGGAAAAAAATGGGCTTTGCTATGCAAAAAGTGGGGACTTGTTGCTGTCTCCAACACGGCTTTTCTTTTCCAGGTATTTATTCTATCACTTTTTGTTTTTAAATGAACTGTAATTTCATACATCAGATCCCTATCTCACTTCTACAGCTGAAGGTGCCCACGTGCTGGCCCACAGGGTCACAGGAGCGTGCCACTAGTTTACATCTACCACAGGCTTCCAACAGAAAGTTGGGACTGGCAGCAGGATCTGAGACACAACACAGAGCACGAGCTGACATCGGCCCACAAAGAATCTTACTGAACAGCATCAGGAACCCAAAATTTTCACTACCTGTGAAGTTTGGATTGCAAAGTGACGCCCACCCTCTCAAAAGGTGGGGCAGAAACCACCTCAGTCTTACAACAGAGGTCTCTGAGAAGACCCTATAGAGCTGCCTGTGACAGTTTGTGGTCTCCTCGGAGTCTGGAGGCACATCACAGACTCGGGGGTGCACGCAGCTCACTGTAACCTCACGTTATCTGTCGCCTCTGCTGACTGTCTTTATTCTAGCCCTGTCCTAAATCCAAGTGCGTTTCCTCTGTGGAATGAAAACGAGAGGCAGCCGTTCACCTACTGTCACACAAACGAGGGGTGCGGTCATCCTCCCGTGGAAGGAAGCACATGTTAACAGAGACAGCTTTCGAACCAGGACACTGCAACTAGAGCTCCACACAGCCCAGCTGCTGCTGCTGCTGCCAGGCTATAATCCCGGCAAACACGGGCCAAACAAAAGGCTCTTTCTCTAAGCCCTGAGGTGTCACCTGAGGCTGTTGATGGTGGCTTCACAAAATTAACAGTAAAAGCGGAGCTCTTCCTCCTCTTTGACTCTGGAGGCAGCTGGACACCAAAGTCTGATCTGCACATGTCAATCAACCCAAGCTGCTCACCCCATCTGCACAGGAGGCTCCGACGCATGCAAGTGGTTCTGGCTATCACAGCACACTGCGGATAGTTCCTGCAGGCAGCAGAGTCTCCTCCGCCCTGTAAATCTCACCGGAGAGCTTCTAGAGCGTGTTTTCAGATACCAAGATGACTAACTGCTCAGCTCACTTTTTAAATCACCCAAACTTCGTGGGTCCTTCCTGCAGCAGCAGTCTGTTCCCCAGGTAAGCATTCAAATGATGCAGCAATTCCACTCCTAAAAGTCTGTGTGGGGCAAAGGCAAGTGAACACATTTTCTCCCAGTTTTCCACGTAAGCATTCTAAGCAGAGATGACACGATTCCACACACTGCACTCTCCATTTTCATACCAAATCACATGATACCTGTGCCAGAAAGAGTCCTCATATTTGCCAGACCTGCTGAGTACGTGGCTTTGATGATGGCAAGATGCTTTATAGGTGAACAAAGCCATAGGTAGCAAACTAAATTCTAAAGCCAAGGGGAATTTCTTTTTCACTCCAGAGAATTCATCCACTAAAATGAGAGCATTAGGCCTCAGACAACTGCATGCGACAGTAGGTTGATAGCTGCTGTTCATTGCGTGCCTGTCAGAAGAATTCAGTTATATCCCCAACTGGAATATTAGCCAGGCTTTAGCAAAAGACGACATGAAAGTGCTCCAGTTAAACGGAAAAAAAAAAGAGTTTAACAAAGAAATAAGGAGAAAGATGCCCAGAGCAGTTGACAGCAGCCATTTTTACATAAAGCCAATTCCAGGAAGATGAAGATGTGTGGCTAGGTTACGTGGAATGAACTGGATGTTGTCCCGGTCAAGTGAGAATGCACGAAACAGTGAACATCTGTTCGCTCCTTCAGCTGCCTCAGGAAAGGCTTGACATTGCAGGAAACCCCTGTACTTTCACATGCTGGGGTAAGAGGAAGAAATGTCAGGAGCTCTGTCTGGATGCGGAAGAGAAAGAACAAGATTTACTTTGCCAACCATATTTGTAGAGCAGAAGCTAGAATCAGAGACATTCAAGCCTTTGCGCTCCAACGGCACCAGCAAACCCAGGATATGGAGCAACTGGCAGTTTACTGGGAGATGATCGCTCAGCCTTTCACATCTTTATCCCAAGATCCACACATACAAGATGAAAGATTTGCTTCTAAATCCAAGTAAACTCTAGGTTTACGGCTCATATTAACTAAGAGTACGTGCAAGCAATTTTCTTTGAGTCATCCCTGCTGATCAGAAGTTTCTCTAACAGAATTCTTCAAACCTCCACCTTCAACATCTACTTGCCATCTGAGGTCCACTTTTCCAATGATGTCCAGTGGGAACATCTCAGTTCTTCACCCATAACCCTATTTTCAAGGGTAGGCAAACAATAAATGGCATTAAGGACAACAGATCTTCTACCTTCACCTCTTATTCTACCTGCTACTCAAATTGAAGGGAATGTTGGCTCTAGACTCTTCCCTGTCTCAAGGGAACAATATTCCACCAATGAATAACCTGTAACATCTTCCTACTGAGAGCCATTGAAGAATCAAAATCTAATAAGCTATTTCGCTCGATTCTGTACAAAATCCTCTTCAGTAGAAGAAGTTCAAGAAGAGAATTCTGTTCAGACCACTCCTTTCTCCCAGAGAGGCAATGGGCAGAAGGGAAGGATCACTTGGGCTGTCCAAGCAGGCCTCCACTTGCTTGCTTTTAACAGCCTGCATCATGAAGCTGAAACCTTAATAGACAAGACATGATTAGCAAACGCTTTGTGCTCTTAAAGGAGAGTAATTATAGGCATGTGAAAAAAAAAAGGAAGAGATCCCTGAGGTACTCTTCCTTGCATGCCTCCCGAGAGGCAGCAGGGCCATTAAAAATTCCATGATGAAGAGGAAAAACAGCCTGGGAACAGCCAGGAGGCAATACAGCAAATTAATACACCAGCCGTCCCTTGAGAAGGCTGCAAGAAAGCAGGAAACTCTCCTCGCTTCACAAAATAAAATTATACCACTAATGATAACAGTCACCACACACACAAAACTGCTTCTAATGATGGGTGTGAAATTCCCAGGGCTGTGCACACACTTTGAATGAAATCTCTTCTCATCACAGACATAAAGCAAGAAAGGTAATCTTGGCAGTGTACAATTTATACAGCTTTTCAAACAAGACTTCCCAAGGAACCCTCGACATAGAGCCTCCTCCTTGACACTAAAAAGCCTTTCTTGAACACCCCCAACTGTGCTCAGTATCCTGGCCTTCAGCTCTGCTTAAATAAAGCACAGGAGCATCCAGATGAACTGTGCTTCCAGACAAACTGCACCAAAAAATCCACCACTGAGACAAAGGAAACATTTCCATGGGAGAGAAAAGACTCCACCTGGTACCTACACTCCGTTGGTCATATTTATGATAGCAGGAACTAAGAAGAGAGAGGGAATTTTGCATGGCACAGTGGGCATCAGGGTGAAGAAGTTGGATGTCCGCAACATCAAGGCAGTTTCTTCTCTAACACCTGTTGTTATCATTTTTGAGGGATTAGCTTCCCCCGACATACGCCGTTCCAACAGATTTCTGAGGAGAGTTTCTCCAGAGTGAGGTGCGACCTGTTAGGAGCTTACTAAAGCACAAACTGCTGGAATTTACTCCATCCATGGAAAAAGAGGAAGGTGTTAACTGGAGAATGGCTGAACAACCCTTACAGAGATCACCTGAACCTCCTATAAGAAAATGGACTGCTAATGGACTTGGCTCATGAAGCACCTAAAGAACAACTATTGTCAGGAAAATGTTTCTGGGAAGGAACAATTGCCTTCTGTGCCCTTGGCAGTATCTTTACAAAGAACAAGCACCTTGCACCAAAGAGTTCAATCCTTGCCACACACACTCATCCTTTCCACACTTCTTTCTCCTATAAAGGTTCTTTAGCACATTTCACATCAAAACAGGAACTACCTTCTTCCACTACAGGCACGTAAAACCGCAGCTGCCTCTGGGATGGGACAACTTCTCTGTCAACATTCAGTAACGATTCATCAGGGATTATATTTGTCAGGATGCCAGTCCCCTGTTCATTAGAAAAAGGGAGCAGGCACATATATCCTGTGGTTAACTAGACTACATATTCAGGAAAATCAAGCAAACAGGATCCCTCCCAGGTTTTAGAAGTCCTTTGCCATAACCAGGAGCTTTGGAAAGGGCCTTCACTGATCATCTTAAAGGTAGAGCCTTTGCCCTGTTTGAATTTGTGAGCAGGATTTGTCTAGCTCTCCTTTCTGGAAGACAAGCTTCTGTAGCGCACTAAGCAAAACACTCAAGGCACAAGAAAGGTTATCCCAGCTGTGAATGAAGAGACCAATCAATCTTCTTGCTTCATGGGCACAAAACGTCCCCAGAGGAGGGCAAAAGCATGGAAAGGAACCAATTTGCTGAGGCACAATCTTCTGAATTCTTTTTTATTCTCATCCAGTTGCACGTTTAAGAGCTGATTTCTTCTGCTCTCTCCCTTCCCAGCTTTAACATGCTGGCTGCAGCAGCATGAGGTCATGGTGCGACATCACGAAATTCCCCGCAGAAGCTGGTGGGAGGAGAGGCTCTGCTGGGTGGGTGCCAAGCTTTCCTTCAGACACATACAACCTCAGTGCATTTTTCATGCTCTATTTGCTAATTAACAAGGCAAAGAAAGCCACGAAGCTGAAAGTCCAGACGTTTCTTTCAGATTTGGTCCTTCGTACAAGCACATAAGCAGAATTGTGTCCCGAGGAAGGCTCTGCCTCCTTGCGTGGGGAAAGAGCTCAAGGGCACCTCACCTTTAGGCAGTCACCTGCAGCACAACAACAGGAGTCACCTCCAAGGTCACCACTTGAATTCAGTTTAGGATTAGTCAGCAGAAGGTGTCTGAATAGCATATTAATCCCAACTATGCAGACTCAAATGAACCTCAACATTTGGCCAAACCAGATCTAAAGTTCAGCTCTAGCAACAGAGAGAGATATCAATGCATTAGAGGTCGCCCCAGGTGAGTTCTGAATCTGCTCTGAGGGTCTATTTTAGGCACCCAGGATGCCAAAACACCGCAGCATGTTACCCGCTCGAGCTTGTCGGCACTTTCCCCCTCACCTTGTTCCGATTTTAATAGCGAGTGACGAGACTAAGCCCATTTGTACCTATACCACAGACATGCAGCAATTCCCTGCACAATCCAGAACAGATCACGCTTATTTCCAAAAGCCCAATACGTTCTGCCTGTCTGCCATTCACTGCTTCTCCTCCTCCCAAGTGCTTAGTGTATTGAGACTCTCAGATGACCTGCATCAGGACGTTTTATGTGAAGTTTGAACACAGACCTACGAGGGAAAGCGCACGAACTTCCAGCTTCACAAGTATCACCCAGACCACACAGTACTCCTGAAGATAACCCTGGGAGGGAAGCGCCACAACCCCAAGAGAGCAGAGCAAGGGAGTTACCTGGCAGTGCAGCGTGCTGGTGAGCATCTTCGGTGGGAAGCATCAGCAAGCACATCCAGAGAGTACAGAGGAGATAATGGATTGAACTGGAAAGTCAAGAGATTTTATTTAAGCAAAGCATTAAAAGAAATAGTCTCCAGATACAGCTGCTCAGATCTAGTCCCTACAGTTGTTCATACAGCACAAGCAGACCTTTCTGAAACATCAAGGGGTAAGACCAGGTGAGAACTGACTCTCCCCTTAGACAACAGACCAGAGGAATGCAACAGCAAATTTTATCACCGTCTTCTCACAACAGACGGCCTTATAAGCACCCTCCTCTGTCAACGCTCATTATTAAAAATGCTGGTTGACTGACAGCACGCTCAACGTGCTCTGCTGCTGCACACCATGAGCAAAAAGTCCATCTCCCTTTCAGGAAACCTTTTCTCTACCTTCACCCTGCAGAGAGCAGGGCCACGGCTATGAACGGTGTAAGCACAGAACTCCTCACAGAGCAGTTCCCATATTCCCTGGGGCCATGTGTATCACTGAACCCTTTCTCCAGAAGACTCAGGCCCACCAGGTCCAGCTCACAACAAGCTCCCAATTCATTCCACAGCAACTGAGCTGCTCCGCCCACTCCCGACCCACCTCACAAAGCTTTCTTTGCAAATTGCTTAAAAACACATTTTTTAAACGCTGTGTGGTCAGACAATCTTAGATCCTTTGTTAGGCATACACCAGGCAAATCCCGCAGGCATCAAACCTGAGCAAGACAGTCTGTTGTAGAAGATGCATTTCTTAAAAGATTTATTTTTTTTAAAGGTCAGGACAGAAATGAAACAATCTAGTCAATCAATGAGTGGAGCAAACTTCGCTCAATATGCAAATAGAAGGTGTAGACCAGCAGTTTCTCTGGGGTACCTGCATAATATTTCCATTCAGCATCTCTTCTTTATTTATAATTCACACCACAAACAGGAAATTCATTCCCATCTGCTTTGGGAAGTGCTACACCAAACTCCAGAACACTTTCCTTGTATTACTAGAGTTACTGGTGCATTTTTAAATCAGGACAAACAAATAATCCACAACTGTAGCAGGCCACATCGTAAAAAGCCACCCGCAACTCTAGAACTCAGCCCTAGGTCTTTGCCTACAGCTTTTCTGAGGAAAAGGCACCACGCACCACAAAGCTGCTGCTGTCAGGGAGCTCCTCCTTCAACTGGACTGTTAAGTTACTGTCAGTGAAGTAACACTGCAGCAACTGAATCACTAGGAGCTCTCTGGAGCTGATTCAAGTTTGTTTAAGAAAAACAAAAGTAATTTCTTTTGGCCCTTTTAAAGCTTATGTAGTTATCGTGCTTATCTTTAGCAATATGAAAGCGGTATGTGAAATGTCTTCACTAAAGGAAACCACACAGTTGCACAAAGGTCAGAAAATTACTTCTTGCCATATGTGTATTTTTAGTCACCTGAAGGATAAACCAGATTTCAATCCTACTGCTCACCAACCAAAAAAAAACAACTCAGAAAGGAACAGAAGGGAGAGCGCATGGCTGAGAACAATACAACTGCTCAAATGGAAGATCTTTCTTGCTTTCTGCTATTAAGAACCCATTTTTTCTGCTCTAAAAATGCCTCCTATCACTGAAGCCATGAAAGACTTACTGGAGAATATCGAAGTGCATACACAAGAGTTTCAGTTACAAGAATGCTCATTACTCTTGCTTATCACCTCTTACATTTCCCTCTTACGGCTGCTATTTAACCACAATCAGCTTGCCATTTTTTTCGCTTATCTGTTGATGAGACTATCAGGTAGAAGCCTGAGCCAAACAAGGAAAAACAAAGTACTTAAAAAGAGAAAAGTATTCCAATTCTTACGGAATTTTGAGAGGCCAAAGCTCCCCCTGCCAAGAGGCATTTTCCCTCTGCTCACTGTCTGAGAGGAAGGCCGACACTAACCTGAACTGGGGAGATAAACCAAAGTTGATCCTGAGCTGTTCAGTTTAAACAGACAATATAATGCCTGAGACACGAGTGGCTTTTCAAAGCCCAGAAGGTATCCGTTAAAATAAGCAGGGACAGCACTACCTTACCTCATGTGCACAGGCCACAGTGTGTGGGAAATCAGAAGCTGGCACTTTGTTCTTTCTAGAGAGAAGGAAACCAAGAAAATAAAAAAGGTAGAGCAGAGTCAGCTTACCTTGTTGCGATCTCTCTTCCCCATGGATGGCAGCCAAAAACTGGCAGGAGGCAGAGGCAGAAGGACAGGCGGGAGCAATGCCAAGGAAGGAACAAACACATGGAGAAAAAAAAACAACAATGGAGGGTTGGGATTAAGGAGAGAAGGGGAAGGGAAGAACAAAGATGGAGGGAGAAGGAGAAAGGTTAAGCAACGGCAGGACTCATGAAAAACAACAAATTTCAGATCTAAGGAAGGAAACTGAATCCCAACAGCTGGTGAAGGCTGGACCCACTGCACTACAGGCAAGAGGTGCTACCCATTGCCCAACAAGAATGGCACTAGAGGGATGCCAAGGCGCAGGCACCAGGACTATTTCTGGTGCCGACTACAATTTAAATACTCTAATTGGGGAAGGAGACAGAACACCAAAGAAAGAGAAAGTAATTTCACGGCTGCCTTGTCAGCGTAATTTCTGCAGTTTGGGTATGTGCCCATAGCGTGACTCCACACTGAAGTTCTTTCAAAAACTAACCCAGAAAGCTCAGCCTTCTCAGAAGATCTGCAGTTATTGCAACGACACGTTGCGGGGGAGGGGGAAAGAGAACGCTGACTGCAACCAAAAGGGCATTTGAGCAGTGTCCACACACTGGGGGAGCCTTCGAAACAAAAAGGACATCAACAATGGCAAATGAGAAACCGGAGAAGCCATCAGTAGAGGACTGTCTCCCATTCCACCGGTCACTGCACACTTAAGTTACCAACCAGTCCTTCATTTCCTTCAGTCCCAGGAGGGAAGAGGACCCTCCCCTCTCAAAGTTCTACACAACAGCTGGTAAGGGCCTTACTCTTTCTGGCGCGGATCACTAACAATATGACCTAGCCTCTCGGTGCCCAGAGTGCTCATGGAGGTCTCCTGAAACACAAAGACAGGGAAAAGGTTGCAAACTCTCACACAGTGAGCAGACATAACAGTTTGCTGCTGTCAATAAGAACAGATCTTACTCCCCTGGGCCACATCTTTCCCTTCCCAGCCCACGGTCAGCTAAACATTATCACCCTGTCCTTTTAGAACCTCACCTGAGCCGATTCAACTCATCGGAATGGCATAAAACCATTCAGCTTTATTTGTGGGGCTCTTTTTCATGGTGATACTGGCTTGCACAGGGCTGGCCCAGGGACTGCACCAGCACAAAGTACGCAGCACGAGGATGCAGTTCGGAACAGGGGGAATGGCCGAGAAGCACTTTGCTTCCAGGTTGTTGGAGTCGGTTGGGCCAGAAACAGGCAGAGAGAGACAACATCGCTCTGCCCCACTGACAACGGCGACCCACCGAGCGCAGGTGAATGAACCGAGGAGCAGGGCACAAAGCTTTTGCCCTTTCTGAAAGCAGCAATTCAGCAGCAGGACCTCCAGCAACTAAAGAAAAGGCAGATCCTAGGAGAAGGGGCTGGCTCTGGGAGCACATTTCTCCCTGGGAGCCACTGCCCCGCGTAGGTGCTCGGCGCTGGCACACATGGACACGCCAGCCCTGCTTCCAAGCAAGAAAGAGACTCTGCAATGAGGGTCTGAAGAGGAGGCTAAGAGGCTTTTGCAGCTCAGATTTGTTTGTGCCAGGCCCTCAAAGTTTGGCGGGGGGGGGGGAGTTGTAGCAGCAGGGGTGAAAGATGGGCTATTTGTTACAGCAGGAAAATTATTAACTTAAAGTGCCGTAATGTTTAAATTTACCGTTTATTACTGTGTAAATTACAAGCCGTACTTTTGGTAATTAGCAGCTAGCTGGCGGGGAGCTCTGAATGAAACTCATTATTTATGATTACAATTTAGAGAGAGATGGGGAAGCAGGAGCAGTGACCTCCGCTGCAAATGACAAAGATCCCTTTAAGGTGATGAAGATGAATTAAACAGGTAAATATTATCCTTCTCATTTGGATCATTAGAGGTGCTGCCGACAGGCCCAGCCACTCGCAGGTGGCCCGAGGAACCCTCCCCAAAGCCAGGCTCTTGCCAGCTGAGGATTCAGTTTAAATGCTGGCTACAATTAAGCAAGGTGAGTGGAAGAAAGAAGGGGCAAAGGAGGCTCTCAAGTGTGACTGAACAGGAGGAGGAAGCCATATTCTTCTAGACTCCAGGCCCCTTTAGCATACCTTCCTGACAGACTCCAAAGCCAGTCAGCTTAGAACATAACGCCAAATATTTCCAAAAGCACAGAGCACGGTCCATAAAAGAAAAGCCAGATGTGGCCAACGCCTTCCTTCTCACAAACATCTTTTACTACAGACAGCAGCGCTCAACGCTCCAAGACCTAGACCTGACTAGGTGTATCCTTCCCTCTTTTACCTAAGCATCTGGAAAGTATTGCTTATTCCTTTAGAAACAGGACTACTTTTTTGTTTGTTGTTTGCCTTACAGATAATAAACTTACTCTCTCTACCCACTGGAAAGAGTCCAACAGAGCCTATGAGGATGATTAAGGGACTTGAACATCTCTCCTGTGAGGAAAGGCTGAGAGACCTGGGGCTGTTTAGTCTGGAGAGGAGAAGGCTGAGAGAGGATCTTTATTAATGTCCATAAATATCTGAGGGGTGGGGGTCAAGTGGAAGGGGACAAGCTCTTTTCCGTGGTGTCGAGTAATAGGACAAGGAATAACGGGTACAAGCTAGAACATAGGTTCCACCTCAACATTAGCAGAAATTTCTTTCCTGTGAGGGTGACGTAGCCTGGAACAGGCTGCCCAGAGAAGTTGTGGAGTCTCCTTCTCTGAAGACTTTCCAAACCCACCTGGATGTGTTCCTGAGTGGCCTGCCCTGGGTGATCCTGCTCTGGCAGGGGAGTTGGACTCGATCTCTATAGGTCACTTCCAACCCCTAACATTCTATGATACTCAAGGGCTTTGGGTAACTTTGCATTACCGCATACAACCTTTTATTCTTCTGTCTCTCCACTAAAAATGCAACTGCTAAAACCACCTTTCTTTGCCGCCATTCCTAGTAATCTGCTTCTCCACCTGAAATTTGGCCTTCCTTCACCTTTGAGTCCCTTCTCTGCTCTTGTAGTCTCAGCTTATGAGCATGCACAAGTTTCATGCCATCATCATTTTCCCCTATGTTCTGTCTAAATCTTCTTGATATTTATGCTTCCTGTTATTCATCCTCAGACCTCCTTTCATACTGCTCTTAACACTGATGAACTGTCTTTTCTACTCTGAACCTGCCTTAAGATCCACTTAGTCACTCCATCAACTTCTGTCAGTCAAAGCAGTTAAACAAATCAAACAACACATGAAACAAAAAAATGTACAGGACCCCTTTCTGCAGAAAACAATTCACATGGTATCTTAGAATAGTACTTCCAGGACTAATCAGCATGAGAAATACAAAATTATTACATTGCCAAAGGGAATACCTTGCCAACAAGCCTCCTTCGACCTTTCCGGAGACAACGGGCAGCAGCTCCTGGAAGGCGATTCAGGCGAGCATGAAATCCTGAAAAACAATCCCAGAAAAACTGAGCAATGAATACAGAAGATTCTTCCTAACAAATCCACCAGGAAATAACAGTTCGTTCAGTGGTCAGATTAGATCCTCTCTCTCATTTGTCAATCTGCAAGAGGCAGTTATGCCAATTTATTCACAGATCAAATAAAATCCCTATTAAAAAAAAAAGGCAACTCAAGAATGTCAGTAGCTGGCACGAGTATTTTTGGTATCCTCTCCAGTAGTGCAGCTATTTTTAATTGGATCAGGAAAAAAACCCACAAATAACAAACCCAGATCAGTAATATCATTTTAGCTTGGAGCACCAACGAACAGAGTCTACTCTTGCCATCACATCAAAAGTTCTGAAAGACGTGTGATCCCTTATGGAGCTCACCTCTCTGAGCTGGCCGGGAGGGCAAAAGGAAGGTGGAATCTGAGAGCTTCTCCAGCCCCGAATCAATCCGCTCCAGTTCAGACCGGTGGTCAGCTC
Source organism: Baryphthengus martii (assembly GCA_013396935.1). Taxonomy (NCBI): domain Eukaryota; kingdom Metazoa; phylum Chordata; class Aves; order Coraciiformes; family Momotidae; genus Baryphthengus; species Baryphthengus martii. The sequence goes on from VWZK01011234.1 coordinate 186,827, forward strand.
CCCACTTGGGAAGAAGGTTGGGGACGGTGAATCCTGGAACACATTCTCCTTCGTAAAACCAATCACTTTGCTCATCATCTCCTAAAGAAATAGGGGAGAATTAGCCACAAGTAACATTAGTGTGCCCTGTGACAGTCCCATAAAATATTATAGGTAAATGTGAAGCAGTTGCAGTCTCATTAGGAATTCCTTCCTGAAAAGCCTTGTATTTATATTCCCTTCCAACGATCTGCAGCAACTATGGGACTGTACTAAGTGTTCTAAATTGTCCAACTCATCAGTCTACAGAATTTCCCTGCAGGACCAAGTCCTCTTTACAGACCCGCCTAGGGCAGCTGGAGCACTCTGTTGCAACGGCATCTCATCAACCCTGGTTCAACACTGTGTGATGTCTTACACAGAACTCTCTGAAGTAATTACTGTGTCAGAGGGAGAGGCAAATCATTTGGCAAAGGAGAGACTTCACAACAGAAGACCAAGCTCACCAAGTAAGAAAAAGGAGCACAAGAAAGATCCCAGGTCTCCCTAAGAAAGCAGCCAAGGGGAAAACACAAAACTCTTAGAAATGGCCACTAAGTATTAACCACGCTGCGAGGCTTCCCTCCATCAAAATTTCCTACGACCTGTCAGAACCACAACCCCCTGCAACTCTAGAGCAGCAGCAGAAGTGCTGAGCAACGTCTCCGTGTAGCAGGGTCACTGTAGTTAATGCAGGTACAGCCTACAACTGAATTGCAGTGCACACCGTTCTGGGGAAACCTGCCTGGCCAGAAAGCCCCCCAAGAGCGGGAGCGTAGGAGCAGTGTGAGGAAAAAAAGCAGCAAGAGGGCAAAGAACCCAACATAGTTCTGCAGCAGGCCAACTAACCAACAGTCCCGTGTAACTGCAAGGTACTTCACCCTGTTCTACAAAAATAATACACCTGACTCATGGGAAAACTCCCAGGGAAAACAAAACCCCCTCCCCCCAGTAAGAATGCTGCAATCTTTCACATTACAGAAGCGACACCCAAACCCAACTCCAGTGGGCAGCAGATAGGAGAGCCAGAGCACTTCATTCCAAAGCTCTGACTTGGCTTTTTATTTGTGTGATGTGGCAGTGGACCCAGTACGCTCGTGACAAATTTTAAAATGCAAATATCCCTACCTACCTCATAGTAAATCAAAACAAGGTAATGTTGGATGGTTCTTCTAAGTGTTCTTCATTTGGGCAAAAATATCCTTCCAGTTTTTGATCCCTTAGCACAGTGCACCGTCATATCTCAAATCTTTCACAAGATAGATGCTAATACCACATAATAACTTTCACTGTGAAATTCCAATGCTTTTAAAATAAAAACAATTTAAAAAAAAGCTTACAATCAAATTATCAACTAGTATCGTTCTCTGCTCACAGAAGTGCACCAGTAGTTGGAATTACAAAGACAACCTAATTACCAACAGCACAAATATTACATCATCTAACCTCCAATTAGGGGTGGGGGAGCGGAGAACCTACATTCAATTTAAGTACACTGCTTTTAGTCTTTTAACCCTTTTTAACATCCCTGTAAGCTAAAACATCTTGGCCAGAAGCTCTTACAGTGTATAACTGTTTGAACAAACGGAGGCCTGATGTCTAGAACGTCAAATCTCTTCTAGTACCTAGACAGGGAAGGCTGTATTTGATTTTACTAATTTATTTAAGTAGTATATTCTGTATGCTCTTGTATAGCGGGTATCCTAGTGCAGCCAAAAGTTAATGCCTAAATTAAGATATAAAACCAGGGCAAGTAGATAGGGCAAGCATACAGACAAGTATAGATAGATATATACACACTGTCCAGTCTACATCAATCTCAGCTCGGGTGATGAAGTAAAAACTCACCACTTCAGTCACCACCCTGCTACGTCACCCGATATCCAAGGGCTCGCTCATTTCAGCTCCTCTAAAACAGCCATCAGGAAAAAGAGAGGACAAAAGATTTGCCTTCTCTGTTACTTTTGAAGGATAGGAGGCTGGAAACAGTTATATTTTTTATTAGCAAAGTCGATATTTGAAATTCCTACTCTCAGGGAAAGTATTACAGCCACCCAAGTTCATAAGAGATCGGCCTTATGGTCTAACAACAGCTCATCAGAAAACATGGAAACATACTTGCTGTCATTACGTTGCCTCACACACAGCTCCCTGGGTCAGTAGCAAACTTGTGGAAGCAGCATTTCCTAAAGAGTTACCCACTCTGTCTCCTTCAGCACTCAGATAATCCCAGAAGAGATCTCACCCACATCGGAGCTTGTGAAACGTGACAGAAGCAGAGTGCACACCAGCAGAAGCTGTGCGGAATTACGGGTCTCTAGGGTCACATTCCACCCGCTCCAAACGGAACAGCTCCTCCCAGTGCCTATGTGCCTCCTACAACCTCTCTCACACTTACTTCTGCCATCTCTCCCATCAACTGGGCACTGTGCTGTCACTGAGAAACAAAACCAGATGACGTTCCGCACTCAAACCTCCTATGAAACCACTGTAAACACTGGGCTCATCTACCACACACAAGAGCAAAGGAGGAAGGAGTATTTAAAGAAATAAAACTTATCACAGATTACTGTTGTCCATTGAGTGACTTGTCAGTACTAACTGATTTTTTTTCCTCTCGTTCTCTTCCTGCCCACAGAGAAAACAACAGATTCTTTAAGGTCCCTTCCAACTCAAGCCATTCTATGATTCTATGATTCGAGCACTGACGGTATATAGACAACAGTTACAGAAAGAAACCTGAAGTGGTGCTCTTTCATTCTGGAGAGCTTTAAAACTCCTCTTGTATTTCTGTGCCCTTCCATAATTGTAGCTTTTTAGATTTCAAATAGCATGTACCTGATCCACAAAGCGTGTCATCAGCAGGACGAGTGCGCTGTTACCACAACCGCACCTTCAGAGCCCTCAGCTCAATTCTAAACTTCCAGCCCCTCCCAGCCACTGGCCTTTCTCCACTTCCCTCTCTGGACTTTTCAGGCATAGGTCTTTCTTTGTGTTGGTAAAGAAAGCAAAAGAAAGCCCTCAGCAACAGGTGAGGAAAACCACAGGGTGGTTGTTACCTTGGCGGCCCTCATCGTTGGTAAACAGGCCGGGATCGCTGCTGCTGCACACGCTGCTCGTTTCACTGGAACAAAAAACAAACAAAAAGCACCATTATTACCACTGCAGCAGGTGCAAAACAAAACAAAAAACACCCAAACACTTTATTACATTTTCCTAGCTTCTCTGAGCCCAAAATGCTTTCCATATTTCATGGCAGATGTGCGGCCGGCTCTAGCACAGGATGTAATTGCTTTCTGTTAAAACTCAGCAATTCTGCGTCACTTGAAAGAGAGTAGAGTCCTGTATCTAGTCTAGTTCTAAGTTATCAAAAAGTAATTAATGCACTGGCATTTGCCTCGGGTACCGGAGTTAATAACCTAACTATGACACTGTCTGGAATACTCACCAGGAAATTAAGTGCAGGAAAAAGCTCTGTCCTTGGGTCACTGAACAGCTACCGAAAACCCTCTGAAGCTTTCTACTTAGATTCCTTTTCCTCAGAGATGTTAAACAAGTACACAAACCCTCCCTTCCACCTACAGCAACTTTTATTTTACTTGGAGGGAAGAGCAGCTGGTACATTCACAACTCGCCAGCTAAAGCCCTTAGCACAGCAGGACTTGCTGCTGCCGAGTCCAGCCTCGTTGGAGCGCGTTTTGCATTTGCTGAAGCAGTTCCAAGAGACTTAATTCTCGACCCAAAGAATTAAACTAGGAATTAATGTGCAGAAAGCTGTTAATTGACTGGAAAGATGGATGAATATTTGTTGCAGAACTACATGTTCAGGTCAGTCCTAAGCATCTACTGGCTTTAATGCTGATACTAAATCAATCCTTGGACACTTTGGGCAATACCTCCTCTGATTTAGAGGAGAGAGATCACAAGCAGGAACTTCTTACTGACTCCTTAGCACTAAGGCCTTCCTCTTTTCCAGGGAAATTGGATCATATTAGACACCAGCATTAGACAGCAGCCCAGAAACTGCTTGATTCAAAAGTCTGAAAGATAATGGACCACAAGATGTGTCACCTCAATTTTGGGAGCATACTATTGCCCTTAGAAAACACACTCTGAAGTGCAGCCAAATCAGCTCCTCAGGTCGGGTACCTACAAACTCTGCCTCTTCATCGTTGTATAAAAGTCATTTAAACTTAAAAGGATGAACAGTCCAGTCCATACATCATTCCCATATTTCAGTATGTAAATTAATATCCAATTCCAAACCGATCCATTATGAGGCTGGGCCAGCTATTCACCCTCGCCCACACGCACCACGGAAATTAAGGCCGAGGACCAAGACCCATGAGTCACTGGTTTCATTCCCAGCTCTCCTGCCAACTCACTCTACGACCCTGGGCAAAGCTCCTAGCGTGTCTCCGCTCTCCCTTTTGGAAGCCTGGCTTAACAGTCCTCACAAGCAGCGGATGTGAGGACTGAGTGACCGCTTCACAAGGGCTTTAGCTTCCTCAGAGGAAAGGCACCTGAGAAAGGAAAAAACACTCTCAAGATTCCAGCTTTAGGGATGCTGTGGTAGCAGGAGCTCTTTAATGCCTTGGAGATACACCTTATTGCCAGTGCTTTACTGCAACAAACTTTCACGGGTCTCACCCTCTTCACCACCCCTTTTACACTTTAGGGCTGAGCACAAACCAGACTCCTGCACAAGGCTTTCCGCAGGTCCAGTAAGCGCTGATTAATGACCTCCACTTGCAAAGGAGGCTACTTACCTTAACCATGAAATAATGAATGCTATTGATCCGACAAGCTGCTGCTATAGAGTGTTATTGATCACCCAATCTTTGGTTAAAATGGTCCTCATTTAGCAATTTCACCGTCGCAAACACCTGGAGCAAAGCCTGCTTATAATTAAATAGTTTGGGGGAGTTAAAGTGAAAGGTGATGGACAGAGATCTCAGGTTTCCCCCATTTATTCTTTTGCCTGAGCTATTGTTTGTGTCAGGAGGGATATTGATTTTCTATAAAAATAAGAAAACAAGAGGCACCAAGGGGCTGCAGAAGGTCAGGCCGGGCTGGAGAAGGAGGGGAAGCTGAGCGCTCTGTCTCTGTCACTTGCCTTCCAAGAGAAAGGAATTTTTTCCTTCCAGAGAGACCGGCCTCCAATTCATCAGCTTAGGCAGGCTCTGCCACTGCAGGCTGTCCCTGAAACAGCTGCTTCCAAAGGGTCAGCCGACTGTACTGCACTGGCTACACTCCCAGGCCAGAACACTGTACTGGTTGGGGCTGGGACAGAGCTAAATTTTCCTCATAATAGTTCCACGGTGCTAGGCTTCGGATTTGTGACCAAAACAGCGTTGATAACACACTGGTGTTTTAACTCTCGCTGAACAGTGCTGGGAGTGCACAGGAATCTGGAAGGGGACACGGGGCAGGGGGGGGACACCAAACTGACCAGAGGGACAGCCCATGTCACCGGACATTGTGCTCAGCAACAAAAGCCAGAGGAAAGGAGGAGGAAGGAGGGAGGACATTTGGAGTTACAAGGTTTGTCCTCCCAAGCAACTGTTCCGTGCGCTGGAGCCCTGCTGTCCTGGAGGTGACGAAACACCTGCCAGCCAATGGGAAGTAATGACAAATTCCTTAGCTGGCTTTCCTTGCCCACAGCAGCACCGAGCCAGAGAAGTCACACAGCACTGGCAGGTCAGGGCAACCCCCAGTTTGAACGAGTCATGCGCGGAGTCCTGGCACAGCTCAGACACATCGCGCATCTCTCGCCAGCAAACGCGTCTTTCCAAGTGATTTTTCAGACATCTTTCCTACTACGGTTTGTTCTGCCCCCAAGCCAAAGCCACATCATTCTGGGAGTAATTCAGTTGAGACCAACAAGACAAAGAACTTCAGCACTCAATATATAATTTGCCTTTTGGTTTTTTATGGATGCAGGGAATTTCAAAGCGTTAAGGGATGGAAGGCCGTGCTATTTCTAATAGTTCATTCTCACCTTCCTACAAATATATAAATGGCTACTTAAACTAAGCCCCCCTTGCTTCCTCTGTTGTTTCCATAATCAATTATAGATCATCCAATTTAGAACCACCATCATTCCGTCATCCTATTCCTGCCTATCCTTCCTCCTCTCAGTTCGTGTCCATCTCTTGCCCTGCTGGCAAACAATTTCAGAGGTTTCCTTTCACGGACACTCTGAGGCACAACACTGCAGCACATCTTCCTCTAGGAAAAGACTGGGTGCAGTCCCACAAGCAAGTGATAAATACAACCTCCTCACTAAGGATCCATACCCAAAGCTTTCTCAGTGAATGAGGATCCATATCCAAAGCTTCCGCAGTGAATGGGAGTTTATCTACTGAATACAGTAAGCTCCTGATCTGACTTAGGATGACAAGCCTCCTAGAAAGCAGAGAAGATGCTGGATATTTGAGTATTTACAGAGACTCAGCCCTACATAACAGAAAAGCAAGGTCAGTGGAGGGGGAAAAAAAAGCAGATGGAAAAAAAAAGAAGTCAGTTCTGAATATAGCCCTTAGTTTCCCTAAAAATGTGTTAGTTTTGCAACATTCCCCACCGCTAGAGGAGTGAAAGGTAAAGGGGAACCAATCCACTACCAAAGCGTTTCGTAAACCACCAGCTCACCACAGACTGCTCCCCAGCCCCACAAGCTGTGTCAGTCTCTCTCCCTCCCATCAGCTCGTGATGACAACCAGACCATTCGCTCTCCTAGGCATCCGATTTTCTTTTTCCTTCCTCAGGATCTGCCCTTGTTCTACACGTGTGCAAAGTCCTTCTCTTACCGTACCAGAAAAAAGCAGCTGGAGCCCAGTGAGGTAAGCGCAGCCGGTTCCACGCTCTGCCAGCAGCAAAGGGCTATATTTAGAGCAGCAGAGACCAAAGCAGGAGCCTTCAGTGCCAGGAGGGAGAGACACTCTGCAGCGAAGAGGTTGATATGCATTTCGCTCTCCAACTTTGACCCTCCCTAGTGAGTCACGGCACAGATCACACATGTGGTGTTGGAGAGGTCAAATATTCCAACCCCTGGCTTTCCAAAGAGAATCCCAAGGATTTGGCAGCAGATGGTAAATGTCATTTGATGCAGGCGCTTGCACAATAATTAGTTTGAGAGCAAGGGACAAGTGGGACAGAACAAAGCGCCCTCCCAGCATGGTCCTCAAGTAACAGTCCAGACAAAGCTGTTTATTTACTCTTTCAAAGGCTGGCACAAATAAAGGCTGGATGGAAGCCTGCTGGTTTAAGTTCAAGTTTGACATGATGGAACAGACTCTGACTGGTGGAAAAAAACCAACGAAACCCTCAAGGAACACTGTCCATCACTGCCATATCAAGTGCAGGTAGCCCTCAGCCCATCCCCACCGAAATGAAGCATTCAGGGGCTACTCAGCACATTCCTGAACTGTCAGCAAATAGCTCTGAAAAGATGAAAGTGCTTTTAACAACTAGTAGCAAAACAGCACCCACTAGTCTCCTGAAAAGGCCCACTTTTAAAGCAAACAATTTTGTCACTTTTTAAGGAGAAAAAAAACAAAAACAAACCAACCCACCACTTTTTTGCTACTTTCACCCTGCAATGGTTATGTACACACCACAATTCCTGCAGCAAAATTGCAACGGTGGTCTCCCAGATGAGGACAGCCAGGATGTATTACAACCTGTACTTCTCACTGTCTCCCTGAAAACACCGCTGAGAAGGTTACGCTTCCAGCTGTTATCCACAAAAAGCCCCCGATAACCACGTGGCACCGGTCCACCCTGGGTAACTGCAGGAGCTGGAAAGCCAGAACAACACTTACATGAACCTTAACATATGAGCAATTCTACTGGATCAAACCATTATACTTCCCAAATCCACTGTTCTCCGTCTGACGGTGCCTTTTATGGTGGATACTTGAAGAAAAAATATGAGACCATGACAAACACAGACCAGCTGTTCCCTCTGTATATTCCTCCAGCTTCCAGCAGTTTAAGGACTTCCTGAGCCAGACCTTCCATCTGGGCTGTAATGCTTAACAGCCCCTGATAAATCTATGCTCCGCATCCCTCTTTTGGACATATTTAAAAGTTTTTACCTTCAAAACGTCCCACAGTAGAGTTCCAAACCTCCTGATTCATAGAAAAGAACATTCTGTTTATTTCATGTTAAATGTTTCCTCAGTGTTTCTCGCTTCTTACAAGGTTGACTAGGAAACAGACATCCTCACTTTCCAGAGGCCATTCATAAAGAAATCTCCTCCATTTGATTCTCAGCCCTTGTCTCTTATCTAACTTGAAAAATCTCTTTGCACAGCAGCAGTTTTATAACCCCAAACCTTCTACAGCGAGAACAGAAGTCACACTCAAGGGAATATTTTTTCCAAGAGTGACACACGAAGTCAGATCATGACATTTACACTTCCTGGTTTTTACTCCTTGTCGGAGATGCTGCCACAAATTCATCAAAGTTCTCCAAAACTGGGACACAAAGAGTTGCCAGACTCCACTGTTTGCACAGGCTTATCCTGCAAGGAATCTAAGTTTCCCCTAGTTTCTTTTTCCTCTCACTGCATTTTCCCCATAGCGAGCCTTTCAGGGCCTCATTATAGATCCAAAGCAGAGATGTGGAATGGTAAACAGGATGTTTTGACTGCTGTTCACACGGTACCTGCACAGAGGGTTCACACTCAGTCATGAGAGATCTGCTCTGTTCTCTATTACTACTCATGGTAAATTCTGAAAAGAAGTAACTGAGATCAGCTCCTATTAACCACGTGGCACGAGTGCCAACAGTGGATTTCTTCTTCAAACCTCAGGCTACAAGCAGCCCAGCTCTGTAGCTCCAGAACCACAAGCATTTCAGAGGACGCCTTGGATAACAGGAGCCAAATACGTAACATTTTGCCAACTTTTCAAGGAAGCGTTTTGGGTCATCAGTACAGCACTGGCAGGAAAGACTCGGAAAAAACCTACGGTTTAGACATAGCTGAGCTATTTCTCCTCTGCAGAAAGAAAACAGCACCAAGTAACTTTGCTAAGAACTTCAAAAAGCAAGGCACAGGGTTTACAAGCAGCTGCACACAAGGTGGCCACCTGACTAGCACGGGGAAGAAACGGGGATCTCACCATTCTGACATGTTTTCATCCGAGCCCTGCTTCTGTTCATCAGCTTCACACTCCATCCGCTCCTTCCTTCCCCCTTTGCCAAGGAAGGGTCTGTTCTCTCCCGATTCACAAAGGCCGTGACTGGACGATGCCCACGGGGCATTTTCTTTCCAGCGTGAAAGTCGCTGTTTCTTGGCCGACTTGAACCTGCAGCCCCTCTCGTAGTTCCACTCCGACACCCTGAGCTTTTGCTGGAGGCTGGTGGCCACCTCAGATGTCATGCGCTTGACTTTCCGTCGGCGCCTGAGAGGTCGGCAGGGCGCGTTCTCTGTAAAGGAGTCTGACTCATGCCACGAGTGTTGCTTGCTTCTCAGGGTGGCACTGAGAGCTGGGTGTCGTTTGACGACAGCCATGTCATCAGAGTCACTGAAATTGGCTGTCAGCACCTCGCGGCAGTCCTTAACAGCTTCGTCCAAGCTCGACTCGGAGGCCTCGCTGTAGCAGCAGGCGTGCTCTGCCTGATGCGTGAAGTCTGAGCGCCGCTTACGACCCCTTCTCTTGCGAAGCTGACGCCGCTGCTGCCGCGGGCTTAAGGCCATCTCTTCCCATAGCTCATCCAGCTTGTTCTGCTCTGAAGTCTGCTCTAAGGCTGAGGCCAAGTCATGCACCAGCTCATCCATTGGCAGTGCCTGCTAAAAATGACAACAAACAGTTAGCACCAGACATCAATGCTGCTACCAACACACCGCTAGGCTACAACACACTATAGCCTTCATAACATCATCTCAGTTACGTACTTATTTTGGAGTTGCCTGGGAAAACCCAACGAGGGGCAACTGCTGCTTCCCGGGCTAATGGTCCTTCCTTTTGCACGGGTTAAATAAATCCCTCTTCTAACTACGGTAGCAGTGATCTTGCTACTGCAGCAGCTGAATCAAGCGCCCCGTGTCTGAAAAGGCCTTAAGGTTGCAATTTTTTCCGTTGAAGCAACACGCTCTATTATGCATCTTAAGGGTATGAGAGCCTGCAACTAGACCCCTCCCTGGTGTCAGTAAGCCACGGGGATGGGTTCGTCAGAGTAAGTCCTCCAAAAAGTCGACAAGCAGCACAGCTGGGAGTAAAACAAATAGTTTGCAAGCCACCATCGTTCCAACAGCGAAACAAGGCACGCTGCGCTCCTTCAAACAGGGGTGTACGAGACAGAACCCCAAGCCCAAATCCCTCTCCTCACAACCTCCCTCTCCCTACCAGAGGTGGGATTTCTCTCCTCACAAACGTCCTCAACCCGCTGCAGGCACCTGCTACCGCAGGCCTCCTCCGTAAATCCCGGTGCTCTCCGGCCACACCACCACCCACGGAAGAAGCCGCTGCTTCTCCCACACAAACCCGGCGGGAAAGTCTTACCCTTCACCGCTCTGGCCCCGCCGCCGGGCTTCAATCGCGACACCCCCCGCCCCAAACACTCACCGCCCCCNACCCCCCCCCGCCCCCCGTTCCCCCAGCCAGCCCTTCGGTAACGGCGCTTCCGGCCTCCTCCGGTCACTTCCTCCCCGTTTGCCCCGCCTGAGGGGCGGGTCTGGCGGCGGAGACGGGGCGGAGGGTGGCGGGAAAGGGGTTGGCTCGGCCCGGAGGCCGCGGCGC
>VWZK01011235.1:0-120895 GCA_013396935.1 Baryphthengus martii
GGGAGTAAGCTGTGAGGAGAGCGGAGCTGGGCCTCCCGGCTATAGGGCCGCTTCCCCCCCGTGGGGTGGGCTCTGGGGAGACGGAACCCGGGTCTTGTCCCCGTGTTCATCCATTTGGATTCCGACAGTTTGGACAACTTCATGGAACCGACGCTTCCTGAGCCATAGAACCTGATCTGCTCTCAGCTCTCCCTCCTGATGGGGATCCGAACCCGATGTGCTCGGTAGCACAGTCCCCAGAACCACTACCCTTGGGGGAACGCAACCCCGCCAAAGCCAAAGCCTCCGTGTGAAAGCAGCTGCAGCCTTCTTTTGTGTGCACGTTTCACACAGTTCTTTCCCAAGGAAGAATTCCAAAACCCTGCAGACTTTTTTTTTTCCTTTTCAGCAGTACCTTGCCAGCTGAATCCGGAGAGGCGCGACGCTGCAGCAGGAGTTTTGCCACTTCCAGGCTCCCATATTTGGCTGCCACATGCAGAGGTGTGAATCCCTTCTGAAAAATTCCAGGAGACACAAAGCAGATGTTTGTATTAAAGGTCACGCTGACACCTCTCTTTTAAAAACTGTGTATTAAGCACTTACTCTTCAACCTAAATTGCAGCTCACTGAATCAACAGCCGTACCTAGAAGGAGCATCATCTCTTGAAAGCACTTTGAGAAGCATGAAATACAAGAAAATACTTTCCCTTTTATTATCTTTTCCTGCGTATGTGCTGTCAGGCTGGGTGAGTCTACCAGCAACATCCACTGTGGGCATGGGCAGTGGAGGCACTTGTTCAAATTTCTGCTCCTTACCAGCTGCACATTTTAGTTTCTTGATGAGAGCTTTAGAAGTATTTCCTGTATCAATTGTTGCCAGTATCAATGAAATACCAACTAAATTCCCTGAGAAAAGCTCCAAACTTTGTATTCTTGCTTTAGAGTTTGTTGAAGGATGATTAATATTTGGACTTATGTATCCACACAGTTCTGCTGCAGGCTCTGAACTGCAGCTATAAAAAGTCATGCCCGACTCGATGGCAGTGCTTTTGGAAACCCCTTGTGGCAAGACTAAAAAATCTGGTCTTTTAAAAAGTCCTTTTCTATTTGTTTGAATAATGCTTCTCATTACAGCACAGGTGTAAGGTCTATGCCAAACTAACAACAACAGCTAACAAACTAACTCTTTGCATGTCCTTTTAATTTAAAAAAAACCCAACAAAATACTGCCAAGAAAAACTCCCAGAAGACAGTAGGTGGCAGACTGCATCGCTGCCCTGACAGTAATTTTGGGGAGCTACAGTGACCTGATGCATAAGTGATGTGTAACATTTATTATCATTATCATTTTATTCCATTAATCCCACCTCAAAAAGAGTTTATGTCAGGGAATCTCAAACATTTCCAGTTCTGAATCACGAGGTTTGTACAGGAGTTACTAGTGGACTACATCTTCTCCTATTCATAACTACAGAATGTTCCTGCAGTGCCAAAGCAATTGCCATAAAGCAGTATGGGAAATTAGGAAAGTATTTACTGTATTTTTAGCCATTTCAATGAGAAATGGCAGCTGGATATAAAAGGAGAACAGCAAGCGTTCCTAGTAATCCATAGATCATAATTTGAAAATTGCTGCTTTAGTCCTCTAAACCCTGGAAGTCACCCTATGGTTCAAAAATATGTTTTAAGCTTCAGCTGTAAAATCAGGGGTCCTTTTTTAAGACCTATAACAACAGCAAGAATTAAGTGATTCTCAATCACATACGACACATTAGAAAAGGGTATCCTGGCACATAATTCTATGCACTGCTGTTTTCCTGCTACGTGTTCATCACTGTTAGGTATCTGTTGGTAAACATATTATTTGGCTAACACAACAATAATGATTCTGCAGACTCTTCTCTTTTATAACCCCAGACAAAATGTCCTGTTGTGTCATATGACACCTCATTTATAGAACCACTGAAAATAGATTCAGCTTTAGATGCGACTGGACAGATGCTGACTTGTATGTTTCAGGAGCATTCCTTTCAGCTGCCATAGAACAGAATTATTTTACTATTTAAATAAACAAGGTATTGAAGAATAAAGAGGCGTGTTCATTAAAATAGTATCGTCATCATCCCCTTTTCTTTTTTGAAAGTTTTGGCCAAAAAGCCCTATCCATAACACAATGGGAAAGAGAAACAAGGACTTTGTGAACATTTTAAATGTGTTGGGACCGCGTATTTATCACGATCGGTGTTTGGTTCCAGTGGGAACCAAACTCCCCATTTTTGATGACAGCAATATATGTCAAAATTTGCTTCACTTCTGATACATTACTTCAGTCTATTGAATAGCTGTTGATTAAGTAAGAACAAAACCAAAGACCCAAACTGGTTCAGTATCTCTGTGAAAGTCCGCTCCTCGTGGAGCAGGCGTGCGCTGGCGTGTGCCGCCTGTGCGACTGGAATACAGACGTAAAGCATTTTGTCTTACTTTGGTGGACATGGAGTGCGAGGCACCCGCCTCCAGGAGAACGGATGCGACGTCCACTTGTCCCTCCCTGGCGGAGATGTGCAGTGGAGTGTACCCATTCGTTGTGGCAGCATCAGGGTGGGCCATGTGCTGTAGCAGAAGCTGGACGATCTCCGTTTTACCCAAGCGCGAAGCAATGTGCAGTGGAGTCTGTTCTTCCTACAACTCAAATCGAGTAGATAATTAGCGCAGGTAGAACCACCCTGCACACAACATTCTGGGCGATTCCAATAGACCTATCTATGCAAAAAACATAGGGAGGAGTAGTACAAAAAAAAGGCAGTAATGCAGGGCTTGTGGGTTAATTTTTGCCACGACCTTCAGCAATGTCTTAGTAGAACAGAGAGAACTGAAGAAAAGCAGTGGTTTTTCCTTTTACCAAGCAGATAGCTCACATCACTGTGAGCATCACTTGCTCTCCTTTGTGTCCTTCATTTGATTTACAACAGCTGTACCTCGCTCTACAAACTGTCCTCTTGCTTTCAAAAACTGCCACTAAGTGCTACGGGGACCTCTGACGTTTGGTTTTAGAACATGGCTGTGCTCCTCCTTGTCTGAGCCAGGCACACTGGACTGCGTCTAGTTGGGATGGAGTTAATTTTCATCACAGCAGCCTATACGGTGCTCTGGTTTACATTTCTGAGCAAGACAGTGTCGATAAGGCACCAGGGTGTTAGCTATTGCTTGCACAGCGCCAAAGCGTTCTCTGTTTCTCCCTCTGCCCCCCTAGGGAATAAGCTGGGGGTGGGGAAGAGGTTGGGAAGGGACATAGCCAGGACAGCTGGCCTGAAATGACCCAAGAGATAATCCATAGCATGTAACATCATGCTCAGCGATAAAACTGGGGTGGGGGGGGCAGGGAGGAGAAGGTTGTTCCACCAGAGCTGTTACTCAGTGACTGGCTGGGCATCAGCCTGCTTGTGGGAGGTAATGAGTGACTGCCTTCGCATCACTTGTCTGGGAGAGGGTTTGTGCATCTGTCTTTCTCTCAACCCAAGGGATTTTCTCACTTTCACGCTTCCAGTTCTCTCCCCAGTCCTGCTTCAGGGACAGTAAGGGAATGAGTAAGCAGGGCTGAGCTGCTGGCCAGGGTCAGCCCACCACACACATTCCCTCTGGAAGATCTGTGCATAAACAGGTTATTGTTTTCAGAACTGGTTTTAAGTGTGCTTAATATTGAATCAGATAAAATGAGCAAATAAAAATGAAATTGCTCCTCCCTAGCTCCTTTGCTTCAGCTCTGTTTCTGAGTAAAAGGAAGCCAAAAAAAAATTGTCAGCAGAACACCTACCCTGGCTCGGGCATCAACCAGGGCCCCGTTTCTCAGGAGGCAGCGAACTACTTCCACCTGCCCAGCACGTGCCGCCATGTGCAACGCAGTTTCTCCACGCTGCAGAAAAGCAAAAGCGTTTCAGTGTCCTAAATATCCATGAAGAAAGAGAGCTCTGACGGTGTGAATTCCACCCACGTCAGCTCATGCAGAGACCCGCCTTCCCGCCAGCTGAGAAACTGGCTTCAGACCCAGCAAGAGGCACTTCAAAAAGGGTGCTGCTGGGCCTGGGTACGCTTTGGTTTGCAAACTCGGTGACCCCAGACAAACAATCTCACTACAGACAGTCAAAATGAAAATCCCAATTTATAGAAAATTCCGCCCTATACGTTGTCACATACGTTCCTCAGCTTTCTACGTGACGGCGCATCAACTTGTGTGCCACGCAGGAGATAAGAGTCTATTGAACCTGACTCTCTCAAGGGATTGCGAGGCACATGAGTCTCAAGATGGATGGGGATATTTTTCCAGATGGTCTCCTCCTGCACACTGTGTGGAGCTGGCAGCACTAACAGGCCTTGCAAGGGCTGTGCACAACTGAGCCAGCATATGAAATGTGTAAAATCTGTGCTCAGCAGCGTGGCTCTGCCTGCAGGCTACGGAATGAGTCTCGTTTCAAGCCTTTCGTAGCCCACAGAATTTGAAGGAGAATATGAAATTTTGGGAAGCTGACTGGACCGATACGGAATTTCGGATCAGGATAACGAAAGACGGATGATACATTCAAAGCCTTTACTTTTTGCATAGGTTTGCAAAGGAACACAGAAAGCGAGTACTTCTTGACAATGGTGTTTGTAGCTTAACTCTGCACTGCCCAACGTTGTTTGAGTGCACTGTCCTACAGTGGACTAACAGTCCCTGTGCACCTCATCGCCATCTGGTACATCGGATACCAGGGCAGCTCCACAACCAGGAGATCTGTGTTTGCCTGTGACATTACAGCAACACAGCAGGACTGATCGCTTCTTTGTGTTAATTGCCAAAACAAACACTCCGGTCAAGAACTTTTGCATCAGAGTCAGGAATCATGTCTTCTTATTCTTCTTTTAGATGTAGGAAAAGAAGCAGCCTGAGCTTGCCTATTATTACAAACTTCTAATAAAAGCAAACCCTCTTCACCAGGAGCTGATTTATCTTGTGATTTTACAATTAACATTGTATTACCAGCTGTGATTAGGAAGCAGGCAGCAAACAAAATCCCACAGCCCTAGCTACAAATCTTAATAGAGCATTTCATGTATATAAACTTTATTACCTGAAGAATGAGCTGTTTAAAATGTGAATAAGGTTTACATTTCACACACTCTAAAGATAAAATTTCTATAGAGACCCTTTTGTACTTCAATTAGAAAAGCAATTTAGCTGCTAGAAACAGTAATTCAACGAGGAACCTCAGCTTACCAAGTAAAAGCCAAGACACCTGTGTAGGGTAAAATGTAAAGTGTGAAACTTGGCACACAAATGTCTGGTAACACAATACTTTTAATTGTTTCCACAAGCATTTCTTTTTGGCTTTCATATCGTCAATAAAGTTCTTATATAAAGATTGGTTCTATAAAAAAGTAACAAAGCAGTACGAGACTTTGTCAGGAGAAGTCTGTTCTAACGATTCAAGGAAACAACTCAGTGTGCTCAACATTTTTACTAGATTCCACATAAGATTTTTCTAACTGAGAAAGACCAGTGAGTCCAGTGTACCTGGATTACAAAATTTTTCTTGTTGTTTTGTTATTTGGAACACTTACCTATAACACCATTTACTGGTAAAAAGAAGCTTTCAAAGTGCATGTGATCATTAAGTTGAACATTTGTTTATACTGACAAATTGGAACAGTAAGATGCCTATGAAATACAGCTCAGAAAACTATCCTGTTCTCGTTCCTCCTCTTGGTAGCTAGGCTATTGGTATACAAACACAGATTTCTATGGTAAGTCAGGTTCTGCATTTTGTGTTACCTCCCAAAGGTCACATTTTCTAGATTTAAGCAAGTTCTTTCAAAAAGGCACCAGTTCCTGGAATTTCCTGTATAAGTGGAGCATCTTCAGTTTCACATTTTTTCCTTTTTCTTTAATTGTTAGGGTTTAAGCATTTTATATCCTTTCACTGACACAAATGACACAATTTCATGGCAGCCAGTGAAGCTAAGCAAGCAGAAATTAGAGCCACTTGGACTTAAATTCCATCCTTCAGAATGGAAACACAGTCTTCCCTGTGACTTGGCTCATAATCGGTTTTGGGTGTATTTGGTGAGCTTTGTCTGTTTCTAAGGGAAACCTGACCTACTCAAGCAGTGTTGAAGAATGCATGAAACCACAGATGGCTTATAACGCACATACAATCGCCGTTTCCCCCTCTTCGCTAAAGATGCCAGAATAATTTGTCCTAAAATGCAATCAAGTCATGAAGTATCGTTAAAATGTGACCTTTGGTTGAGCTACATGGTAGGCCAGACCCTTTCTGGAGGAGGTACTGCACAGGTGATTCTAGTCAAAGCCATACTCACAATGTTAGTGACATCGGGAGAGGCTCCGTTCTGCAGCAGAAGGAGGACTATGTTCAAGTGGCCCATAAATGCAGCCACGTGTATTGGTGTGAGGCCCGACTGCGAAACAAAGCAAGAGCAGTTTTACTCCTCTGCACGGGCATAGGGAAGGGGCTGCTTCGTTGAAATAAAACATCAGTGAAAGTGAGGCGTGATAGGAGAGAGAAAAAGGGAAGCAAAAAAGGGAGAGAGGGAAGGAATGTTTCTTCAGGACATGAAACATTTTTCTACCTCTGTTATAGCCTGGATTGAAGCCCCATATTTCACCAGGAGTTCCATGACTTTGATGCGATTTTTCTTGCAGGCAATGTGCAGTGGAGTAAAACCATTCTGTGCAAAAGACAGTCATGTTAGTTAAAAACATGCAGCTACACTTTCCACATGGCTCCAAGCCGGCACACCGGGAGCAGAAGTGTTAGACTACCAGAAGCAACCGTTCTTTAAGCACAACAGGTAATGAATTACAGACACCTCCCAGTAGTCTGAGGCAGAACAAAGCAGTGCCGCTGCTTTCTTCTCAGGCCATGGGGAGAAACTGAACTTCCACCTCCAAAAACCGCATACAGACATGCCCGCTCTGACTTCCGAGCGTGCGTCTGCACGCATGTCTGTATGTGGTTCTGAAGGTCGCACACATCTATACATAAGGATGACTTAAAGTGGGTCCCAAGATTGCCTAACGCAAGGAAAATATAAGAAATGACAGTGGTCACTTTGAAATCAGTTAGTGTCTTCTGAAATGCATAAAGCATATTCTCTGCCTCTCTAGGAAAAGAAGAGTACTTCATCCAGATTCCACCTTAGTCAATTTGTCCTGTTAGACTGCCTTGTCATCCGAGTATCTGTGTCTATTTATTTTGCTATGAATGCATCCATCTACAGTATATTGTATTCACATTTGTGTGTGTGCGTTCTGTGAGGTATCTTAAATAAATAACCGCTAGTGTCAACCCTGGTTTCACAATACAAAGTGTTCACACACACACCCACCCTTCCTTTATTCCTGCCCTGCTGAAGCATAAAGCATCGTAGGCAAGGTATCAGCCCTCATCTGGATGAAAGTCAAAAGGGGAAGGGGAAGGGAACATCTGAAAGCAAGATAGCTTTTTGTATTGCGAGACAGTGATTTCGTGGTGCGCTTACCATTGGCACATATTCATTCTTTGGAAAGGCTTATTCAGTAAGATTGGGGCTCAGATCAAAGCATGTCTTCATATTCGATCCTGTCACACATGCTTTGACTTAAAGTTTTTTGATGTACTATTATAGTTAATGCAGGTTAAGTGTGTGCCTAAAGCTAAGCAAACACATTATTCACCATAATTGAACATTTTAGTGAAAAGCGTAGGTAACGTTTTAAGATAATCCTTAAAAATTGCTGGGGTTTCTAATGAAAAGGATCAGTATTGCTAAACACTCAACTAGCCATACACAGAATTTATCAGGGACGTGGAAAGAGGCATGTGACAGATTATTCTACAGTCAGCTTCTGTTAAGGGAAACGTTAATCACTAGTTGACTTAAAAGTACTTTAAAGCACATACAACCTGAAAAAGCCAAGAACTTACATCGTGCTTGTATCCCCAAATCGTTTCACAAACATTAACAATTTTTAATTGTTTTTTTTTAAATCTAGCTGAAAATGAATTCTTTATATTATTCCATCACAGGACTCTGCTGAATATTGTAACTACTATTAGCCTTCTCTGATTTCTAAAGACAGAATCAAAACCGTTAGATATTTGACCTCTCACACAGCATCTCTCAATACACTTCATAGGAAGTTTTACTGTTTCAGAAGTTTCCGTGTTTTCACTCAGTTTTACTGCCTGAGTCAACTTAATTTTGCTACTTCTATTTAAGTGGGGAACATTTTGAGGGGGGAGAGAAGAAGGCTGAAAAAATGCATTGCTAACGGAAATGACGAGTGTCATTTAATATATTAAATACTATAAACAAACCAGAGGCAACAAGTCCCTGATGGGAGAGAAAACAAGAGACAGGAAAAAAACCCAGCCTGGAAGGAAGGGAGCACAGAGGCAGCAGCCTGAGGGTGCTCTCCCTTCATTTCGTGTTCCTCTGGGACAAAAGGGAGGGAGAGGGGAAGGAAGGAGGAGAGGAAGGGAAGGGGGGAAGGAAAGGAGGNGGGAATAGGGAGGGAAAGGAAGGGGAGAAGGGAAGGAGAAAAAGGATGAGGGGAAGGGAAGAAGAGAAGGGAAGGGGGGAGGGGAAGGGGAAAGGGGAAGGAAGGAAGGAAGGAAGGGAGGAAGGAAGGGGAACAGAAGTGTATTTCTGGTCATGAAAGGAAAGAAAGAAGATGTGGGGGCTAGCATATAATGTGTATGTGTGGGTAGCCAAGGGAAGCACAGCTAAAGATAATCAAAAGACTGACAAGAAAAACAGGAAAGGATGAAAACAGCATCAAAAATACAAGTGAACGTGATACAGAGGAAAACAAGAAAATCGTAAGAGGAAGCAAGAGGGGTTTCAGGATTTGCAGGTCTAGAGGGGCCAAGAAAAATGAGAAATCAGAAGAAAATTACATCAATAAAAAATCATTTCCAAGGAAGTACGGGCTGGGGAAATCATCACAGAAAACCACAGGGACAGAGTGAAGGTAAGAGGCTGTGGAAGACATCAGAGTGGCCTGCAGTGGAAGTTCTGTGGAGGCCCTGAATACAGCAGGCAATGGCACACTTCTGGCCATGCAGAAGTATCACCTCAACTGTTCACAGTCTTTTTCTTTCCCTCACTGAGTGTAATATATTGATATTTTAATTTTCACCCAGCTAACATTCATGGAGACACTTCCTATTAGAGAAAATTGGAATCTTGTCTGGGTTTTGATAGATTAAAGACTCTTGAAAGCTTTCTATGTTCCTAAAGCCAAATGTGATGTTTTTCTCTCAGCTAGGAGACAATGGTCTGATCAGTGAGTGAATGGGATCATACCTGTTTTCCTGCAAGAATCAGAAGAACTGGTTTTTAGAAAAAGAAGAAAAGTGGTACCTAACAGAGGGGAATGTCATAATTTGATAAACGCAGAAATACTGGCTTTTTATTATATTTTCTCCATGCTAATTAACTTAATGATTCAGATGAAAGCTTAGAAATTATATGTATATCATATCACATAGTACGGAAAACGGAACTATTAATTCAGTAAAATACCAATACTTATGTCAGCACTAGCTAGAAATGGCTCTGATTTTCAGAACGCTGTAGAGCTTCCAGACCTGATCCTACAGCCACTTGCCGTGGGACGTGGTCCATGACTAGGCCTAATGATACAACCCTGGTAACCAGCAGGTGTGACAACCCTGGCTGTTGGAGTTTGTTGGCAGAGCTGTCACTTGGCTTTACTAGTAAGAGCTACTCATCTGGCCTGGATAGCTTTGCTACGCAACACAGGTGGGATGGGTTTACCAGGGCACGAGCATTGGGATTTGCTCTCTTGTCCAGAAGGAGTTTGGTGACACGATAGTGGCCGCAGTGTGCGGCCACGTGGAGGGCGGTCAGGTAATCCAGCGTGACATCATCCACGGGAGCTTTGTGCTGCAGTAGGTGTTTGACACATTCCACGTGGTCCCCCTGGGCCGCCATGTGAAGTGGAGAGAGCCCATTCTGTGGCAAAAGAAAACAGGAACTTCTACTCACTCTCACTTAGATGGTGGCACATGTTAGAAGGATGCCATTCTGAGTTTGCAGAGTACCCCGAGCACAGAAACAGAGCCGTGTCTGAGCTACCGACTGGAAGAAAAACTGAAAAAAACTCTAGCACCCCTCCCCTTCCAGCAAATACAGGCAAATTTAGAGCAACACCAGATAATTAACTAAAATCAGAATATAATCAAAGCAAAAGAATCTAAGGATTCTGCCCCATGATTTAGTAAAATATGTCTTGGCCTTAGAAGACAGTTCTGGGCATACTCATTATAACACTAAGATATAGGTTGTATGTTAATTAGAGGAAAAGCACCTACTTACCCATCATCATATTTATTAAGGAACCTGTATTTTTTTTCTTTAAGTGTACAATATAAAAACCAAATTCTATTGGTACCCCCGGGCTTCTGGGAAATGATACTTCCAACCATCAGTATGATCGGACCTGTTGTTCTAACCACAACATTTGACGGGCAGCAGAAGCAGTTTTATTTTACAGCCCTGTCTGGATTTAATAGATCTTTTTGTAAATACTGAAGTCCATGGAAGGCAGACAATGAAGAGGGAAGAGAATTGTTGCTATTAGTATGTATAAAAAGTTGTTTTCAGGAAAAAATAGGATACCAGCTACCTTTGTCAGGCCCTCTGAAATTTACTGATGTGAAGTGCTGCTCAGTGGGGTTTGCTATTATACAAATAACTTTCTCTGCTTAGTTTGATCAAAGAGACAGTACTTCTAGGAAATGCCTTCATCTTAGATGTGAGTTTTTCAGAAATCAGTACGAATATTTTTGCAAGTCTGAAATCTTCCCTGAAAACAATTAGGAGAAGCTGCAAGTCACAGGTCCTAGTTAGCTTATCCAAAAGACTGGAAAATATATAGCAGGAATCATCGTTCAAGAGTGGCTGACCTAGCTTTCCCATCTCTCTGTCCGCTGGTCTTAGAAAGCGCTTCCAGTAGCACTCTGTATCATGTGTTTAGTCCGATATAATAGAGGGGGGCGAAAAGTGTGTACTGTTTCATATATTTGGAAAGGATAGTCCCTCATTATGTAAGTAAACCTTATTTTGGATCATTCTGCCCATTAATACGTTTCCTTTGGGAGAACAGAAATGTTCCTGTCTTCCTCCTTGTCCTTTCAGTGATATGGAAAATTCCATTGGAAGTTACATCAAGCCATTAACACATTCTGGTAAGACACACACCTTGGTCCGCGCAAGCAGCGGGGCACCTCGTTCCAGGAGCAGCTCCACGACTTGGTCATGTCCGCTTCTTGCAGCACAGTGCAGTGGGGTGAGGCCATCCTTAAAGAAAAAGGGGGGAGAACAAATGAGCGCATCCCCAACTGTCCTTCCTGGCACTGTGAGGAGAAAGCCCCCTTCCAGAAATGCAGCCCCCCACAAGCGTGTGAAAAGCTCCTGGTTTTGACTCCGAACTGAAGCTGGCTCCACAACATCAAGTTTCATCCCTAAAGTTCCTTGCACCAGTAAATGACACTCCAAGGTTACCGTTTCAGAAAGGACACCCAGTGTGTGTTGAAATCTCTTCTCAGAGGATACTGTGAGCATGCATTTCCTCCTCCCCTCCTTCTCCTCTGCATGGCTTTGAGACTGTATTGCCTCTCCCTGGATAATGTCCTCTGGGCCAAGGATGCTCCATTAATCAGCCCTTGTCCTTCAGATTGCTTTTGATGCAGGGACGAAACAAGTAACATTCATGCTAGAAAATTTACTCTAGAATGTATCTGGAGTTTTTTAAACCTGCGCCAGGATTAAGGTTTTAAAACAGAGAAGAAGAAAGAAACACAACAAACCCTTTCATTTCTGAGACTCAGTGGTGAAGAAAAAGCTAACAATTCTGTGCTAAAATTGCTGTGAGACCAGCAGCTCCACAGTACTTTTTCTGTTGCAGAACGCCACCCTACATCAAAAGACTTGCTCAGGCTACTCAGTAAAGATCACAGCAGGGGTAGCAAACAATGTGTCAATGAAAAAATTTAGATAGGAAAATGCATTCTAGGTAATTCTGCTATAGTTTGGACTTTATGTAGACAAATACAGGAAACGTGAGGCAATAAAAATGGTCGCAAAAGAGTATCAGTGCTGAATAACAGAAAAATAGAAAACGTGTAAGATGTAGAAACCCAAGTTTTCATCTCCTTAGACCCTGATACTCTGCACTTGGAGAAGTCATCAATACTCAGTCAGCAGAGGTAAGTTTATAAAGGTGAAATGGTAATAGCTTTTAGTCACAAGAAAAGCCTTCTCCCTTTGAGACACACTGCTCATCTTAGATGCTATTAATTCTGGGTGCTTTCTGAAGAATCAAGTAACAGCATGATTAAAGGATTAATATACTGGTCTGAGATAGATTTATTACTTAGAGGTTAAAAAAAGTAGCCTTAAGTATGAGTGCCCCTGCTCCATGCACAGATACTCTGTTTGCTTTACTGGAGTTTGGAGGAAGTCTATATTGCTATATTTTCACTTCTACTACTAAAATTTTTAAACTGAAAGTAGCTGTAGACTGCACAGTGCCACTGCAATTGCAGCATCATTTTGGCTGTGCAAACATAGCCCGGTAATACTCTTCAAAAGGTAGGTCCAAGAAGTAGATCCTCCCTCACCCTCAGGGTGGAAAGTATGGAGCACCTTTTTGAGTCTGGAACTGAAGTCTGCAGGGAGGAGTTTCTCTCCCTTACGTATCCACTGTTTCCAGGGGTTTTTCAGAAACAAGTGAAGGAGGTTAGGTGTGCCCCGATGCTCAGAGGCATCTGAGGCAGAGGCATCGCTAAATCCCACAGAAACTCTGCAGTGAAATTCAACAGATGCAAGATCAAATCTACAAGCAGAAGTCAAGGCTGTTCGGCACCTGGCAGACTGCGGCAACGTAAAGGAATTGGGTGTAACTGGCTTAATCTGTTTTTTTTTCCTGTGCTGAAACTTCAGAGTCTTCTAAATCAACTCTTTATATGCACAACTGAGGTATATTTTCACTTTTCTGCCAGAGGAATTCAGACACACAATTCCCATAAGCATTACTAAGGTGAGAATATATCCCAAATGTATTTGTAGGAGAGATATTTACTTGGTATTTTTCTCCAGTTTCTGGCCTTTTGTGCCCTACACTTCTAATCAGCATAGGAGGTTTGCTTTCCCTATCTGCACAGTGACTTTGATGTTGTTCAATTTAATACAACAACAGAAAAAAGGCAGAATTGTGCAAACACATCGACTCCATGAGAAAGTCTACCTAAAATAAAAATAAGAACTAAACCATTAAAAAATATGTTTTCTCCTCCGTTCTTACTTTTAATTCCCTCTAAAAGTAAAGATAATAATGTACTACCTATCCTATTCTAGCCTGTCATCATTTTTACAAATGTAGCATCTGCACTTTCCAGCAGGTGAACGAAGCAATCTGCTTTACAGCCTTCCCATATAACTCTCTCCTGGTCCCTCCCTCTGCCCTGTGGAGAACAGCCTGTATATTTTAAAATTGTTGCACATTTAATAGTTTAGATTCTGGTTTTGCTTACGTGTTGTTATCAAAGATGAGGGAAATTGCAAAGACAGAGCTGTTTTCAGAGTGCTCTGAAATCTGCTGCAGGAGTTTGCCTAGGTGGTTTTTTAATCATTCCATTGCTAATTGTTTCACCGTGTAAATTGAAGCACACATGTTGACCACAATATCAAACACACCATTTAACAGGACACGCAACACCAGGTCAAAGAGACAGGGACTTTGAAGCACAGGTAACGGATGTCCCATAAACACAAAAGCCGAGAGACAAGAAATCAGCAAGGCTGCATTTTAAGAAGTCCAATATTTAGCTCCTCATCCTCACACTTCTCAATGTAACCGACAGCTGGGTCACTGTTAGAAATGACACTACAATCCTCTCTGTACTTATGGAAGCCAGGAAATTCCCTCGCTTAATTTCCTCTTAAATGGCTCTCAAAATAGAAGGTAAACTTTTGCCTTTTTTTCCCTGAAAAAAAAAAAAAGTCAGTCACTGGTCACTTTTTAACCTGCAAAATTAATTCTGAATTCATGACTCCTAACTGCAGGGCTTAGAAAGATAAACTGTTGGATTATTTCACAGTGATTAAAATGCTTTACTTCAGTTTACCAGAAAGACAGAGATAAAAAGAAGCTGTGCTTATGAGAGATTCTTAATGGGAAATGATATGGGCAGCATCTTATATGGAAGGACAGTTGGGCACATTCAGTGCTCATGCGAACAAAGACTGATGACAGCACGTGAACATCAAAGGCCAAATTATCAAAGAACTCTTCTAAACTGCAGCTGCATATTCTCATTTTTATAAGGCTGAAATAAAACTTTAGCATTCTGTACGTCAGACACGCAAAATTGTCTAAACTTTTTCCACAAATAAAGGCCTTTTCCTTTGTTCATTTTTCGTTACTACTAAACCTCATCTCTGTAAAATGAACAAGGCAAGTCTCCCTCTTGCTCTAAGCTCTCAGAGCGCTGGCAAAATTAACCACGCTCTAAAGGATTCCTCCAAGTCTGCCATTCAAAATACAAAATTTAAAAACACAGCAAAAAAAATATACCATGCATTCGCTTGAGTAATAAGATAGTCACTTAAATAATTCTAAATCATAGTCACTGTCTATACAGCTTGCTTAGATAATCTGTACAGCATCCCTACCTGCTCCCTTGTAAACATTACATGAATCCACTCCATTTTTTATAGCAAATATCTGCATTGTGATTAGATATTTATAATGTGACATTACTTCAGGAA
Organism: Baryphthengus martii; assembly: GCA_013396935.1. Taxonomy (NCBI): domain Eukaryota; kingdom Metazoa; phylum Chordata; class Aves; order Coraciiformes; family Momotidae; genus Baryphthengus; species Baryphthengus martii. The sequence continues at coordinate 14,815 of VWZK01011235.1, forward strand.
TGGCAAAAACTGCCAATGAATTATTAGTGCTTTGCGCATGGGTGAAGCCTGGGAGATGTCACAGCAGCGTCACTGCAGGAAAAGCCCACTGTAACCACAGCACAGTGCCCAGGCAGGGCTAGGATCCCCTACAACGCCTTTACGGCACAAACCTGCTGCCCTTTGGAAATAGCAGAGTGACAATTGGGGCAGGATGCATATATACAAAAGGAGAGTATTACAAATAAATCTCAACAGGTCCCCAGAATGAGTGTTAAGGGGTGTCTGAAGCACAGACAACACAAAAAATCCTGACCCAACAAAAAAAATCTGACTTCCACCTTCCTTCCTTCCTTTTCTTTTCCCTTTGCTATCGTAAGATCTCTGTGACCAACCTTCCACTTCCTCCAGCTCCAGCTGAGCCTCCTTTCTTTTCCATGGCCCTTCTCCAACCCAAATAGCACACACCAGACTCTTCCCACCATTATCATATCTCCTCCCCTCTCCAGCTCCAGCTGCCACGCTCCAGGCATACCACATGTTCGCTTTCCCACACAATAAGCTTTCCATTCCAAAACTAGATGCTCTGTCTCATTCCAGGGAATTTTTTTCAACTGTAAATATTCTGCACAAGACCCTGCAAGATCAGGCTGAAGAAAAGTCCCAGAGCAAGAAAAATGTAATTTCAATGTTGGCAAGATTCAATGGAAAGAACAGAAAATGTGTGAGAGCTTCAATGCCTGAGACAGGTGAATATGTTCCTCCTTCTTCTACGGGTGTTTGCACAGGCCCACAAAAATGGAATACTACTGAGATGACAAAGGCCTGTGAATAACACTGTATTTTAAAACAGAATACAAAGCCTAAAATATTCTTGTTCTTTATTTCCTATACATTTTATATAGATGGTAAAAATGGAGATATTACAAAAACTGCATTTGTAAAAAATACTTCTAAAGCCCCTTCAGAGGCAGTAACATTTCAGTATCCTGCATATCCTTACTGTTACTATTCCATTGCATCAGAATATTTTTATTTTTTTTAAATAGAAATATATATATTTGGGCCATGCTGAAACTGTTCTGCTTTTAAATGCTTTAAATAATTCTCCCTGTTACAAACCTTGCTGTGTTTCGGGAAGGCTGTGAATACCTGCCTCCCCTCAAAATGAGCAGATAGCTTTGACTAAGATTTTAAATGTGAAATGTTTTAGCCTAAGAAATTTTTCCTGTTAATTACTTAGCAAACACAACTCCAGATAAGGCTTGTATGTAAACAGAAGGAGCACAAGCGTAGAGATAACAGATACTACTAATAAAAGTGTCCTATTAATATCATTGGAAAGGGAGTTTACATTTTTTGCTTTAGAGACAATATAAAAGAGAAATGAAATGCCACATTTTAAAAATGTATCTAGTACTTAGCTGAGAAAAATGGTAAAACTTGCCCAAAATATTTAATTAAAATATTATTTTAAAATATATCAACGTAGCAAGCAGATTTAGTAGCAATTGTACCTCTTCAATGAGAAATGCCATAAAATTTCAGCAAACCCATTACGGAATGTATAGAAAATAAAAGTACGTAATTCCTGCAGTAAGCAGGGCTTTCCTCTGACATGCAACATTAACTAGGGAACAGTAGGACACATGCATAATTTACTCCCTTTGAAGAATGTATATTTTAATTTGCTTTTTTAGCCAATGCAGGGGCTCCTAACGGATCATTCCAGTGGAACATTTTCAAACATAAAAGGATTTCACAGCTTAACTCTGCAAAATTGAAGTACTGAGGCTCATTTAAAATCTGTTAAAATGTTTTTGCATCTTAATTTATGCATCATCAGATGTCAAGTAATAAAGCAAGTTAAAAATAAACGGAATGAAAGCAACGAGCACTTTTTTAACCAAAGAGTTTATTTTGATGCGGGATGGAGACCAGGAATAAAAGCCCAAGCGATATGCTAGCACATTGAATCCCACTGTTTTCCAGCGAATCAGACCTGCTGGAAGAATGCAGGTGTTCCTCGGGAGAAATGCAAAGGCGAGAATGGCAAGGCAAGCGTGTTAGTACCGAGGTGGAGGCGGCGGAGCTCGGTCCTTTAGAGTACGAGACACAGTACGCGTGGCATGCGACACACAACCTACCTCCTCAGTGCCCTACGTACTCGCGGCCATAGCAAAGCGCACAAGGCATGCGGACAAAGCAAAGGGAAAAGAAAAAGACACCGAGATGATATAAACAGCTGGCATGACAACCAGAGCACGCCACAGAGACGCTGACGGCAAAACCAAAGCTCGGGAATCTTCCCTGCTGCGAAGCACACGCGGCCAACAACCGCCGTGTGCCGTTCCGCAGGGAGAAGGCAGGAGATGGAAGCAAGAGGAAGCTGCTGAGCCTGTGCAAACTGGGTTGTGCGTGTGCTTTAGGATACCTTCATGGGTTTTCACCGATGTCTTTGTGCCAACAGTTTTTGAGCTAAGCTAGCAGCTGACAAAGGGCAGGAAGCCAAGACAATGAGGAGACTCTAAAATGAGCACCTATCACCTACACTGGGCAAAGTCCTGTTTGTTCGGTTTCGTTCTCAGCTGCCCAGCAATCTTTAGGGGTGAGCAGGGAAGGGAACACACCTTGACCTCTTAAAATCCAAGACATCTGTGCCAACTTATTTTTAAACAAGTATCTAAATACTGAACAGGAAATAGGTGCATTCAATGCCGCTGATTCCACAGGCCAAATGGACTGCTGTGCTTAGGAATATGTGGAACATCCTGGCTGTGGCATATTATTACCGCTTCATGCCTCTCTGCTATGAGGTTTTAGGCACTCACTTTGAAAAATCTGACCAAGGATTACCTACTGTACACCTTCACGAGAGGCAACATTTTTCATCGTAAGTAGTTTGGTTTGGTTTGTTTTGTTTTTTTAAAAAAGGAGCAAAAGAGACAATTACATAAATAATCAGAAATCAAAATCATAATCACATACAGAGTTACACAATAATCACGACTGTCTTCTAGCTTACGAAGCAACAAATGGTTGATGTAATTAATATCAAAGTAACTGCAGAGGCTGTTCAACCACAAGGGTAGTTGACCGCAATATCCTCTAATTTTCTACTTTCTTAAACAAAAACTCCTACATCCAGCTTTAAACTCTGTGCTCTAAAGCAACCTCTGTTACTTGAAGATAATTTTTTTCAAATCAGTGCTTAAAAACCAATAGCTTTGAAGACCAAGTCCTGTGCCATTCAGTTCACACAAATGACCGTATTTTCCTAGGTGACTCCAGAATCCCATTTGAAATAATCCTACCCATAGAAATGGGTGAGTTTTTCCATTTGTCCTGGAAGACTGTAAAATCACCCATAAGCAAAGAGCACGATATTGGTGTGGCATTTCAACAGGACAGCTGGGAGGAAGAAGCCAGCGAGAGTCATCTGTTTCTCTGGGACTAGTCTGGGGAAGAGGCGAGTGGCTGCTGGCACCGAGTAGGTTACTCATTCCCAGTATTGAATCTTCAATAAAAAGCAATGGCCAGCCCAGTACAGTGATTTCATGAGACATACTGGGAATGGCACAGACATTTAGGAGTCAGGGGACTGAAAGGCTTAACTGAGTTCATCCCTTCCCATGGCTGTGCAGCATGCAGGTTATTGTGTCACATGAAGCTGGACCAACTAACAAGCTTCTTTCCTCCAAAAGATCATTTTCTCCAGCATTTTCTTGTATGATGTAGGTAGATTACACAGGTGACTAAAGGAAAGAGTATTTCTGCCTCCTGCTATTACCAACACCTGTCATTCTTTAGCCTGACACTAGTCAGACTCATCTGTAACAGCCGCGTCAAATGTCTCACTTTTAAGAACATAGAACAAGGCATGAATACTGAAGCTGTATTCCCAGCTATGAATCCTGGTCTTCCCAGATTCTGGCTTAGTTAAAAAAAACACACAAAAAAAACGGAAAAAAAACCCCAAATCCAAACAAGCAAGAAATCCCAATCCATTCCCAGGAAGGGACAACATGATATTCAGGGAATAGAAAGACTCACCCTGGTTTTGGCATCGATCTGCCCTCCGCGATCCAACAAGAGCTTCACCATGTTTGTGTTTCCCCTTTTGGAAGCCACATGCAGTGGGGTGATTCCATTCTACACCATGAAAAGAACAAACAATGAGCATGATGGATTTGAAGGTGTCTAATGGTGGTGAATTTGTGTTCAGATCACAGAAAATGAGACCATCACATTGTAGAGAATAAACAAGAATATACTTGAGCGTCAGAGCTAGGCACACACCATATAAGCTAGAGTTAGTAATTCCTTCCTCAGCAAGAATCTTTATTCATTGGTTGGGGTAGGTTTTTGAGTAAATGAAGCAGCGCATCTGCCAAAGCAGCAAACATCACAGTCCCGGAGTCAGACAAATAAACAAACATAGATCAGAGTCCCAATGGGTCGATATTCACAAAACACCGATGCATTTCGATCACTGCAACACACACAGAGTACACAAATGCATGACTCTCGCGCAGAAGAACCTTCTTAGTCTAATGCCCATAGCATGAAGGAGTAGGCCCTGTTTTGGCTGAAAGTCCTTGGAAATGCTTGGAGTGAGGAAAGAGGGAACATTCCAGCTATTGCAGACAGGCAACAGGGGAAAGTCAGTCCAAAAGGCAGAACCCTAAAGTAATTCAAAGTGTGTCTGACGAAATTAAACAGAAAAGTTGTGATCCAGGAGCTCCGCTGAGGTACAGATTACCACAAGTTTTCACGGCAGCAGACGCCACGTTTCAAACCACGTCCCGTACGACAGCCAAGAGACTGCCTTATGTAGCTCTGCAGTTGTTTGCCATGGAAGAGTGGTCATGATTCGCTAATACTTTGATTGTTGCATTTACAGAACAGTAATATACCTTACTTTACTTTTTCAAAATATGTTTATATGTGAAAATACCAAAGTAGTAAATACTGAAAAAGCCAATCAATTCTACGTATAATTCTGGAGCATGTCTGACAGAAAAGCTAAAGGAAGTTGACACATTATAGGAATATCAGCTCTCTGGAGCTAGGCAAATGAACCTGCTTCCTTCAGCTGGGAATACTGGTTACGACTCAACTCCCAAGGACTCTGGTGACATGGAGACAACCTTTAAGGATTACAGCAAAAAACCCCATCTTTGAATACAACGGAATCTCAGCATTACTTTGCTTCTCACTTACTCTTGACTAAGACTCACACAGAGAAACACTCCCGCTTTTGTAGGCCATTACAAGTAAGAGGAGAGAGAAATGACTGCGTACCCTTGCCGTGAAATCCACTGCAGCTCCTCGGTTTAGCAGAAGGGTTGCCACGTTGACATTTCCATAGTGCGCGGCTATGTGCAAAGGTGTAAAGCCACTCTACAAAGGGAAACAGCCCTTCAGTATAGAAATCATTTTATAAAAGATAATCAACTTAAATAGAACCTGACCTTAAAAGCTGCTGGCAAACAAACGTATCGTGTCGATCTTATCCAGTTCACCTATAATATAGCACAGCCTTTCAGGCAAAGAGTGCAGTTCTCATAGGAGAGGTTATCAAAAGTGCCTCATTCTTTCATTTTCCTGTTCAGTCTCCTGAATCAGTGGCCAATAAGGAGAGCAGCTTTCATCATGGAAAGTATTAATATATTAGCCATTCATAAATGAAATAAAGGAAGTTTTGTAATTACTATTTGGAAGCAACATGGGTCTTTTGGGCTGCAGTTTACTTGTTTTGGATAAATGACCACAAAAGCTGTAGGATTCTTTTACTGCTCTTAGAAGTATTGACAACACATTTCCTTTTTTTTTGAAAAAGCAGTGGTTATTCAATATGTAACCCAGGAACTTGATGTACATGAGAAACTACTTAGCATATTATAAGAATCTTAATTATTTATAGTAATATACAATTTGGATCTCAAAGGATCTGAAGAAACTTGGCCGTCTTTGCATCAGAAAAAACACAATTTACTTATTGCTTCTTGAACACTAGAAGCTGAAATCTGCTCCAGCTATGAGATACAGAATTACCTGACAACATAAAAAAGATTAACTTTTCAGAAACTAGAACACAGAGCAAGCTTTTAGTCTCATAAGTAATTCAAGGACCTTGCTTTTGAATTTTCCCTGAAGAGTTCTACACTGATTTGATCAGATCTTACTGCTAGTTATAGAAAGAGAAATACTTCTGGCTTTTGCCTAGTATTTTCAACTAGCTTTCATTTCTTTCAGTGTACAAATCGTCACTGTAAACAACTCATGGAATAAAGAACTGTAGGCAGATGCTGCACTCTGAAATCAACTTTATTCCCTCAAATCACAGCAATCAGCCCACTATTTAACTCTAATTTCATTTACCTCCCCATCAGCTCACAGGTGATTCTGGTCAAAGTATAGTCAAATATTCATTAAATTCATCATCTTCTTGCTGTGATAAATTACCAGGGAAGTGTCTATTGAGGACAGTAGGCACGCAAAATGCATTAAGCTATAGATTGAATACAGATGGCATTAACAACTACCTCCTCATGGACACAACGTGCCGAGAAGTAACGTGACGGCCAGTGAAGGAGAGAGAACCTCCTTCACATTTACCACAGTGAAGAATGTGCCCGTGGGCAGAAGCCAGGGAGAAGCTCTCACTCTTTCAGTTCACGTTGCCGGCTATAACACTATCTGCTGCAGGTAAATTATGACTACGTGCCATCCCTTAAGGACTTCTCAAAACTTTATTGAAAAAATCGTAATAAGAACAATGGTAAAAATAAGCAAATACCCTGGACAAGTTTTTACCTTGGAGGATTTGATTATAGTTATTATTGTAAAAGAAGCAAAATTAATTTTACTATTATTCCGGCTGAGCCAGACACCTTAATTTAGCTATGCCAAGTGAGTGCATTTTCATAATTAATGAAATTGAGCTAGAAAAGCATCTTTATCCTCTTAGCTCCATTACTCGCTCCAGACTTCTTTGCACTGATGCGAGTTCTCAAAAGCCTACTTCAACAGTGACACAAATAAAAAGAAATTCTAAGAAAAAGGATGAATAAAAATTGGTTCGTCAGGTCGCAAATTTCTATGTGTTAAAGAGTCATAGCTTCACTTTTAGTGCTAAATAATAAAGAAATATTGTCACAGAGCAGAGAAAAATCATTATGAGTAACAGAAAGAGTAATTAAAAATTTTTGATCTCGGTACCTCAGTCGTCCTATTCACCATCATCTGATGCAGCATGGTTTGGGAAAAAGAGGAACAATATTAAAGACTGGCCGCAAAATCAAGAACTATGTTGCTTTTTGAAATGAGTTATCCTGTTAACGATGGGAAAAGCCATTCAAGCATGCATTAACTTCAAATACAACCTATGTTCCCATGGGCAAGAAACCAGTATCCTATGTAAAAGGGAAGCAGTAATTCTGCTTCCATTCCAGTGTCTTCTGGTTTACACACAATGAGAGAAAGCTGGTTATCAAAGAAACAAAAGGTGTAATGAAAACAGCAGAAAAAATGAGCAGTTTTTAATTACTGTGTAGCTAAACACTGCAGAAGTAGCTACGTTACCGGTGATACTGGTCGAGCAACTCGTCTTTCCCCCCAGAAGAAATTACCTTTAACCATTAAGACGAAGGAAGCAAAGTTTGTTGCCCATCGGCACTCGGCCGCGTGACTACCCGGTTACCTGGGCGGCGGCAGCGCGTTACCTTGGACTGGACATCGGCATTGTGGTCGTTCTGCAGTAAAAGCGCCGCCGATTTGGTGTCGTCTTTTCGAGCGGCAATATGTAGGGCCGGTAACCTCACTTTGCCCTTGGTGTCATTTTCCAGGAGGATGGCCACCGCCTGGTTGTGGCCTTGTTGCAGTGCAACAGCTAGAGGAGTGAAACCGTCCTGGTGGAGAAGAGGAACGCGAGATGCGCTCAGGAAGCTGAAGTGATGGGCGCGCACAGAGACCCGATAAACGCATTACCCGCTGTCTTCTACCTCTGCACCACAAGCTCCAGTCAAATGACATCAGAGGCACAACATTTTAACCCAGATATGATTCCAAACATGTCAGAAGCATGCTTTTTCCACTTCAAAGCACTCCTTTTTTTAAGTCAAGTACAAGCAAGGATCATTCCACAGTATCTCTTCATCACTTATCATCTTAAAATGGGCCTCAAAGCATATTTTTAGTAGCATTTTGGTACGGATTAGTGAGCACTGAACAAAGTAGATGTGAAAAATATCCAGAGAACCTGTTTCTGAGTATCTCACGTCTCTGCAAAAAGAAAGCATATCTTCAGATGCATTTGCTGCTGTTTCTCACTCTAGGTTACACATAGAATACGAGTCAAGAAAACCAGACCATGGTTAGGAATTTATTCTCATTTGAAGCAGGAAAATACTAGATTATTTGTGCTTTTTGGAAAAACAATGTCAAAAACATCTCTCTGCTTTTCATTCAGAGTTTCAGCTTTGTTTTGAAATTATTTTCAAATTGTTTCGCTCCTCCACACACACGCTTGGTTACCAATGGTTTAAAATACGTCACGTGATCACAGCTTGCTATAAAAACCCGTAAAACTGACTCTAGCTCTAGCCTTGCAGGCTGCCCAAGAACATATGTGCTGTAGCCATACACTAGACCGGAGAGCAGCTGAACCACGTGGAACAGAGCAGCTCTCTCAGTCTGTGACAGAAGGCACGGTGAATAATGACAAAAGAAAAGGGAAGGGAAAAGAACAAGTTCTTCCACGTCTAGGTTGGAAGGAACAACTAAAGTCTTGGTTAGAGCCAGAAAGTGAGAAAACTGATTTAGATATATTGTAGAAGGCAGAGAAATGAGATGGAGTTTATTTGGAATAGGAACATGGAAAGATGATAAAACAATAAAGGACAAGTTAGGAAGGAATAAGAGCTAACACATGCTGAAAGAAACATGTGAAGAATTGCCAAAGCAATTTTTCCCCTTAGTAATCTAATAACATTCACTCCCTTTTGCGTAGAACTATGAGTAGGTGCGTTGTAACAGCGATACTACCATGGTTTCTTTCTGCAATAGAGATTAAATTCTGTACAGTGATTTAAAAAAGAGTGAACAGCTGATGAAACAGCTGAACTGTGAAGATAATTCTGAGATTGGGGCTACATTAGGTGTTGAAATGGCTTAATGCATTTGCCTCTCGCCTCTGGGAACATGAGAACAAATCCTGGATTAGAGGCCCTGTGAAACTGAGCTCATCCTTACTCTCATTTTGTACATATATGTACATAAGTGTTAGAGGAAACGAAATATATCCAAAGGCAGTGCAAGTTTCAAAACTTCAAAGACAAGACCATCCATTTGATTTGCACCACTTTATGTTCCGTCCTTCTCTCAAAGGACACAGCTCTTTCTGCATTCCCCCTCCTCTTGCTTCTGGCAAGCATGGCTGACTGGAGCTCACAGAGCGCACTGCATTGCCCCACCTGCCCCCATGAGGACAGCCAATCTTTGATGCCACATAGAAGGTCCTTCTCCATGTATTTTGGTGGCCTCCTCAGTTCAGGCTGTCATGGCACCTTATTTAATGTACCATTTCTTTGTTCTGTTCATGAGACTAACTCTGGGTCCGTGTGTAAGAAGATAAGGGCTCAGACTATCCTCCAGTAACACTCAAGTCACTGAAACCATCACCTCAGCAAGGTTTGAACCCCACACTTACCTAGTTACGTGACAAGGGAGTAGCCTTGGAAAGCCTTTACTTTCCAGGCTGCAAAAGGGAGGACTGACCTTTCTGATGGCAGAAGACAGATTTGGACTTGAGTTCAGAGTGTAGAGCATTTGATTTTTGGGGTTTTTTTCTCCCCTCTGCCTTTTTTAAAAAAAAATCAAGACTGTACCGTGAGTTCCAGTGAAGCCTGGATGTCTGCATTCAAGCAGAGGCCACATGATTATAACTATCTCAGCCTGTAAAGCAATGAATGGATTTCCAGTGCACCTGATCGTCAGAGCCAGTAGAAGTTACCGGGAGAAAGGCTGCAAGCAGGTGACTGTGGGCTGCAGCTGAGCAGGGCTCCTGGAGAGCCACAGTTCCACTCAGCTCCTTCACAAGGAGCGTGTTTCTGCCACGTTGCCTGGCAATCACATGGGATTTCACATTTCAGAAAGCTGACATGTAACGTGATCGCCATCTATGCAGGCCAGGGAGGATTATTTTAGGAGCTGTCATCAAATGGTACAGTACCCATTGAAAGAAGGGGCAGTAAAGCAGCTGTTAACACTCACCGATCGGTTTAAAGGAAAGGGGAGCAAGCTAAAGGCAGCGTCATTTCAAATGTATCCATTTGTGAAGGCAATCCAGAATGGGTAAGCTTCCGTACAGACCAGGGAAAAGTAACAAATGTGAGCAAAAGCTCTGTCAGGAGAGGAACTCCCCTATTACTGCTTCACAAGGCACATCCAGATCCAAAGAACAAATATAAAGCCAACACGCTTTGCAGCACAGCCTCTTCACTCGTCCCCTTGGCTTGGAATAAAAGAACATTTGGCAGACAGAGAACAAGAGGAGGAACCAGAATGACATAGTCCCATTATCCAGGAGTTTTCCCCATTGCTCTCAAATCCTCTCATTTGCAGAAGGAAGCTCTTATCATTCAGTTCCTCTTGAGATGGGAGTTTTGTCTTTCTTACCTTCGTGTCTGCCCTGCTTGCACTGAAGTTACTACAGGTTTATAGCACTGCAGTTAAATCCCGAACCTAGCAATTAACACCATCCTTCTGCACATTTACACCCACGTGGTCAGGCAGTAGAAATAACATGTCCGAGGAGAAAACAGCACATTGCCTGCTGAGCTCATTGATGTGGCTGGTTCTTGTTAGTCACTTGATTTCCCACTTCTGCTAATCACAGACAACAATGAACAATAGGTGACACCAAGCTGCAGACAAGCCTCAGAATCAGAGTAACTTAGCTGGTCAAGGAGGGCCAGCTGCCATCACTCCTCACTTAGGGGAATAGGAGCAGGAGGTTGGATTGAGTGCCCTCCTAAGGCCCCTTTCTACCTGAAGAGTTCTGGGAGCCCAGCACCAGAGAGCCTACTCCACTCCTCACTTTTGTGCGTGCATTCATTCTCTGCAAAAACTATTCTGAACTCATCTAAACTCTTAAGACCCAATCTAAAAGGAAGCTCGTCAACAATTAACTGTTGATATGAATTGGTTTTATACCATTTTACGCTATACGTAGACAGCCTTCTAGACACAGTCCTCATAGTCCTAATTGTGGTATTCACATTACATTCCACGCTCTTTTCAGCTGGCTGAGGAAGAAGCTGAAGCAAGCCTCCAAACTACCTTCCCCAGAAGACCCCGTACACTGCCAAAAGTGAGAGGCGCAGGCTATAAGATTCTGTCCAACAATTTGGTTTTTTCTTACAGTGCAAACAAAAAACAGCACAAAGATGGACGTGTTGCTCAGGTGATGGCATTCCTAGAGGCTTGTTTTCATGGCCTTCATTGGAGATGTAAAGCTGTTCACATGAAATGTGGTAGGTACCTCTCTACTTTGTCTGTGATTGATCTACCATTCACTCCATTCCCCTGACAATACCACCTTGCCCTCCTATAACGTCTAAAGCCCTAAGGGACTTAGGAAATTTTGTTGTCAAATGAATCAGGCTGCATTTCACCCCTTTTGACTTATCACGTCTTCCAGAATAGTTCACCCTTGTGTTCTGTGCACGTAGAAAAAAAAAAAAAAGGATAAGATTCATAAATACAGCTCAGTGAAATGGAAGTGTGGAAGTTCTCAAAATACTCCATTTGAAAATTCTTCTGACTTGAAGTGATCTGAATATAAAGGCAAAGGACAACAAGAGCATGTGTTAGAAAAGAACAATATACCTCACCTCAGTAGCTGTGCTTTGGTTGGCTCCATTCTCCAGGAGATATTTCACCACTTCAATGTGGTTTTCTTGAGCTGCCATATATAAAGGAGTAAAGCCATTCTAGGAAAAACACACAAGAAAATATTGCAATGAGGTAACAGAATATACCAATAAAATGAACCCCAAAGAAATATGTGGTTAAAAATGCATTTGTGCTTTTTTAACTGAAATGTTTTAAGTATAAATGTAAGTAGAACAACTTTGTATTTTTTACCTTAATATGGTAATGTTTAATGCCATTTAAAGCCACAAAACTCTACATGCTTTCACGCTCTTTTTCTCCTGACACAGATTTTAGGGAAGCAATGGACGCACTAATTATTAATACAGCTATTCCTTGCTGATAATGCTCAGGGACTGTAAAGCTAGCAATAAAGTTTTATGAAAGCTGACAGGAAAGCAAGAGTTTCCTCCATTTATTACATTAACTCAACCAAAGACATCATCCCCTGGAGACCATAAAGTCCATACCTCATGACAAGCTGAGTAGAGATGACAAAGGCTTAACATACTACATAAAATTTTGTCATACATAAAACATTGCAAATCATCAAACATAAAGCAACTCAACCTTGCAAAGTAACAACTGCGTTTCTGACCATAGAGTAAGTTCATCTATCATTTAATTACAAACATTCATTAAAGTGTCTTGGAGTCCTTAAAAGAATCTGCTCTGGAAAATACAATAAGGGCCTTAGAAAATCCTTTATTATTCTGTAGATTACCATGGAACTTAAGAGGACATAACCACTTATATTTCTGAAAACATTCATCTGCCTGGGAACGGCGTTTTTACTAAAGCACAAATCATAAACCAGACTTCAAACACGCAATTTTATTTTTATCTTGCGCGCTGTCACAAGGAACGATAAACTTGTGCATTTGCACAGAATTCATGCAAACGCTGTGATAACCAAGAGCTTTGTTTCAGAGAAGCCAATGCTATTCCTTCTAGCGAACTTGCGGTAAAAACATTCCAGTAGAAACATTCCAGTAATTTCCTAATGAAAGGAAATCTCATTTTTCAGTCACTAGATAATACAGCTGATTGTAGAACTAATGTCTTTGCAAACTCCTTTTGCATCTACAAATGTAGGAGACTGCTCGGGCAATAAATGTCATTTATGTTGTGAATGTCTTAGGATATATATACCTGTGTTGTGGCAAGTCTTTTAATACTGCTTCCATAATATTCTGGCACTTCAACAATTGTGGGACATCTAATTAAAAAATGGCACCCAGAGAACAGTTAACAGCAAGGCAACGCCAAAACTGTGGGATGTATTTGGAGTGGCTTTGCACAGGGGTCTCTTATCCAGCGTTCTCAGTGATGACCTGAAGGATAGAGTAGAGCGCTCTTACTGCACTTACAGACAGCGTGGACTACATGGGCTACAAGGACATCACACAACAGGATCATAGTTTGAAAGGTCCTTGTTACCCTGGAGAAGAGAGCTGGAAATGTAATTTTGCAAGGACAAATAGGAATTTCCTCACTATTGCAGGAAAAACAAACCATGCAAACACTGAATGACAAGTGAGAGAAGAATTCTGCAGAAAATGACTTGAAGGTCACAGTGGTCTACCAGAAGGCTACCGGTCAATGAGCTCATTCTGCTGTAATAACGACAATCGTTGCATCTCCCTAGGGAAGTCATTGTTCTTTGAGAAAAGACTAGTAGTTCATGTTGGCTGGAAAGGGAAAACTGAGGGAAAATGAGGTAACAGTCTAAGTAGAAAGGTCAGTCTGCATCACATTTTGATGGGCAGCTTCCCTCCTCCCAAATCACCACTAAAATTAAGTAGCAAACCGGCAGCACCTCAGACAACTCTTGAATGGGCTGGAGGAGAGAAGATATCTCCTCATGGCATAAAAGGCAGGAATGCTGTTCAGCGTGTCATTAGGGAGGTGCCGAAGGGCAGAGGGCTGCCAGGCCTAGGCACTGTGCTGGCTGTGGGAATTGCAAACAGATTGGTTCCTTTTTGATTTCACTTGCCCAGAACAGCACAGAGATAAACCACAGGTAATCAAGCTGGCTCACTCTTTCACTTTTCCTTCCCACTCCGGAAAGAAACAAAATGCCAACCTATTAGGTATAAGTAATAGTCATTTTCTACCCGCCTCATCAGTATTCTAATATTAAAGTCTAGCAGCGCGTTTTTTTAAATGGTAATATGTGCCATCCGGAAAATCCTTCTGGCACTGATTATTACATGGATGAATATAAGGATCACACTGACTAATAGAAATTTGGGAAGTACAAGAATTTTCAAGCCAGAGTAAATCAATTTACTTAAAAGCTTTCAAGAATCTTTTTTTTAATCAACTCAAGTCCCTAGGTCTGGAACAGGATCAGGACAACAAATCCTGGATTGGGAGAACATAAATAACACATATATGACTCCATGACCATTTAGTACCAAGAAGTACTAAAGGTTTTTCCACAGTGGCCCTGCTTTATTTATAGTTTAAACCTTCTGTATCTATTTTCTTTAAAACAGGCTTATTTTGGAAATTGCCACAGCATGCCAAGGTCTATATGAATTTCTCCCCTGGCAGAGTGAAGTCTGCTTTCTCTGTGAAGAACTGGTTTCAGAGCTTCTCATTGCAGTGCTCCTGACCTCAACACTTGTGGCTCTTGGCCTGAAAACTCCTATTTTAGGATTCCCAGTATTACTGCTCTCCTTGGGGGAACTCTGCCCAGTGGGACTATCTGTTAGGCCCACAGGAGCTCTTCCTTCTCCCTGGTCCACTAGGCTCCAGGAGTTCCACGCCTCCTCCCATCCTGCACACTTCCTATGTGGTGTCCGTCTGTCTGTCCCCTATACAGCCAGTTTCTCTCTCCCTCAGGCAGGCCAGCAGCTAAATGGAAATGCCCACAACAAAAGCATAGCCTTCCATTTGTTTCTTTTCCTTTTGTTTATCTAAAAACCCCTTCTCAGTTTCTCATTTTAAAGAGCTACATGCCAATACTTGGTTTGTCTGATCTGCTTCTAAGAGGTATTTCAAAGCTCAAGATCCCAGATCTTTGCAAACTGAAGAAAACATGTTTTCCCCAGACTCCTGTTTCACTAGCCCAAAGCATCTTCTACTGAATCCATGACATTCCGGTGAAGGATTCTCCACGGACGTATTGTAAAGGAGACCGAGACTCATGCGGAATGGGATACAGAGGGTTTACTGGGCTGGGGTGGAGAACCTTTATTTCAGTAAATTTTCCTTCATCTTATGGTCCTACACTGTATACACAAAATCCAGAATTAAAATAGGACTACTGACCGCGGCATATAAATGTGACCTGGCAAAGAAGAAATGCACTTTATTTTGACTTTTCTGAAAGTCTGCCTATGTCATTACGTTACGTCTGTATGTTTAGATTTTGTGCATCATCTGGAAAACAGAAATTAATTTTGTAATGATGTATAGCGTTCATTTCCAAACTGTTTCATCAGAGTATTTGTAGTGAGGACAGAGTACTCAGATTTCATTTTCCTTACCAATGTGTATACTGAAAGATGTTTACTGCTATAATGTAAAGTTATAATGGGAAATTAACGCTAAACAAATACAGTATATTTCATACTCCATTCTTTCTACTACATTCACTGGTTTACTTGCTAATTTGAGAAAATGAGTAGCTCTCAATGATTCTTCAAGCTATTAATGCAAATTGCCAAGTCTATATATGACTCAGAATTTGTATCGTTAAATTTTGCCCAAGCCCTAATGAAGAACACAGTCTGAAGAAGCAAAGGGATTATTAGAGCATTTAGAAAATCACACATAGTTCTATAGCTTGGTTGAGCTTTATTTGATGGCAGGCTTTCAAGGAACCATCCTCTTTGCGTGCAGGACCAAACGATGAGCAGCACAGATCCTAAGAGGAGCCTTTCTGAAATTGCTCTACCTTCCTTTTCTGTGCCTCCTTGTCTTTTTGCTCGTTAGAATTTAAGTCAGTCTCCAGAAGGAACAGATATTGGCACGAAGGACGAGACAAGAATGAGACAAAGGCCAGACAAGCTTAGACTACTCACGGAACAGCTCACACAGATTAGAAAATCTTCTGATTTATGGTTATCTGTTAATATATCATTTTATGCAGTAAGATCACAATCATTTCTGGGGCCTTAAATTCAATAAGTGTTTCAGGATTTTTTTCTACTCTTCCCCTGCTGTTTCCCTTTATCTCAACCTCCAGTAATCTCCACAGGAGAGGAAATAACCACTCCAGCAAAGGCTATTCTGGCTCCAATGGAAGGCTACACTGGGAAGGAACAGGACAAGTGGCCACAGGCACAAACTGAAACGGAGGAGGTTGCCTCCGAGAATCAGGAGAGGCATTTTTTTTTTGCATGGCAGAGGTTGTGGAGTCTCCAGCCTTGGAGATGTTCAAAAGCCATCTGGACACGGTCCTGGGCATCCTACTGTGGGTGACTCTGCTTGGGCAGGGTCACTGGACAAGATGACCTCCAGAGGTGCCTTCCAGACTCAGCCGTTCCGTGATTTAGTGAAAAATCCTCTAACAATCCAAGCAATTAATGAATTTTAATTAGTGCAACATGAGAGTTACAAATAAATGCAACCCTGCAAGCTAAACGAAGAACATGCATTTGGTAGAATCGACAATATCACCATTCTGGGAACTTTGCTGTGCATTATGCTCAGAGCATTATTTTCAGCCAGTCTAAAAATAAACTCTTCATAAGAGGATTGTATTTAGCAGGAGAGATTGACTGCCTAAAAGGGTGAATTAAGGATAGATCAAGGTATCTGCTTCAATTTTTAAAAGTCACTTTTTTTTTTGTTAGCTTACACCAAAATCTGGAAGTTTTATATGGTGCTAACTTTAGCAATTATTCACGTTCCTTTCTTTACCAGTAAAATACATCTTCCATAAAACAAAGATACAACTCGTATCCTTTTTCAAGAAGAAAATCTGAGAAGTATTTAGACCACAACACCTCTATTTATATTCAAGCAAATGTGCAATTGTCAAATTTGTGAAGCTATGCTAAAGGAAAATTCACAGCATTTAATCTCAAGTTGCCAGATTTAAGGTGCCGAAGGAGTCTCCTTTTACAATACAGTCAAGGGAAAGTGGGCTACCCCAAAGAACGACGGAGAATATTGGAATCAAGAGCCCATCTTGGTCAACTGACAGCTTAAGCAGCATGAAATTGAGAATGGAAAGGTGGATGGAAGGAAACTGCCCTTTATTACACCTATGACTAAAAAGGATTAGAAATAATAGGTTTACTATCAGAACTGGAACTCTAAATATTAACTGTATAAGACTATATACACTAAAAAAAAAATTCAGATTTCTTACTATTTTTTAGCAAACAATTGTATTTCAACTGATGTATTTTAGCAGGCTTTCACAAGTTGAAAACAAGTAAAAGTCTTGGAAAATCGCTGCCCTTTTTTTCCTCCAGTGAGCCTGGAGTGCCTCCCAAGTATTCAGATACGACACGAAGCGTGACATGTACTACTTGAATACTCCTTGATTTTTTTCTTTAAATGCTTTATCCTAAGAAGATCTATTTGTGTAATATGTACGGTTGCAAGACGCAGAAGACAGTTTGATAATCATCTCTATGTTTGCCTTCGGACCCCAGCAGGGAGTTTGATTTTATTTCAAGCATAAGGAGAAGCACTGAACCAACACCAATGCAAAAAACAGCCTTCGAGTACATAATTCGATTCAAGATTCTTTCCTGCACTGTTCCTCTCTTGTCCTCCAGCCCCTCTGACTGCACTGTTGCGATGCTGACAGCACCTTCACAGAGGCACTTTTGGTTTGCCCTGTATCCACGTTATGAGAAAGAGAGATTCAGTAAAACCATCTTTTGGATATATGAAAAAACAGCTAAATTAAAGACCGTGGATTTCTGGTATTGATGAAAGCTCCTGTTGCTTTCTGACAGATTCTTTCCTTCATGTTTCAAAATGAGTGGCACATTAGAATATATTCATTTTTCTGGAGTATCATTTCATTTTAAAACCAAGAGGAAAGTGTGAGCAATAAGGGTGACACACAGATTAGATGGAAGCATTTGTAAGTATAGAATTATTCCTTGTCAAGGGCACATCTGTAAGGGCACAGGAGAGCTACTGGGTTCTGACCAACTGTAGAATTCCCCAACAAGTGTTAGCTAAGCATTTAAGTGACAACCCTCACACTCATGACACACAGAGCAGATGCTGAGGCCCGCAGGGTCCCTTAGATGGTTAAGATTAAAGCTAAGAAAAGCATTTAGGAAAAAAAGCCAGAATTACTGGATTTAGGGAGGCTGGTAATTCTCCTTTATTGGGCCAAACGGTTAAACAAGCAAAACAAGGAAAGAGTATTTATTTGTTTGAGATGACAGATCGTAAAAGTAATTTGTAATACACAATTTTTTAAAATGCAGTGACATAGAAGCCGACACTTTAAATAGTACCACCCCTTCAGCTGTCCCTCTAATTCCCTAGTAATATAAATAGTGTTTTCCACTCCATACATACACCACTGCAATGATTACAAAGCCTACGGATAAATGATGTTGTCTGAGTTTACGATGAACTTGGTCAGCTCATTCATGAAAGATCACACTGAACTGCAACTGCAGCGCTATGTGTGTGACACCTGTTGTCTCACTGTTACAAGAAGCCATCTCTTGGTAAGAGTGTTTTACTCTAAGTCACTTCCTAGCTCAGATCCCAAATTTAAAAAGCACAAACATTCTATTTTAGCAGCTTCAAACATCACGATTTTCTCTGCAAGAGCAGCAAAGCAACAACAGAGCCAGGCAGAAAGCAAGATGTTCTGTGCCTTGGAAATGTCAGCTTTACAAAGATGGAACCGGTCATAGATGGAGAAGAATGGCAAGAGAATAGATTAGTCATGCACAGGAAAACATAACCTTGGTACTGGGCACGAGTTAGGGCCCAAAAGCTGTGCCAGGGCAGAGCCTCGCATTTGAATTCTGGGCAGTCATCCAAAACAGCATTTGGGGTTTACCACGTTTCCAAACGTGGTAAAGGAAATGCAGTACTGAAAACAACTGTTTATTTTATGTATGTGGATGAGGGCTGGAAGGAAGACAATACTGCACTAAAATTATAAATAAAATGTTTGTGTTTCTTTGGTTGTGACTCTGTTAACCTGCAATTCTGCGTCAATCTGCAAGCAACGCTTCAGTCTTGCCCGCACAGGCATCCCGCTCAGCTCCACTTCCATGTTTGCAGGAGGTCGTACTTCAAGATCAAGGATGAGGGTTGTTTATCATTAACTGATAAGCACTGTAAGAGACAGACAGCTGAAACCCGGACTAGTTTAAGGCAGGATGAATAAATGTCTCTGTTCTTTCACTGTTCTCAATTTATTACTTTTGTTTACATCTCTCAAAATCCGTATAATCCTCCAGAAGGCATTTCTTCCCTTTTTCATCCCCCTCCAGTGAAGAGATAATGGGCCTGATCCCTTATTAGATTAGCAATGATGAACTGCAGCTAAATTACTCCTCTTGATACATAGCAGCTAAAAATCTGGTACTCTAAATATAGTGGTATAAAAGCAGAAGGCCCCATTGGTGGAATTAAAACCTTTTGTCATAATGGAGCAGCAAATACTCTGCATAATATGCAGCATTCTGAAGGTAAGATTATCTCTACAAACCACGGGGAGAGCAATCAGTGGTAAAGCAAATCCGAGGGCATCCCGAGAGAGACAAGCTGATCACTTCCCCGAGAACCATCTAAATCCTCCCTTTGCTTTTGTGGTAACACTGAGTATGGACATTCAACAGGGTCTCTCAGCGCTCCTTTTTGGGAAAGCATAGGGAAGCTGGAAATCTTGTGCTGCTCTAAGGATTGCTTCAGTCTGCTGAAACGCCCAAATACTCTAGCAGTCACAACAGCATCTTCTATGGGTTAAAACAGACAGTGGTAACCATAACAGGGGCAAACTGAAACAAAAATATTTCTTGGCTAATGTGTCTGCAATGAGCTTAGAGCAGGACATCGAGGAAAGGAAACCAGAGGGCTTTTAAATAACAAGCTCAGCTTGGGGAAGGACCGATTTATCTAATCCTTGCTTTCTGTATCTGGGTCACTTTAAATAATCTGATGATTAAAAGGTAGCGCTTCCTTTTGTGAGGGCCCCTGAATGAAGCAGTGGTCTCAGCACAACCTCAGCGGCTAATGGGGAACACATTCATACTCTAAATTCAGTTGCAGAAGTTTTAAAGTTGAAGGAAATAATTGCTTTCATTCCAATATATGATTGTTCCCTTATAGTTACTGGACAGGAATGAATTTATTTCCTCATTTTATTTTTCACTTTCCAGCTCTTTGTACCTCAATCACTTGACTCTTGTCAAACCACCTCCTCCTAGGAGGTGCAATTCTTTGCATGAGGCTAACTTTTTTTGACCTGGTTTGGAATGGAGGAAGGTCAGGCTGGATCCGTTCCATAAGGTACACACGGTCAGAACAGCTCAGAGTCATTGCCATGGGGGACAGTCTACACAGACTCCGTTACTAAGATGACTCCAGCCAATGTATCATCACAAATATTCCACTTCCCAGCTATCTCTGATGCCTAGACATGAGGCAGATGATACCATCTGACTTCAAGAGAAAGCGATAGAGACAAACGGTAATTTATCAAAGGGACTAAATCTGGTGATGTTTCTTCCACCCGGGAAAAAGACCAAGAACGGCTTAAGGATTCCTAATATGTCACAAAAGTAAACATTCATTGAGAGGAAGATTTCAAAAAAGAACTTCAGAATAACGTAGAGGATTCCCCATCCAGGTGAATATTTATTGTAAAAGTTTACATCATTCCACGGGGTGCCCTTGTGCTGCTCTACAAGGAAATGTAATCAAACCTCAGAGGAATACCCTGGACCAACCTCAGTCGATCTGTTACCCACTTTACATTATAGTTCACATCATCCGGTCCCTGGACGAGATTTTGTATTATCAGTGAGTGCAGCTTGGTCAAATCTGTAAGCGACCAAAACCCACAGTCAAATCAGGATGACAAATTGTAGAAAAAAGAAATTGCAGAAACTTGTTCTTCACTGGATGACGTGTATCTAGATCTGCTCACTGAACTATGACCAAAGTCAACCAAGTGGAGGTTTTATAGATACTCATTATACACATATATTTTCAACAGCAATATTTGTAGCAAAAGGTGATTCTAACAGAGGCAAATAATTGCACGCTTGTCAGCTTCAAGGTAGAGAGATGCCAGAAAAGGACCGGCAACTTCTCCATCTCTAGCCTTTCTTGGGTGTGTCCTCATTTTGGCATTTGCCTGCAACACACTCAAGGAAGATGTCAGCTCTCAAATGACACGCACGCAGGTGAAAGTGGAGTCATTCAATTAGTAATCACTGTGCAATTAGGCTTTGTATCAAAATAGAAATTACTTTTCTAAAAATAGCAGCAATGACGTATTAGCTCCAAAAGAACAGACTTTTTCAAAGAGGAAGATGAACAAAATAACAGCTCTGAAGGCCAGCGTGAAACTGAAGGGCAAAGCAAAGTAATCTAATAGAAAACCAAAATCCATAAAATCAAAGCCCTGATTGCTTAACAGTCTCCAATAGCACAGATGGGCTTTGTAATCTCAGTGGTTAGAAGGTTTTTAATAGCATTTGCTGAGATAATTCTGTTATTCTGTTGTTGCAAGGAACTGGGAAATCAGTGTGGTATTTCAGATGGCACTGGTGCTAAGTTTTGATAAAAGCCAGCGGTTTTATGCAATTTAACGGAGAAAGAGAAAGGAAAAACTGTAAATTGAACAAGCTGGAATTGAGAAGACTCTTTTATCTATCAGTTGATCATCAGTGAAGAAATTTTGTCACTATGGCAAACTGTCATCACTGGAAATGCAAATGACCTTGACAGACACCAAGTTCTTTAAAGAGAAAGTTATCAAGCAACCTGAGTAACTTCACTGGCATTAAAACACTATCAGCAATGGCATTTAGCAGGGGCCTAAAAAAAATTAAGTGTGAAATAACAGAGATATCAAGGAGAGGATGTAATATACCCTCAATACTGACAACTGTTCCTAAAAGATTTAGCAGTGACAATATAGCATCTCTTTTTAAAAAGAAAATTGAGAGAAAAAATGTAAGAAAGAGAAACTGAGCACTTTAGTCATGATTTGTCACTTTTTTTAGTCAATTTTATCTTTACTTTGTATTTTCGTTAATTTCTGACTTTCTCAGTTAAGCTCTTTCTTAACAATCTTTTTTCCTCTCCATTTTTTCCTCGATGACGTATCTCCTGACCAAAAACTCAGTACTCAACTATTCGAGCATATTCTGTTCAGCCATTCTCTTTTCCTTTTTTTATATAGCTTCTTATTTTTCTTTTTTGACCAGCCATAAAAATAGCACATCAGGAAAGTAACAAGTCAAAGGCCTCCACGTCTGGAGCCCACAGCATCAAGGACTAACTTTCCCATTCAAGTCAATAGGACTTGTTTAATTAAGACAACGTGGCACGAATCCAGGACATACATATCACACCAGTTTGAATTCATCCTGTCTGGAGGCAGCCAGTGAGCAGGACTGAGGAAAAAATGTCCGCCATCAGATTCGTTCGATTAATTCACGTAGCAAATGTCTGTTAGCAGGTCTGTGTACGTTACACAAAACCTCTAGTGGTACCAATGAATGCGTTTAAAGCTAGAATACTGAATAACACAACACCTGTCAAGACAATTTCCAATTCCGGTAGGATTTTTTTCTTTTTAAAAAATTTACGAAACCTCATTTATTTCTTCAGCATAAGGAAACGCCTTTATGAAGACTTTTTGAGGGACAATGCTTCTTGAAAGTATCATTTTTACAATTATTACTCTTACCATGCTCAAAATCCTACCATTAAAGACATTACTTTATCTTCTCATACACATGAAAAGGCTGATAAATGTATGAAGAAATCATCCAGTTAGGTCCTTATGAAAGGAGGTTGCTAAATTTTTGAGCAAAGGAATTACAACTTTCCTTATCTTTCATGGAAGTAGAGCATGGGGAGTAACTGACCATCAGTTGTCCTGAGAGAGCTCTTATGCAGTTGCTTTGGGGCAAAAAGCATAATAAAGAAAATATTTTTTAAATCTTGGGAGATTGGCAGCTTAAAGATCTTTTGACTTCTCTCTCTTGTCTTGAAATGTAATGAAGCTACAGACAAACCTATCCATTTCATAAATTTATTTGCTTATCTCCTGCTCTCTACTTACTTTACACTGTCTGTCATAAATCTGTAACACTAAAGAGCAGCGAAACCCTCCAGGTCCCAGCTTCCCAGGTCTAGGCAAGCAAAAACTTGAGCTGGCCAGACTGAGGATGGACTCTGACAAACCAAAACCTTTCACCAACTTCTCTGTGTTCCTAATGATCAGCGAACTCGCTACAGAAGAGGGTTGAGAAAAGCATCTCACACAGGCCCAGCTATTCTTCCTGAAGCTCTCTTCGACCAAGTAGTTCCCAGCTGCAGTTAGGTCAGATCACTCTCTTCTTGCCCTGCTCACATGTCCCGGCAAGATTAAGCTAAGGGCCATTATCTTGCCTATAGGCAGTAAGTGCTAGGAAAACATCATTTGAAATTAATCGATCCCTGAAGCGTGATTTGGTTTTCTCCTCAGCGTCGCTTACGCTATGACTGCAAAACCAGCATTTGTGGTCATTGAATGACGCACTAGGACTGAATCTGAACACTGTTAGTTAGCTTGATGATTTACTTTGAGAATGTCACGAGCAGACTAGATGCTACAGAAAGATGCAGTTTCCTTATCATATTTAGCCCTCACCTACACCATCTGTTCCCTTCTTCAAAGCTGTAGACAGTTGCTGTAGTTAAGGCAGCATTTACAAACAATAATTAAATTATTTATTTGAGACATTATTCACATGTATCTCTAATATGTGTTCAGATAATCTGGGCAATTAATTTATGGTGCTAATAGCTCATCTGTTTGGCAGGGCAGAGGAGACAGGGCCGGCTAGCAGGAAAAAGAAACCATTACCCAGGGAGCGTGCGGTCTGTTGTGCACTGCCAAGCTAGCCCGTGCTGTTCACCGCTCTGAAATCCTGTCAGGCAGGCAGCTGCTGCTGCTACAGCCTCGCCCCAACCACGGAGAGAACCGGCCAGCGGTCAGGCTCGGCAACAGCACCACATTCTCCGGTACATTTTGCAAGAGCAGACGAGCCTCATGTCGGTGGGAATAACAAGGCTGTCTTTACAGTTGGTTTGCCTGCCAGGACAAGGTGGATTTCCACAATTCAAATGTACATGCCAAACTTCTGATTTTAATTCTTTCTGATCATGTAAAGAATGAGTTCAGAAGCCTGGAGTAAGTTAGCTGCAAATTTTTAGTCAACAATAACCATGAAAAGCAATTGTATAAATCAAATCTTTGAGAAATTATCTTCTTTGCTACTGCCCATCAAATTCAACTCAAACATATGATGTAACATTTCTACACTTTGAAAAATTTTTGAAACAATTTATGAAAGCACACGAGGAATTCCTGAAGTATTTCAATCAACACCAACGTGAGTTCCTGTCTGACACAATGGCTACACGATGACTTCATTTTGTTACTTACTTTTATTCTGCTTACCCAAGAATGCTGTGTAAGCCTCTATTTGACTGATGTGTCAGGCTTGGAAGCTTGGAATCACTGGCTAACATTTCGGATCTACCTTCTAAAATATTACCAAATAATTTTAAGAAGAGAGAAGGGAAAATAATATCATACCTGGGATTGTGCATTAATATTGGCTCCCTCCTTAACCAGAACTTTGACAACTTCAGCCTGTCCTGCTAAGGATGCAATGTGCAGGGCTGTATTCCCTTTCTGTTAGAGAGATGGAAAATAAGGAAAGACGTTAGTTACCCTTTTTCAGGGATAATTTCAACCAGCAGTTCTTTATAACATTCATGTTTTGAGTACAATTTTATTTTACAATTCCATAATGTTCCATAAACATTACAGGGGATAGATCTGGTTGTTGCAGCCATAAAGATTTCTTGAGTGGCTGTTTAACACTACCATCCAAACGTAACGTTTGAGAGACCTTATGGCATGGGATCAGGGTATGAGATGAAGTTTAGTATAGGCTAAAAGGATTTTTTCATTTGGGTCCAGAGATTATGCCCTGTAGAAGGCAGCTGAAATCCACAGGTCCTAAAATTCAAGCCATGAATCACATGTAAAATGAGATTTCCCAGTACAAGATCCAAAAGGAAAATCTGACTGTCAAGTAACATAACTCAGACTTTTAAACATAAAAGATAAATAATTTTTTCTCTTCTCTAATTGGCATAAAATTAAAATGGATATTTTTGAAAGGCTTTAAATTAAGAGATAGCTGCACAATAAAAACAATCTCTCACAGAACAGCAGCAGTGCAGTTGACCGTGGCATTTGAAAGAGCTTTTTTTTTTTTTCCAGGCCAATCTCTCATCCTGGGAGCAATGTTTAAATGGCTTTATTAAAGAATTAAGCCTCATAAAACCATAATAAAATGCCAAAGTCCTATCTAGAACCTGGTGGTTCTACCAACAGCTTCACTGAGGATGTTCATCTTCACTTAAAGATGTTTTTGAAAGAGAGAACTTCTGTTTTTCCATCAGTGATGGAAATAACAAGTTCAGCAAGAAGCTCTTTGAGCTGAGGATCAAGTGTTAAACTTGATGGAGATCCTGTCCCGCAGAAATGATAAAAAATATGAGAGCACCGTCAATCATTACATCGTCCAGGTCAACAAATCTGGCCCATCAAAAGGAATTTACCACCCATAGACAAGTAACATACCACTTGAATGTTTGGGACATAAGCATGTGTCTGCCTGTGGAAAAGCTGAAGGCAAACCAACTTATCACAGGTGGTTTTTCCATTGTGCCCTTGAGAGAAAAGGCTCTAGATATGATACGTACAATCTATTACCAATTCTCACAGATTTGAAAAAATCTGCCATTTTGAGCTATACTCACTCACTCTATAACGGGGACCTGTCATTGGAAATAATGAAAAATCTGGCATTGCTAAATCCTTTTAATGCTTCCCCTGTAAACAGACTGTACAAACAATAATCTTTCCCTCTTCATTTACTACCGATGAGCTTCAGCAAAGAACATAGACTTGCAGGCCATAAAAGAAATAACATTTTAAATATCAGTGAGATATTTATATTATGATCTTATTGTGTACTTCATTATCTCTTTTGTAAATTTCTCCCGTGTATTTGACTTTTCCTTGTTGCAAATAAACTCAGAGACATGCAAGAATTACCTTAGTTGCAGAATCCACAGCCGATCCTCTTTCCAATAACTCCTGTACCAGTCCCACATGGCCTTCCTTAGCTGCCAGGTGCAGAGCATTGAGTCCATTCTGTAAGCACAAGGGCCGTATCAGTTACAAAGACCAGTTCTGAAGATACACATTCCTACCTTACTCTAAACTAAGAAGAAGATTAGTAGCTGGAATATTATTACATCTCTTAGCTGACTGTCTACATAAGTCAGATATTTTGGCCTTGGCTACTTAAGCCAAGGGACTGTGTGACAAACTTCTCCAATAACATTTTTCTCATAGCAACAAAGGTATCAAGACAAATCATATTTTGGAATTATCCATAAGAGATTCCTTCCTTTCTGATACCTTCACGTTTCCCCAGACTACTACCTTGGGTATCTCCATGAAGCCCATTATTTCAGAATTAAACTGCCATATCAGCCTTCTCTGTACTGCAACCTCATCTAGCCCCACTGAGGTATTAGCAACACAGAGAAATCATAGGACTTAGCCAAATTTACACAGGATGTGTCTATTCAGCCAGGATTATGCCAGGCTGATGTAGCTGTCCTGAACTCCCTGGACTCTCTCCCTTTCCTCTGCAACAACCAGTATCGAACAGAAAACCAAAAGCACAAGCAGGCCAAAGTGGCTGTCGATGACATGTGGCTTGCAAAGTATATTGATCCTGGACTTGGTAGCTTTCACTGGTTTCTGATGAGCAAGTCTGCACTAAACTTTGAGGTTTTGTTATATCGTTCAAAAAGGGAAAGAAAATTCATGAAATCAAAGCTAAGATTTTTTTTTCAAAGCAACCTAAGAACGTTAGCGTTTAAATCCTTTTCACATTGAACAGGAATAGGATACTTTATCTCTTAGAAATTCTACCCATGGAAACTATCTTACCCTTCCTAGTATCCCTATTCCACCCAAGGGAAAAACATAAAATGACAGTCTATTGTAACTGAATCGCCAACCTATTTTTCACAATCCTATAGCGTTTTTCACGGTCCATCAAGCAGGTGACAGCAACAGATCCTGCCATTGCCCTCAAGCATTCTCCTGTTTTCCATATTGCAAGCATCACGAGTGATACTCAGGTACTGGAGTAACCTGCAGCAAGTTTAGCACTGTGTCATTCTTACCACTTTACTTGTCTCTAAGCAGTTCTGTGTCATTTAAATTGTGAAATAAATGAGCAGCTTTGTGCTCTTTCATTTGCTCATCCACAGAGGCAGTTCAAGCTTGTAATTCCCAGTTGGATTTTGAAGCACTTAGCACTTCACAGGAGGCATTTCATGGGAGTGGGTCCAATGGCTGCAGACAGGGCAATGCAAATGCATTTCTGAAGTAACCCCATTTAATTCGACATTCACGTGAGCAGCATGGGCAGATTTTGTGCTCAAATTCAGAAGTGCAAAAAAAGCAAAGGAACTGAAAGAAGGCTACATTCAGAAGCTGCCAAAAGAAGAACACCCTTATGCAGGGTAAAACAGCAGGAACCAGATGTACTTTATTCCAGAGGAATGTTCTTACTGCTGAGCTGCAGAGCACAGGACTGGCAGTAGCGCCATGCCCTGGACCAAGGATGGATTCCTAGCCAGAATTATGTGGTGAGGTTGACCATAATCATCAAGATGAGGAACACTGCACATGTCAGGGAATTTTTCCAGGCTGAAAACATTTCAGAAAGCTCTGATCTTCCTTGTTTCTTCATCTCAGCTGAGTATTAAATAACTGCTATTACTACTTACGGTGGTTGAAAGCTTTGAAATCATATTTTGTGGGGAAACACACAGTGTTCTTCTCATTGTTTGGGAACAAAGGCCTGTTCTCGTACCTAATCTCACACACTCACTCATCATCACTTTCTATGAGAGTACAAATGGTAACTTTGACTTCTTCCAGCTGTACACAGCTGATGGATTGCTATGACATCTTATTAACTTTTTTCACTCTTTCTGAGCAGACTGAAGTCCACAAACAGCAGAGAACCTGCAGTATTGCAGGGCCCACAGGAATTATGCGCGCACACATGGCTTTCAACATGAAAAGTTGAGGGCAAGCTTCTTTTTTAGTTTACCTTATGCCAAAGGATGCAGAAAGCAAGGCTTGTCCTGGTGCTTCATCAGTAGCAATCTTTTAAAATACCCATACATCTACCTCTAAGACACACATCTAATGAATTTACATGACGCAGCTGAAAGCTAATACTGTTGCACAGATGATGTGAGTTTCTTTGCAACATATGACTTTTTAATCACTAAAACATAAGCAAAATGAATATGAGAAGTCCAGTGAAAAGGTTACAGAAAGAAATTATAGCCTAAATACAGTTCCCACTGTACTCTCAAGTTCTGTAATTCCTTAAATAAAATAAGCTGGGGCAAGCAGTAGCAGAAGCAAGCACTGCACTTTAAATGTTGAGGGCCAACACGACTGAAGCCTTAAAGCAAGCTTTGTTCCTCCCTGATCAGAACCAACGCTGCAATTATTTCCCAACCCACATGGCTGATCCCTGCTACTTATGATGACGGAAGCTCAGATTTAATCAATGCAACTCCTCCGTTCCTGTCAAGTGGATTCTTGTCTTTTAGAACAACAAAGGTTCCTGACACTTCCCTTCTTCTTTCCCATGCCTACCAAAAAGGGGGGGGGGGAGATGAAATTAGTTGTCTGCTAAGCAAAACTGTACAGCATAGGGACTGCTCCTCCCCACAAAGCACACGTATACCAGAGCTACTGTTCCTTTAGAGGCTCATTTGTAATTCGAACTCTCATAAGAGAACATAAATACTAAGCCTTCCAAGCTCGGTTCTTCAAGTGTTTCCCCACAGAGCCCAACTCCCTCAGTTCTTCTTCCCCACCACTGAGCTGGAAACGTCAACATTCTGTACCCCGTAGAGTGCTACAAATGTGCACACACCGCTACTGCTCACACAACTTATGTCACCCTACATATTTTCACCGCGCCAGAAAAGCCCACAGATTTCTTGTACGTCACAGAAATCACCAACCTTTTCTAAGCCAATTGAAAGTCAGTCACTTGTTCTCCGTAAGACAGGCACTAAGGCTCCCTGCTGTTGTCTGGAAATCACCCAAAGAAGTCCATGCTGCTTCTGCCTTTGTATTCAGGTCCCTCCTGGAGCCAATCTCATGGAATGGACGACTGTCAGCTGTGGCATTTACTCCTTCTGGGACATCACCCAGATTGCTGTTATGTCCAACAGCAATAATGGCTCATACTACTCCTGCTGAACTCTGGTATGCCAAAGCTAACTGACCTCATGGATCTGATCTGATCAATCTCATCTGATGCTCTGCCAAGACATTCAAAGAACATTTAAATCAGCAAAGTCAGTACTGCTAAGAGAAGTGCTTCTACTCCTCCTGTCCTCTCCTCATTCCTATCTCCAGCCACCTTTCTGCGGATCAGGTCCCTCAAACGTTCGGTGCGAGGCTGTTGCACACACACTTCCGGCAGAGCAAGAGAAAGCGCAGCATGGAGGCATGACCACCAAGACAGGGCAAGGCCAGTGTTGCTTTTTCTGTATAGGTATTGGCTTACTAGAAAGCCAAAATAGAGCCCAAAAAATAATTAAAAAGCCATTGTGACTAACTCTGGGTGGTCATGCTAACTCCTTTTCCTGTTTTGTCAGACTCAAGGTGGCACCTACACTCGCCAATAGAGGCTGAGGCTAAAAAGCAATATCATACTTTTGTTCAAATCAAATACTTTTCTCTGTCTCTTTAACAGATGTCAGCCTAAGTTTTCCATAAATTCACTCCTCTGAATAACCCCTTGGGGAAGTGAAAAGTGCACGTGGTCAGCCTCTTTTCAGGAACGATTCGGGAAAGGGCACATTAGAGACTTCTCAAGGCCAAAGGTCTGTTGAAGTTTTTCCCCAAAATATCACAAAGAAATTAAGTGGACGCTTGAAAAAAACAATCATTTCAGATTACGAAAATTGTCCCTTTGTATTGCTTTACAGCCTATGAATTCAGGAAAATGAATTAACCTACAGAGTGACATCAACATGTGATACTGTCGACCTCATTACGACTACAGTGCTCCTTTGGTCTATAGTTAGCACTGCTGGGAGGGTTAGCTGCTTTCCATTTGGGATAAATGAGGGAGTAATTAATAGTTGGTGCTCTCTAACTGAAGCCATGAAGTCACCAATCAAATTTTAAAGAAGCCAACAAAATGAGAGCAAAAGCCAAACAAATCTAAGTTTTAAAGAGCCTGGGAGCTGGAGGCCTCTCCATGCTACTTAATATTTGAATCCTGTTCTCGTCAGGATACCAAGCTTCACACACGCTCCTGGTGAGTATAGGAGACTTCTCCACAACAAATGCAAAAAACCCATCACATTTTGCCTTCCAAGAAAGTAACCCTTATCACCATGAAAACCAGCAGGCTTCCAAAGACAAGATGGGGAAACGTTACTTCACATTGTCTTTTAGATTATCAACTCTGTTTCAAAACACAGCAGACAGCTGATGAACCCTTGGACTTGTCAGATTTTGGGTCTAAGTTTGGCTAGAACTGTGGACCGCACAAATGCATACTGGAAAATTAAAGTTCATTTTGCCAGTCAACATTTTGAACACTGATTGAGAAGCAGTTGTTTTCTCTTGCTACATTAACTGCAAAAAGCAGCCATGCCCTAAAATAACTACATTTGTAACGTAAGGAAAATAGCTTTAAAGCTATCAGAGATTCCTAATGGCTGCAGTTTTTCATTCTATAAAATATCAGTAATTGGATTTTTTAAAGAGACTGGTTTTAAAAGAGTGGAATTTTGACCCCTGATATTTCTAACACTCTCCAGAAACAAAGAAATAGAAACAGTTTATGTTTTTCAAACTAGATGACAGTGCTTGAATTCAGATTAAAGTAGGCAATTTCATAATAACTTCACTTGATATGCAGGTAGCATTTGTCAACAGAGCATAATTAAGTAATAACTAATTATTAACTAAATAACTATACTATTAGCCCAGACTACTTCTTGTACTCAGCATATGCAGAAGTCTGCGGGAAGCTGAAGTGTCTGTCGGTGCTCAAAGGACAGTGAAGGCTATGAGAGGATGTAGGATGCCCACCTCAGGTCCTTCTTTGTACTTGGGAACCCCCACAGACTAAGCAGTGTCTGCAGGGAGACAGCTCAGCCAGTGCACAGAGGGAAGTTTTTCCTGCCTGACAGGGCTGAGACAATCCAAGTTAGAGATTAATTTTATTCATAGATCTGAAAGCTGGTTTTTTTAGCTTTTTTTGTTGTTTTGTACTGTTTGTCAAGAGCTCACAACACATCACACTTTCTAGAAAATTCCCGAGTTAACCCAGAAACCAGGTAAAACTACGTAATTAAATCATGATAACATGGGATTTTTCAGTTTTGCGCACTAGTCAACCACATTTTTTACCCTAGTAAGTGCAGGTGTGTGAGCTTGACCACGACGCAAACCCACAAATTCTGAAAGCTGGTGGTGCCCAGCCCTCTTACCATCTCAGAACGCTTTATGTATTTCGAGCCACTACGAACTTACACAGCATCTCTCCTGATGTTTGCGTGCACCTGGCTCTGATTTCACCTACACACTACAAGGGGAGCTTTGCCAGCCAGCTGCAGATGGGAAGCACCTTCCACAGAAGACAGATCTGCAGCAACTCTGGGTCTTACTCTGCTCATAGCAAGCAAGAGAATATAAACACTGGGAAAAAAAAAAATAATGCTTCCAATTAATTATTATACGAACTGCTCTGTGCTGGGAGTGATGCTTTTTATTAATATTGGTGCTTATAATTAAGACATCAAATTTGCTGGATCTATTTGAATATAAGAACCTGAGTTGAGAAATACACTCTCCTAACTGGGGAACTTGATGTTCACCACACTGTGTCCCATATAACTCAGCAAGTTTTTTCTTGACAGTAGGTGTTTTAATGGAAACTTTCTTCTAGACAGGAAGGCAAGATTCTTTCTATATGTTTTCAATAAGTTGCACAAGGAAAGCTCCAGTTCTTATCCTGTTCATCATTAAATTCCTTGGCACAGACAACACAACCGCTCTCTCTTTCGTGTCCCAACTTCCATTTGACATATGCCTACTTTCATCATCTGCAGCTTCTCTTCAGCAGGAAAGGTAATGTCTCAAAATATTTCTGATTATTTCATTTCTTATTCTTCCATCTACTCTTTTTTTCAGAAAAAAAAAAATGCTGGCTACAATTGTGAGGTTTTTAATTAGTTTTGATATTTTTCCAGTCTGAATGTCAGCATATAATGTCAGTAAAGGAGCAAGGAATTTTATGGAGACTTTCTTGGTGGTATAGATAACATTTGGATAGTATAAAGCTCCAGTTGAGGAAAACAGCCTTCTTCAGACCAGCACTTAACTGCATACCTAAAGTCAAATTAATTAGGACTTAAATGTAACATTCAAATTGAACAAGCAGCCATTGTCCAGTTAGCGGTCATTTTGATTAAATCTGGCTAAGAGTTAGGGGGAAGCTGGACACCACACAGCCCGTGCTTTCAAGTCTCCTGTCAAAGAAATGCCATTGATTTCACTAGAACATCAAGACACTTCTCAGGACTAAGACAGACACTTACTTGCATATTTAAGTCATAGTTACAGTCCTATTAAATTTGATGGTACTAGTCACTTCAATAAGTGTTGCAAATGTAGCTCACTAGGCTATGAAGCAGAAGTAATTGGATTTATATGACAGACCTACAAAAGAGCCAAGCTAAAGCATTCCATCACATTACAGTTGTACCAATGGCAAAACTTTCAACAGTGTATTTCTCCAGCAGTAATAACTTTCCTGAAAGGGGAGGTAGTATTTTAAGCAGAAAATTTAAGTGTCTTTTTATAACAATATGTGAAGCAATTTGTATTATAGATAAAGAGTGATCAGTGATAAAAACATACTTAAGTTTATGGTTTTCTGAAACAAGGTGAAAAACTACAGTCGCTCTCTAACCATCTGAGGGTAACCTGAATTGCACTGCTAACAAGTGAGCTACAAGATTTTAATCTGCTTGGACACAAGTTAGCTAGTCAGCTAAAAATACCATCCACTGAATGTTTCCTTACCGGCTGAGGTCTCACAAAAATAGCAAGGGAAACCTCAGACTTCCGCACCTCAGGTCACAAGGGATCAGGTGCTTCGTGTGGGATGGCAAAGGAAAACCAATTGGTTGACCATGCTATATTCAGTCTGATAAAGGAATAACATTTCTATAATGCCCACACTGCCCAGTGCTCTTTCTACTGCGTAAGCGCACATTTTGAGTCGGATTTGCTCTTGCTCTCGGTGAAACAATTACCTCTAGTTTCAGGAACAGCCCCAAAGGGAGGAGATTGGCAGAGTGCTAAACCGCCTCCTGCTTCCTTTGCACTTCAAAATGAAGAAGCATTTTAGAAGCCACTGAAGACATATGAGGTTGTGCACTCACCACACGTTACAAAAAATTCCTTCTAAAATTTTATGAAGGTCCAGATAGGATTTGGACAACCAACAGACCAAGAGTCACAGAAGTCAAAGATGCACCAGAAATGCAAAAGAAACTGACTAAAAGAGTACAAAGATCTTTCTTATTGTAATAATATATTTTTATATAAAAACACTAATAAAATACAGTCTTAAATATAACATATTAATATTAATTAATATTAATAAAATCAAAGCATACCTACAGTTTTGATTATAGGAACTTTGCTAACATATATCCATGCCTGGGGCACATTAGCAAGAAAGAGGAGCCCAAAAAGGCTTACACAAAGCTCTACTAAAAGCAGCACAAATTTATAGACATTATGAGTTTCGCATAGAAAGGTACCACTGAAGAACAAGACTCAAAACATAGCCTGAGGTGAATCAAAACATCTGTATGAAGTAATCTAGCCTGAAAAAAATAGGCTGGGGAGGGGGGCAGGCCTTGGAACTCACTCTTGCAAACTGTTGACCTTCAAATATCTTACCTGATTACATGTGTTGATGTCTATTCCACTTTTCAGGTATTCCACTACTTTGTCCAGGTTGCCAGCTCGGGCAGCTCGGAGAAAGCTCGCATTGCTGTCAGACTGAAAAAAGATAAGAAGAAAAAATTCTCTAGTTAGCCCCTGCTTAAAAGAGAGCACACCTTCATCCCTAGTGAAAAGTTTCTGCAGTTTATGCTGTGGGAGAATAAAATTATGAAGAAAACTGACCTTGCATTATATCTGCATTAATTAGCATACACAAACAAGGCAATACTGGCACAAAAGAACTGCAGACCTGTTCAAGTAAGGAAAATAATTACTGAAGTTCAAAATATAGTAAGTATCAAAGAAGAAAAAAAAAACCAAACCAGAAATCATAGTAACTGATATCAGCAAGAAGAAAAAAAAAAAGAAATGCATCAACTTGCTAACGTTTTCTGCGTTTTTTTATATATGTGTGTGTATATATAAAAGCACACCCAAAACTCTGGAAAATAATTGACTGATCCTGTTAGTGCTTGTGTTACTTAAGAAAATACATAGTGGTTTTAGATTTGTACTTGGCATTAAAAGTCATACAACTGCAATTCATATTCATGCACACACGCTGGCTTAACACAGAGCTACACACTGGCCAAAAAAACAATATACAAGAGCAAACAAGTCCTATGGATGTGTTTTATCACCTGTGACACGGAAGTGGGGCACGCTAAAGGAAAAAACCAAAGTCCCCCCAAACAGTGCAGCACTGTCAGTGCAGCTAACCCTAGGACAAAGCGCATGAAGGACTCAAGCCTGAGGACTGAAATCCAGGATCACATTGTAGACGCTCTCACTCCTGCACTCATACATTCGCATATAAAGCCCCATGAGCAGTTATAGGTAAAAAAAAAAACCACAACCCCTCATGTTTTCAATTTTCAGCTAGGTTGTGGGATGTACTGTTAAGCAAGGGAATGCGAAATGCATCTGCCCTCCTGCCTTTATCTACAATTACGACGTGAAATTATATTGGCTTTTGAAACCAGCCCATACTTTGATGTTAACCCCCATGGGAACCTACACCAGGTAAAGTGGTGACTAAAGCAATGGCAGATGCCAACAGAAAAACAGTTGTGAAACAGAAGTCATAATTAAACACAATAAGCATTTGAGAATGTACACAGAGACAGCAACAATTTTCATACTTAAATATATTGAGTAGGAGTGAGTTTCAGAAAGCAGATAAGCAACTGTAAAAGCCTGTTTTGTGCGCATGTGATTAGAAAGGCACAGAACACCACTGGACTGGTACTTGGTGTTCCACTGAAACACCTCCGACTGAGCACGTTTCTCATCTAATTTCACCTCTCTGTCAGAGGCACGGGGTGAAAGCCATTCTTTCACACTGTGAGAACATCCTAAAAGCCTCCCACTTTCAGCTTACTAATAACTGATCGACAAAGCAACGTCTTTCAGTCCCCCAACCCGTTTCAAGGCACTCATTTCGGCCACCCGACTTACCACGCTGTACCAACTCGCTTCACAATCCCCGATTCCAACCTATTTTAATCTGCAACAGATGGATGTCATCACAATGATTCTTCTTACAACTGTGCTACATGCCAAGACAAAAATATTTCCTTGCAAATTCCTTTCAGCAAACTTCAGCACATTTCCCACATCTTTTACCATTAAGAAACCAGACCATCTTTCTAAACACGCAGCAGGGCGAAGGGGAAGGTAGCGCAGGAATTCACGTTGACAGAAGCCTTTTATAGCTCCAGGCTTCAGTCAGTCAGACGAGCCTTGGGATGCAGCCGATTCTGACAGGTACTTGAAAGAGACCCCTTTTAAGATCGAAGGAAGGTTATCAGCACTGCTCTGCATCCTGCGATGCGTGTGTGCGCATAAAGACACAAAATCAGATTGTAATGTTTAAATGTCCTTGGAAAATCATCTGGCTTGGTACAAATACTGACCAAGAACAAATATTTGAGCACATGAGGGATAAATCCGGATGATCTTGAAAGTAGTGGGAAAAGCACCTTTGCCCTCAGTAGGACACAACTTCTTTTTCCCCATTTTTTTTTTTCACGCTTTACTACTTCTGTGCTAATTTCCCATGTCAACATTGCAATCAACTGGTTTTACATTTTTAAAAGGTTAAGTGAAAATGACGCAACAAACAAACATCTACAGTTTCTGTTTTACTAGGGATGAATCAATCATTGCTTGTTTTTCTTTTGCACAGAATAACAGGAAAGGATAAAAATGTTAAAGTCTCAATTACTGCTGGAAGCTCAGACTGTAGCTAAGACCATACAACTATATTTCATTTGTTTCTGGCTAAGAAGATGCAAGCGGCGCTTTCAAATTAGACTCTCATTTCCTTGATTCATAATTTTCTTATCTTAAAATTTAATTACTGCACTGCAGATCACCTCAAGATGCAAACACCAGAATATCAATCACAATGCGGAACATGAACTCCTTGTCTACACAAAGAGTTATTATGAATTAACTCTTTATGATTAACTCTCTGTACAGATACTTTTATTTCAGAAATGGCTCTTGCTGTGCGTGTTCTCACTCTGAAATAACAGTGCTTGACTGTTAACAGAAGAGGAACCAAACTGCTAAAATCCTGTGAAATACAATGAGATCTTGATGCTTTACTAGGTGCCTTTGAAAATCCTGGCCTACGTGATCTTTGTTTTTTTCATGAATTTTCTCACTGTAAAATGTACTGATCTCATATTAGATGAGCGTAACTGTACCCATCTCTTCATAGTCTGGCCTCTCCTATTTCTAAATAGTTTCTCACAGACTTGTAGGATGTTCTTTCTCGCTATCAAACTTGAACACAAAAATAAAAGACATAAAAGAATGTCTTTTCAGCTGCTTTGTATACAAACTCACATCCAAAAACTGGTGAGTGCTCCCACAAAATTCTCAAAAAATTCAGCACTGCATTTTAAAACTTAAAAGTCAGGAGTACTGACTCCTGGTTTTATTTGTGAACTCTAATTTTTCAGTAGGTCATCAGTGGTTTCTCCTTTTCCCCATTCTTTCGAGATCTTTAAAAAAGGTTTTGGTCAGTACTACTGTCTCAGCAATTTCCTCACTTTAGTACATTACAAATGCAAATCCATTTTGACAAAATCATTTCAGCAGTCAACAGCAGCCGTTTTCTGTAGTCTTACCACGCTAGGAAACCCTGCTTTTAGATCTGTGGGCTTGCTAATTGTAATGCCAGAACTTTGCCTGAATTTGAAACATATAGCTCAGGGAATGTCAGAAATTAAATCATATACGAAAATAAGTATTTTATTCAACTCATTGGAAACGTCCCTTCTGGTTCCTGTGTTCTCACTCCGGTTGCCTCTCCTGCCTCAGAGCATACCACATCACTTAGTGTATGTAGCATGCACTTGTTTCTCAAAGGATTTGATAGAAATGTGCAAAACTAAATTGCAAAATTGTATGCCACACCAAACTCATAGGAATTTCTCCACACAGTCAAATTTGCTGATGAAAATCAGCTTCACACTTAGGAAGGAAAGACTGGGGGAGTAGGAGGCTTCAGTTCTCATAATAACACGATCCAAACCATTCCAATATTTATTTGAAATCAAGTCCACACTAAAACTATTCCTGTAAGGTTGCTTTTGGTTTCTTTCCCCCTCCAACAGAGGTGAATGTCCCCAGCCTGTCATAATCACAAAGATGTCTGTGGGAGAACAGAGTCTAGCAACAAGGCCTACTGAACAATTTTCATCTGTTCAATACAGTTTATTAATTGAAAGACAGAAAAAAAACAGAATTCAGAACTGATGTCTAATAACCAAATAGTAGTTTTACACCTCAGTTTAACATTTTGGTTTGCATGTGTGTCATAGTTTAAAGCTGAGCCCACGCAGCTTGCTCACCCACAGACCCCCTCACCCTCATCCCTGAACCTGAAGGAGAAAAGACAGAAAAATGAAAAAAAATCCCTGAGGGTTGAGACAAGGAGGGCTTAATACAACAATGCAACAGGGGAAACCAACAACCAACAGCAACAAATAACAATAATGAAGGAATACTCACCGAGAAAGGAGAGTTAACAACTCGAGAAAATGGCACCTCACCTCACCTCAGGGCACCTCCGCTTTTCCCGCCCTTTTCCCACCCGGCCCTCTGCCCTCCTATACAGCATGGTATCCAATAACACCTTGGATGGTTCCACTGCCTATCTTGATTGTGACACTCCCCTAACGACTTCTAGTGAAAATTAACCCTGTGTATTATTATTATTATTATTAAATACTAGCAACCCCTTTTAGACTCACTTTTCAAGCACAGACCCTGAGACATAACGCTTCGACTTTATGGAGAAAATTATTTAGCTGTAACTTTTGAAGAGGCTGGCCCTCATCAGGAGGTGAGCAAAACCTCCCATGAACTTGTATGCTTTCCATGTATCGAAAAACTCAAATCATTAGCAATAATAAAAACTTTTATGCACAATCCTGTATTACTATCACACAGCAACTCAGCATTTCAACAGAATTTGGCCACCTGCAGGGTTACCTGACAGTGGTGACGCCATTTACAAACTTCAAAGTGTCAGTTTATGCTCCTATCCTTAAGACAGCCACTAAATTTTGTCCCATTTGACTTGGTTATTATTTTCTCATTTCAGAAACTATCTGTTCAACCTAGTTGTTGTTTAATTAGGTGCACCTCTAAAGGCAGGACAGATGAGGTGTTACTGTTACCCAAGTCATTCGTCACATATGTAGTTTTTGCTGGTGAAAATTGCTTTTTCCACACCAGCATTCAAACGCAAGATAGGACTTCCAAAGGAACGCTTTTTCCTCCCAGAATGGTTTCTGTACAACTTGCCAGCTAATTTTTCAGCAGCTCACATTTTATCTTTTGTACCCTGAATTATTTTTTTACTAAGCTGAAAATGCTGCTGATGTCCAAAGGGCATCACAACACAACAATGGTGACATTGTAAACCGCAAGCCTAAATGTAGCTGTGATTGCAAGAAGGCAAAGGATATTTTTTATTTTTTTTTATTAAACTGCCACAGCAGGGGCTCAGCCTGCAGTTCTGATACACATGCCAGAACGTCAGCTAAATCTTGCACTTGCAATGGCACAGGCTCAGTAATCTAACATTGGGAAATGAGTTAAATGAGATAGTAACAGCTATAATGGAAACTTATTTTCCCAGCTTTTAATGAAATAACATCTGTCTTCTGAAATAAAATACAACACTGCTTTACTTTCAAAGCCACTTCCTCTCCTTATTAAAATGTATGTTGTCCTCCCACTGATTTACTGGAAGACATGAAGGAAGAAGATTAAATCACAGATCCTAAAGAAATCTCAGTAGCTAAACTCCTGGATGAAAAACACGTACAACTTTGTAATTTCAATTTCAAACAAATATGTTTTATCACACAGCTTTTCCCCTTCAAACACGTATAGGATTAGTCTTGCTATGTACCTTTGGTTGTATGGAATTTGTTAAAAAACAGTTGAACTGAAAAGTCCACCATTCTAAAACAGCACTCAACTAAAACATTTCTCTCGTAATAAAAAGCATCTTCTTATCCAGAAAAAAAGACATAATTGATTTTACAATAAACTAGTATTTTTTTAAAGAAATGAGAAGCCGAATCATAGAAACTGTGAAGTGTGAAGAAGACGACAAGTTTTCAGAGACAAAAGATCACTAGCAAGCTAAATATTCTCTACCAAGATGTGGCTAATAGTATCTAGCAATTAATTATTTTAATCTCAGGGGTCTACTTCTCCAGGTTGCTGATAATAGTTATAAATCAGGAAAATAAAAATATTCTTTCAAGTACATATTATGCACCCAAGTGGTTTCAGGCACTCTGAGTGTTTAGGCCAATTAACCATAGATTGTTAGGGAGGAGACAGAGAAGCTGGCACCACTTTTACCAGCATCAAGCTGGAACAGTGACCAGAGTTGTCCTCACCATGAAGTTGTGTACAGGATGGACACAGGCCCATGCTTTGGCATAAACACTACTGCTATTTACAGCAAAAAGTATTGTGTAATAACAAGAGACTGAAACAGCCTCAAAAGAAGAAAAAGCCTTTGTGCTATTCACTGCATATGACCCAGGATTAAAATATTCAACGATTTCAAACCACAACTGGTTTGCACAGAAACTGATCGCCTGACACAGAAATCTACGATAGAGCTGACTGGATTCAGAAGCGGCCCCTTCGCTATGTCCCGCGTTCCCCAGAATGAATATTCTCTCATTAGCTGTACTAGCGGACGTGTCGGAGCCAAAATAATACAGTGCCGAAGTACGTGGAATGACTAATGTTTGCATTTATTATACGTACTGGTAAAACCTTTCTTATGTTAGACAAAGGCTGCAACCCAAGGGAGACAAGGTGTGTAACAATATTCAAGACTTAGAGCATCCCAGAGAAACAAATTTCATTGGTATGACTGGAGATGGAAAGAGTCACAGCAAAAACTAAGAAAATACAACTCGGCTGAGGAACGCATTACGGCATACATAAATTGTAAAATAACAATTGTATTGTAATTCCAACATATTTTTAATAACGGTTGAATTGAAAGACTTCTTCCAGTAATTTTAGTATTTGTACAGGACAGCTTGGTAGCATTTTCATACCTTACTACAAAGAGTGTTCTCAGAAAGCTGCATTTGATATTTCAGAAGTTTTTTCTTGCTGTTACACTACCCCAACAAACACGTGTTTTTGAGTAACATCAACCATTCTACCTTTTGCTGTCGATGGGAAAATTCCCAATTATTCATAAGGGATTCCTTTCATTCTATGCTGGTTGGTATATTTTGACACCTTTGACTCTTTTGCCAACTCCTCCTTGAAATCCCAGAGCTTGCAGGACACCAGCCATCCCTTTCTTTCCACTGGAATATACAAATGCCTGATCAGATTTGCTTTCTTTTTAACCAGAAGAAGTGTAAAGGGCCACGTTTGGCGAAACACTTCAAAATATGCTCATTTTTTACCACGTCTTTAGGTCCAATTAATCTCAAATGAAACAAGTTTACATTGTTTGCTGAAGGATGGATTTAAATAGGTGCTTAACCATGTTCCTGAGTTTGGGCCAATATTAGCAAACACAGCAGCAACAAAAGAGGAAGAAAAACTAATGTAAAACCGAGTCTCGCTTGAGCCTCGCAGCAAATGTCTTCTATAAGCCCTTTATGATAGTTAGCTGCCACAGACATCCGTAGGAGTCCTCCCACTACGTTCATTAATTTGACATACTGGACTCACCACCAGCTGACTTCTACTGTATCAAAGAAGGATTTGTCAGGACAGAGGCAAAACTGCATTGTTTGCTACGAAAAAGAATAGAATAAAAGGATTTTGCCCAGCT
Organism: Baryphthengus martii; assembly: GCA_013396935.1. Lineage (NCBI taxonomy): Eukaryota > Metazoa > Chordata > Aves > Coraciiformes > Momotidae > Baryphthengus > Baryphthengus martii. The sequence goes on from VWZK01011235.1 coordinate 56,433, forward strand.
GCACGTTCCTTCCAAATACAGTATTTGAAATGACAGAGGTTATTTTGATCCCTACTGAATTTAAAATATAAGGTAACATCAGCAATAGGGTTCTAATCCGGAACAGCACTTCAGAACCGGCCAAACTGTAGGCACGTGTAATCCCTGATGTCCCGCTGGGCTATTCTTGTTCTCAAAAATAAACATTTTGGTGTAAATCCCAGCTTGGAAACAATGTGTGCAAGTCCAACACACACAAAAGCAAACAAAAAAACCCAAACAAACAAAACAAAAAAAAGGAACAAACCAAAACGCAAAGGATTGGGCTTTAAAGAATGCAAGCTTGCCCCAGAGTCTGATTAATCCTAAAAACGAGAAGAATATTCACGTCTTTCACTAAGACTGAAACTACTCCAAACCCAGAAACTGACAATCCTTTTGTTTAATGGGAAAACTGCCTGTGCTGGAGTTTGAGTGGAAGGATCATTCAGTCATTTCCCGAAACCACAAGGACTCAGGATACGTTCAAATGAACCGCAGGAGCAGTCTTAGCTCTACATGGCACACACATTTACTAAAGTCTCTTACATACTGATACAGAACCAAAATTTACACTAAAGGAATTGAGTAATATTAAAGGAGGGAAAAATATTTAGGATCCTCTGAACACCACTTGAAATTTTGAGGTGTCAGTAACAACTTTAGAACTTGGCGGGCATTTAAATGGTTTCCATGGCAAGTTCCCATTCCTAATGACGTTCCTAAACAGATAGGCAATAATTCCAGAACACCTCTAGAAAGAATTAGGGTGCCATTCCAAGCATCTCTAGCAGAATAATAACAGGCCTTAACAAAAATCTAGCCTGCAAGTGAAGTTTATGACAGCCTGTTGACAGAGAATTCTATCACTCTCGTTAATTTTTCATCTCCTTCCATCCCTTGTCTTACCACTTTTCCAATAAAAGCAATGTGCTAACACCAGCAGTGCTAAAAAAATCAAACAGCTTGACTTACCTAAACACCATTAACCGATTGCCCACTGAGTCACACTTACTGGCACCATAAAAGAAACAAATTATTTCGTGTTCCTTTGAGATGGACTAAAATAGATGCAAACAAAATGGGTGTTACTGAAATGCAGTAGTTTCTAATTCCACGCCAGCTCTGCCAGCAAGACTCTCCATACAGACCTTACTTGTATAGAAAGGTGAAACGGATACCCAAGTAGTAAATGAAGAATTTTTAACTGCCCATTGTGGAAAGAAACCAGGTCTCATTTAGGAGATATTTCACTTAGGATTCATGCAAACAGCATCATAACCAACATGGATAATTTCCTTTTCTCTCTTCACATTAATTTAGCTTCAATCAGCTGAGGAGTTACACTTGAAGCACATCTAAGCCATTTGCTGGGAGGCTTATGGTCTCCCCTTAATTCCCAGCTCAACGCTACCTGCGGAACAAGCTCCCTGGAATCCTGGGCCTAAATTTCAAACAATTCCGCTCTGGGTAGCATCATAGTTAGCTCCCTGCATTGACTCTCCCACGGTCTTGTACAGTCGTACAAAAGTTCATATTGCCAAATCCACTCCTTTGAGCAGCGAGAGGAAACTCCTCCTCTGAATGATTCAGGGGACGTTTGGAAGGATCCTGTTCTGCACCTCAGAGAGCAGGCTAAAGTACACCATGATCCAGCACCACAAAGCAAGACTGCATCATATACTTTCAAGAGCAAATATGAAGACAAATATTCAAGAGGCAGACTAACATACAGCGAATGCAGTAACCCCAGTGTTTGGTTATCTGCGATGTCTTTGTTTCAGCACATCAATTCCAAAAAAAAGCCCATAATTAAATCTATAATATAGGATTATGGAATAGTTTGTCGATTTGTTTTAATGCTGCTGTTACTTTAAATACGAACTCAGTATCAAAATCTGACTCCCCATTTGAGAAAGTTTTTTGGTATCACAAAGACAACTCAGGGTAGTCAAACCAACACACTCCTGATTTCTACAGGACCTGAAACAGCAGGCTGTATTTTATTTTAGTTTAGAAAAGATCAGATTATGCAAAGCAGTTTTGCCATTTGAGTTGGCTGGATACCAAGCGAATTCTTCTGAACCTTGTACCTGGTACAAAATTCATGGTGTCATCCCATTCAGCTTGATGTGGCACTTTTTAATGAACCAAGACAGCGAGGATGGCCACGGCTGTATAAAAGCATAGGAAGTGCACAGCTAGCAAAGTAGTGTGCTCGATACTATAGTCCTGTCTGGGAGAAAAATAAAACAATATACAATTTGTCCTCTCAGGACAAAACTTCGCTGACGTTTCTAATTTACAGACTCTTTTTTTTAACCTTTTTGTACAGAACTGTAGTAAAAATGGACTGTAAATGTTCTTAGGGAAACACATCAATTTTCCTTTGCAATGCTCCAGGGGCTGTAACATTCGAATTAAGACAGATATTCTAAGCAAGTCTGTCAGTCCCTATCAGAGCCATATAAAGCCAAGATCTTATGATTAAATAATTCAAAGACATTATCAAAGTGCCCGATCTCTGCCTGCTACGAAAAGCACTGAAGGGTGACTGAAAAGTATCCAGAAAAAAACCCCACCAACTCAAGAAAACAAACAAAAACCCCTGAAAGATCACGTGCTGCTCAATTTGGCTCACTCCTGCTTCCTCGAAAACCTGACCTCGATGCAGAAGGGCAGCTTGGAGACTGCACATTCAGAGACAACTGGTTCAGAGTTTGCTTATTTGTGTCAGAGGGAACCTCCGCACATTGGCTAACAGCTTCAGGCCGCTCACTGGAAGGGAAATGCTGTAGTGCCTGTTTAAATTCACATATTCAGCAGTGGAAGTAGCCTGTCCTCCCCCCCTCCTTGCCCTGGCAAGTCCTGTGCTTGCATCATCCCACTCCTCGACTTCACATTTCCCATCAGGAATGCTGGAGATTATTTCTTAATTGAACCAAAAACTGCTTGATGAGAAAAAAAAAATGTCTAAGTGGTTTCTTTCAGTTTTTAATTTCATGTTTTACTTCAAAGAAAGGTTTATTTTTGAAGAAATGATCCAACTGTGTTGTCAGTGAAATAAGCAGTAGAAGTGGTCAGAGAATCTTAAGCAAAAAATTTCCTGCCAGAAAATCAAGGCAGCATCAAAATTATTTTCTAGGACACAGAAGAACTTCTCGTGAGCTGCTGCTGGGAGTGTCTCTGCTCTTCTCTTCCCTCCCCAGCGCTGTAGCTCACCTCAACTACATTTCCTATAATGCACTGCAGTCATTCATGCAAGAGCAAAGCGTAATGCTGACCTGAGAACATCATCTTTCACTATAACGATATTAAAGGTTTTCTGATCTTCCTGTTCTGCCAAAAGGTTTGACACTACCTCCTTTCATTGCCAATTTCGAATGAAATAACCATTTAACAATGAATTCCCCAAGCACAGGAAGAAAGAAAAGGGGAAAAAAAAAAAGAAGAAAAGAGGAAAGCAGCATTTCATTTGCCATAGAAGCGTTCATCTCAACGCTTTTCTTCTGGCTTGCTGAGCAAATGCTGACATGACTGCTGTAACCACACATGCACACCAAGCTCTGCAGTCCTGCAGCCATCAGGGTGACCCCCTTGCATGGGCCCAGTCCCACTCACCGTAACCTTCATCTGCATAAAGCTCTGTGGGGCTCTGTCTCTGCTGCAAACACAGCAAATAACACCGTGTAGGGGAGAGACAACAGCTTAACAAAAAATTACCGAGTTCAAGATTTGCAAATGCTTGACGCAGGATCATTCACAGCAGCAGTGTAAGTGCAGATAACGGATGACATCCATTCATTTGAAGGACTTGTTTCACCGACGAGTGTTCTCGCTCCATCTACCTACACCTTTGGGTGGCTGACAACACTTTTAAGTGACTGCCCAGCGTAGCGACAGCTGCTTTTTAATCACAGTCTCAGCAGCAAAAGCAAAGCTGGAACAGGGACCCATTTAGCAGACCTCTTAATATTGCAAGCTATCAAGAAAGGTTCAGGCAAAGCAAAGAGATCCTTTCCAAATCAAACGTGCACAACCCCAATCTTAACTTTTCCCTTTGATTCTTGTTTCCTTTAGCCAAAACTTACCAGAGCTTCAGGATCTTTACTTTCCTCACTGCTGCATCCATAGTAGTCAGGGGTTTTATCCAAATCCTGTATGTTCCCTTGCGTTGTTAAGCCCTTCTCTGAATGACACAACTGGCAGATTGGTGCATTGCCCATACCAGTTCTGCTGCGAACTCCTACCAGTGGGATTGCCTCAGCACTCCCGAAGGACGGTCCCGGAGGAGGATCCTGCCTGTGCTCCGCTCCGTGGCCGCTCGCACCAGGCTCCCTTTCCCGAGCTGTCCTGTGTGACAGAGAATCCGAAACCCCAGCAACTGCGGGCAGCAGTCGGTGCCCATTTCCAATTCAGGCGCTGCCTGGCTATTTTTACACCTACCAGGCCAGCTATGCATGGAAATGGAGTTGGGGTGGGCTGGGGTGGGGGGGAAGAGCTTTCCAGCACGCAGCCAGCCTGCCCAGCACATCATGTTAAAGTCCCACTGAGTGAAATGCCTCTACAAGTCAGGGTTATTGAATTACCCAGTTGCATGCCTTGGAATATTTTAATTTTTTTTCTTATCCCTCTCGCTCTCACTGTGTTTACAGAAAGCACTAAATTCCAGAATGCTTTCTGAGTTTCTCACTCAAAAAGAGGATTAATTCATGTTGCAGCTATTTGAGATTTACAAAACAAGGCAAAATGCATGAGCACAGATTTCATGACCATTTCATTCCCACGATTCACACGGTATTTCATGTTTGTGTAGATTAACAACTGTGATGAGCTTCCTCCTGAATTGGTATGTCTCCCAGGTTTGATTTCAGAGCTCAAATGTATCAAAAAATGACAGTCTCTGATGTTAGATCACTTTAGCTCTTGTCTGTGGCATGTCTGATCTTGTTTTGGGTTTTTACTGCTGTTTTGATTTAGGGTTGTGGGGTTTTTTTTAGCTAGAATAGGAATTACTAAAACCAAATAAACTAACAAAACAACAAAGCAAACAAATAAACAAGAATTCCACCGATACTGAGAAGAAGGACATTCCCTCTAGGTTTGAGCTAGCTATCATGCTTACTACACCCAATAGGATAAAAACCATTTTGAGGATTGCGTTTTGGAATCCACTCATTATCCCAGAAGAGGGACACTGCAGAATTTGAACAAAAAGCCAAAACTGCACAAAGTTAGCTGAGAAGTAACTCACAGTTTTCAAATGCTCCAGGAGCAGCTGGCGGTAACAGAGGTACCAGAGACAGAGCGTCTGTCTGTAAGTAACGGCGTCCCATAGACACGCAACCCGTAAGCTGAGCTGGGCATGGATTTGAAAAATGAAGCCCCAAACTCTGCAGAAACAGTGATCCTCAAAGAATTGTAACATCTAGCCAACACTTTTCTCTTTGGGTTTGCAAACTCTTGCTAGCAGTGCACTACACGTCAGCAGGCAGCTGTCCATAGCATCCTATTGATTTCTCAGCCTAAAAATACACCTTATAAGACATAATACGCGCACACACGACTTCTCAGCTACAGGCAGGTTCAGATGCGAGCTGACTACACTAAGAAGGACCGTGGTCTCAACCACTACAGCGTGGGAATGTTTGGTTCCCACAACACTGAGCGCAGTCACTGCCTTTAAGCGACACCAATGATGTTGCAGAAATTTCCATGCAAGGCTACCCTTCCCAGAATGAGCCGGCACTGATCTTCTTCAGCTCTTCCAAGGCACGAGCCTATGATAAGGTGTGCGTACACTGCTATAACTTCTTTGCGTAGCTAGAAAAATCAAAAGATGCAAGCAGGAATCCCACCAAATGCTTGACTCAACTGAAGTTCATACAACTAAGGCTCCAACATAAACGAACTAAAAAAACCCTTGGATAGAGCAATCTAACATGAAATGAACTTAGTAGAAAACACAGAAGAGAGTGAACAAGGGGAAAGAGTGGCAAAACCCAAGTAGCACACATGCCTTCCAAATAATGCTTCCAGAAAGCAACAATCTGTGCAGCCATCTGATGGGGAGCAGCGGATAAGCTTTCTGCCAGGGCCCATTAACAATATTCCTGTTGTTTCTCAAAAGGGTTCAAAGTCATTAGGGCAAATTACTCAGAAAGCAAACACGTTTGTGCTTTGCCAAACATAGTCAGGACACCATCTTCTAACAAAGTCTTCGTCTTACCACGTAAGATTCAAAGCCTTTGTGGAGGAACATGCTGCAGGGTCTTTGTAAGTTCCCGTGCTCTTTTTTCGCTTGGGCTGCAAACTTCTCCCATCAGGCAGCAGTGAAGAAACCAAAACACAAAGCCATGGTTTTCAAGCGTGAAACTCTACCAAAGCCTCTCGGTCCAGAGAAGCCAGAGCGTGCTGTGCATTACACCGCCAGAACTCTGAAGCCCACCACCTTGGGTCTCTTCCCGGGGGAGCAAAATTGTAAAGAACCTCCTGCAGGTAATTCCCTGAAATCACTTGTTTTCCCACGCTTTAATACGCTCATTACTCCTCAGCAGCCCAACAGACTTTTTTGCAACACTAACTCCAAAACTTCATCGCTCCCTCAACTAGGAAACCTTCAGAAACACTTTAAAGTGCCTGTAAGTAAGTAAGAAAGAGCAGTGTACCTGATACACCGTCCTGAAGTGTTGGTGCTAGAATAGCAAGCACCGATTTTCTCCCAGCAACTTTTGCACTTTTGTACCCCTAAATGATGCAAAGTGACCAGAATTCACCAAAAATGCAGATCAGCAAGCTGAAAATCCTTGGTAAAGACCACCACTGGTATAGTGGGCTTGCTGCAAAAAATATACAACCATAAGAAGTCTGCTACGAGCTGCCTTCTCTATCCCAAATCATGCTGTAGGCTTTGGGAAATTTGGGTGAAATTCTGCTCAAGTTCATCGCTTGAACTTTCTCTAAGCCTGCATCAGTGCTGGTTATCAGCTTTTCGGCGACACAAAGCCAGCACACAAAGCAGAAAAAGCCTTCAGCAGACTTGTGGGAATTGCATCTCACAAGATCTTTTCTACGAAGCGCATGTTTCGAGCCATCAGCCACTAAGCACATTTGCAGGAGTCTTATTTTATTACAGTTTATACTTCTTTATAAACTGTTTTCCTAATCATGCCACGTGGAAGAGATACAGCTGTGGATAAAATCAAAACCAGTTGAGTAAAGGTCTCATTTTGTTTGGCCAGAAGCGAGGCCTAGCACGTTACATAATGCCTGTTCTGAACGGCATCAGACATTCTCTAAGTATTTTTCTCAGACAGGTCCCTGGCTTGGTTTAAACGTGAGCATGAAACAGCTTCTGACAAAACAACTCCCACCTCCTTTGGCCAGCAAACACCAACACGGATTTGTGATTCTTGTTATGCTCTGGTTTATAGCCACTTTGCCATAACTAAAAATATTTAACCTAGGATGAAAGGACGAAATATGGATGTAAACTGCTCGGAAAGGCCTGTAAATTCAAAAGTGAAAACACACCCCAAAGGTAAACTCAGACAGTATTGCCTGAGACCATATAAACCACTTCATTTATGCTTTTCTATCATTTCTGCCCCCTTTACGCTTTACAGCAATGACACTGATGCGATCAGTGTTTCCCAAAAATACAGCCTTTTCTGTCTTTCAGTAGCTACTGTATGTTGGTTACAATAATTAATGAAATAATCATGATAAATAATCGAGTCATTCGGGAAACCCAAGCAGCCTCTATAGAGAGGCAGTTACCTGCTCCAGAGGACCTGGCAGTAAACCCTTCTCAGCTTAAATAATCTGAGCGCAATCAATCGCATAAATCTATTCTGAGACATTTTGAAGAGGACAAATCATTTTGCTGTACTTTAGATGGTGAATCATTCAACACATGAAGCATAACGATCCTCTCTAGACAGCACCACAGAGCTCTTAATCCAAGTAGTACCATATGTCTTTGTGGCCTTATCCGAACGAGCAACGAGATAACCTGGGGTTTAATCACCGCTCCTGCAGTATGGAAGGGGCACAGGTGAGACAGAACGGGGAAAAGATTCCTTCACGGATAGCAACGTTTAAAACAAAGAACTATATAATATATACTGTTTTTTGAAAAGCTATACAATCTCTGTTACTCTGAAATATTGTGAATTCACAGGCATCTTCCTCCAAACATAAGCCACCTGGGCCTCCAGCATTTCACAGATAAAACACACGGAACACAAAAATATTAAGAAACAAAAGAAAAATAAAAATGTGGACAATTCGAGTTCAAAGACACATTATACTGCCTGATATATGCCTTCATATGTTGCATAAGCAAGTGCCAAAGGCAACCTTCATATTCCAGTATTGATAGGGTTTAAATATAGAATCTATAGAAATATAAAATTAACTACATCGTTAGTATTTTGGTTTCCTGGCATTCAAAACCTACTGGTTCATATCATGCTTCTTCTCACACCTGTTCATAGAGGAGGGAAAATGTCTCATATGAATTCTAAGGTAATTAGAAAAAAAGTTTATTTCTCTTTTACTGATTATCAATTGATCACTATGCAAGTCACTAACAAGCAGTTTATGTGCTACATACGTATTTTTCTCATAAAAACTGCAGTTGGTATTTCTTTTCTTTCTCAGCCCTGCTTCCATCTCCCACTTGCCAGAGAGAAATGCTCATCACAAATGAAACACACGGATTAACATCAAACAGCGACTAACACACAGGACTTGGTACAAAGACCACCGGCTACTCACAAAATCAGCCAAATCTGTGACAAAATCAGTGGAAGGAGAAGTATTCAATATAATTTTATCAGCTGGTCTTCATCCATTCCATTTGCTGACCATCATTTTCCCAAGCAAAGGCAAGAAAACCTGTAGGAGCGTTTTTTGGGCACCTTTTTTTGCCTGGAAACCAAGCAGGAGTGGGAACGATGACACGAATACCTGCTTGATTTCAACTCAAACGCAGAACAATGTTGTTCTTGTGGGCTTGTATTTTTGCCCCCTTGTTTAGCAGACTGAAGGAAGTACTTCCAGTGCACAGCAATATTTTTGTATTTGCGGAGAGATACAGGAAAATAGTTGTGCTACAAAATTCCCGCTCTTCACTAAGTTAAAAATCTGCACACATAGGCTATTTCAGCATCAACAAGGTATATGCAGGGAATGATGGGAAGCCACAGCCTCAACTGGAGTTGCAGAGCTTGGCCAACACAGAGAAGCACTGAGATCAACCGAGTCCTGCGAGCCCAACTTCACTTGGATTGACACTGCGGGATCTCATTAGAGAAGTCATCTAAGAGCAGTGAGGCAGCAAAGCTTTCGCTGCATTAAAACGGGAATCTCGTGGTAAAGAGATGAGACCCACCCACGCCCACACAACTCGAAAGTGGATTATCCCTTCCTGTGCCCAAAACCAGGTAGTTTGGGGTTTTTGTCTTTTTACTAAAACGCTTTTTGAGAACTTCCTGGTTATACATCCCTCTGCGGCAGCAAGCTCTCATCGGTACCTATTTGTCTCAGGTGGTTCAGTTTAAATCTAAATCAAATCTCTTTCCCTTGAGTGGCTCTAATTTTTGTTCCTTAACACAGACAGGATACTAATTCTGCCTTAAGCCATCTTGCAGGATTGCATGAAGCTATCTCATTCAGAATTCGAAATATCCAAGTAAGGCCTCAATCCCCTTCTCTGAGATGATCATCCTCTCTTCTCTTTTGAATACATCAGCAGGAAATCACTGCTGACTCAGAAAATCCCACTCTCTTAAGTCTGTGTTATCCGTAGAAGGAAGAGAAGCGGTGCCGCTACGGCTCGCTGTACCGCTCTAGTGCCTTCCCCTGGAAAGCACCACACGGTGACTCCCATCGCCTTCAGAGAAACCTTGCACTCACCCTTTGCCTACGTGCTTCTCAAGTTCTCGCTTCCTTCTGATATCTTACAAATTTTATGTAACATGCAAAGACAAAACTTCCATATCTGCATGTAAAATCAGTATCTCAGGGGAATATATATTCCATAGCTAAGACACAGAAGATAGTATGTCTCCTATATATGTATACAATACACATTGTCGAGTTTTCCACATGATGCAGCTTCTCTTTTACTGTAGTCTAAAAGAATCAATTAATTCAATGAATGAATGGGAACAATGTAAAAACCATAATTCTTCCTTTCCCAAAGATCTTGCTATTCAGTGGCATTCACTAAAACGGACTTTAATCAGGTGAACGCCCAACATTTATCCTGTCTAAATGTCAGTTCTGGGTTTTGTTTATGCAGCAGTAATATCTGCTGTGCTGATAATGAGAAGTGAGAGGTTAATCAAGTAGAATAAACCAGAGCAAAACAGCAACATGAGACAGAGACAGGGGTAACTGCTTTGCTCTGAGATTTAGTATCTTCTTAATAACCTAATCTTATGTGCAAGGAAGAGAAAGAGTGAAAATACTCTTAAGAAGTGCTACATGTACATTAAATAGCATGGAATCTTCCATATGGAACACAAAGAAGTGTAGTTTCTGATACCAAATTTCCTCACACTAAACATTGCTTTATACTGAAAACAACAGTACTGCTTTAAAACAGATTTTATTTTTGTCTTAAAAAGTTACTTTAGCACAAGCTTTGAATATTTTTGCATTTGAAACTTCAAAGAGAAAAATGGTCTGTAACTAACTTCTCCTCCCTGGAGCTCTGTCCTAGACAGGATGATGAAATCTGCTTGCAAAATATCATAGCTGCTAATTGAAAGTTATATGGTCTCACCAAACCTTTTGTGAAACTAGGAAAATCAGTTTATTCTTTTTAGAAAAAAAAATAAAATCATAATTTATTTTAGTATTAAACACATTTTGAAATTGTGCTTGTTTAAAACTCTTCTTTCTAAATACTGCTTGAAATTACTGGGTGAAGAAGCATCCCCTTGTCTCAAAGGCAGCTACTGTCTGGGCATATGTGCTGGTAACAGAAAGCAGTGGACTGAGACATTCAGAGCCTAAAAAATGCTCCAAGGAATTGAAAGCAGAATACAGAAACACAGGGTTCAGTGTCACCTACCAGCTTAAGTATAAAAAAAGAAAGAGCAACAGATGGAATAGATACGTAACATTTTTTTTTTCCATTTCTGTATTTGTTCATTTAAAAAAAAAAAAAAAAAGAGTAGCGAACTCTTAGAGAATCCTCGAAGAATGACACAATTTTGGTTAACATTGTACCCTTGGTTCTAGCCTTTACTCTCCCACAACAATTAACGGTTGCTGATATACATTCCAGTAGTTCTTTTACTCAGTTTCTTTTTTATTTGGCATCCTGTGCCTGCCTATTATCTGAGGGCCCATTAGACACACCTGGTATAACAAGTGCTCCTATTAGTCGTCATGAGAAAATACTCCTAGCTTGAATGTTACGCAACTTGGTTTAGTAAACTGCTCGTCACGGTTAAACCAGAAACAACAAAAGTATAAAAGGTGCCACTGAAAGCAAACTGTGCCTCATCCTCTAAATACACAGGCTAACGTGAGTCAGGGCACACTGAGATCTATCCATGTACATGCACACACCGAATACACCTGTATATTCCATTTGTGCCTTACTCTTACATAAATCCTCCACGTGCCAGACAGAACAGCACAAAAGGCAAGCATGCGTGCTATGGAACTACAGGAACTTTCAGTACTGCAAACGTATCTGCAGTTCTAAGGACGTGTTTTGAGAACTCGGGATGGAGAACACAGCTTCACATCATTTATCAGCTGGTTAGACGTGCTACCTAGCGAAAAAACCAACCTCCGCACAAGTCATAGAAACCCCAGAGGACATACTGAAAAGCAGATCATCCGTCACCAAGTCTTCATCAAAGACATTCTGGGGTAATTCTGAATTACGTATAAATTAAAAATGGTGACAGTGAGACTGATTCTGAACAACTGACAAAAGACAAAGCCCCATTTTTATGTACTGTAGTCTCTCAGGACTATTAAACCCAGTAGTGTCTACAAATTAGAGAGCCGAAGAAGGCACAACGACAAAACTGAGAAGTTTATTTCCTAAGAAGGCTATAAAACTTTCTTCAGTTGCCACTCACAATTCATGATGCTGTGACATGCACAAATTAATGGTGCACACGTTGTGACAATTACACATGAGGCAAAACACCCAAGGTTTTAAGAACAACTTTGCCTTCTTCTGAATGCGCTCCCCCGGTGCCCCAAAAAGTGCCAGGACTCCAACGTGCACAGGGGCGGAGTCGGGGTGGGCAGAATCGCTCGGATCAAGGAACGGTGAGTCTGCCCTCATGACATCCAGCACTCTTCCATTTTGGAACGTCTTTTCACATCTCTATTCCTTCTCCCCAGCCCCATTCTGTCACTATTGCAGCTCATTTATTCGGACTTCATGGCCAAACACCAAAATTTGGCCCAGAGGCAATGACAAGATGGAAAATAGGTCGCAAGGCTCCAGAAAGCACTCTCCCTCTCCACTGCCTTCTCTCAATGCTGCATTTCCAGCTTTTCCCTCAGACAGGATCCTTATAACACCAAATGGGACAGAAGCACGTAAAATTTCAATTACATGCGATGGAAAATGAATGTGTTTCCAATGAGGCAAGTGTAGTTGTATACAGGCAGGGTCAGAAAGAGATTCCAGTCTACCTGGACCTGACTCCTGCTCCCCCTCCTTTCAGATTCTTTGTACAATTGGCTTGAGGAGGGAAGGTCCTATGGACTTACTTAAGCGCTTATCAACAGAAAATACATTCCTAAACCGGTCCTTATTCTGTACTATACTGGCTAAAAATTAAGTTGCTACTGTGCTGCACAGTGTTCTCTGCCATCCAAGAGTACAATAGATTAAAAAAAAAAAGAGAGAAGAAGAACCAAGATCCACTTGAAGCAACTGCCTATTGTGCGGAATACTGCATTCAACTTACTCTTTCCTATGAGACTTGTGCCTTCAGGAACTCAACCTAGATAATCTTCCAGAATAAAAGCAAAATATGTTCTGTATTTCAGCTATAAATCAGTAGTACAATACTTTATATCACCAGTGATAAACAGTAGATGTAAATATTTCTATGGATTTTGACAAGACCCCATTTCTCAGATTTCTGCTAAAGCAGCTCCTTTTCTAAGCAAAACGTCTCATAGAAGTTGTAACAATATTTATAAACATTCTAAAGTAATGACACTTGCCTTAGTATTACTAATTGTATTGCAATGAGTACAATTATTTTCATTTTACATATATAAAAGGCAAACTTCGGCCAGCTTCAGACCTCAGCCTGAGGTCATGAGGGAGGTCACTGACAGCGCCCCAAATCCCACCAGGTCTTCATCAGGCAGACTACAAGTCCTGCTTGAATTTGCATTTTACATTCAGAATAAGCAAAAATAACAGAAGAAAACAATATTTTATATGTCAGGCAAAACAACTGCCCCAAAAAATCCCAAGGTAAGTAGGAGTGCATACATTATGCAACAATACTCTAACCCAAAATCGTTTTGAGTAATAAAATCTTGAAGATGTTAATATTTCCCAGGCAAAATGACTATCAAGTGAAAGGACTCAGCTCCTACGCAAGACTTCAGAAGAGTCCTACCGCATTCAAAGGGACAAATGAAATTCTTTTTTTCATTACTGCAAAGATGACTCATTTACGGGAGGATATCAACCCCACATCCACGGGAAGCAGCTGTCTGGTTCAATAAATATTTGGCTATTCTTATCCATTCCCCACAAGCCTGCTCCAGCACCCACTGAAGTCCAGCCGATCTTTGCCTTTGGATTGCAGTAGGATGGGTTTATCCCTGGCCAGGCAGTCCTCTCTCCACCGCTGCTCCAGCTCCCTCTTGCACTAAAGGACTGTCGAGGACAATGATCAAGGGAGGCAAACCCTGTGGCGGTTCTGTCAGCCGGCTCCTCTACACCCCACAGCCTCGTCGATCAACACTCAGGCATCCTCAGCCCTTCTGCAAGCACTGGGGCCATCAACATTTCTCTTTATGTGGAACATTTCCAACACACACTTTTTTTCTCACACCCCCTCCCCCAATGACATGTACTATTTCTAAAGGCACATTTCAAATCAGAGTTTTTCCGCTTTCTCTGAAGTTCCCTCCATAAGCTATATAGTATAAAATGAAGTCACATATTCCCTGCAAGGAAGAGTAAGTCAGTTTTAATGCAGTATGAGGAAAACTTTCCTTTTTCTCTTGTGGAATATTTTCTGTGGAAGAATACAAGAAGATGCAAGAAAGCAAAGCTTTAATTACAAATTGAAAGTATGTTAGCCTGACATCGAACAGTTAATTCTTAAGTACTTGGGGGGTGGTTTTTTTCTTAGACTTGGAGCGCAGATGTTGCAAATAGAAAATCAAAACTCCCTCTCCCTGACTCTGAAAGGAAAAAGGCCACTGCTTCAACTGCTTTGGAGTATTAGGACCACATTCCACCTTTTGTAATGACGAATGCTTATTAGCAGCTTTTTCCAAATCTCTGCAAAGTCAGGCTTCCGCTCTACATCGTCGAAGTTCTGTTTGTGGAAGGGCTGGACAACACCCCGACCTACATATTTACACGATGCTATTGGGGCAGAAGCTTGTGCACAATTTCTTAAGTGCTTTTTTGCAATGACTCAGATGCTTTCCCAGTATTTCTCAGCTGGACGCTTCTACAGTTCCATGGCTCCTTTTAATATTCACCTCCATTTAAAAAGGACTAACGGTTTTATTTAAAAAATAAGTAAAATAATTTCTATGTATTAGAATACATGTGTGTCTTCTGCAGGATGGGTTGTACAGAAATAACCAAAACCTATCAACACACAGCAAAACTTTGCCTTGTCTTCCTGCTTCATCAGTGACCACCACCTGACACTGCATTAGCTCTGCACAGTGAGATGTACCTATTTTTAGGTACACAAATATCCTCAACAAAGCCACAGACGGCCTAAAGCAGCGCTTGGGAAGTGAAGATTTTTGCCCATTCTCTGATTCTGTTTCTCACTGGGGGTCTCCCACCACCACAAAACCCCCAGGGCTTTAAGTACCAGCAAATTTCTGGATTAATAATCTCCAGGAATTCAAAGATACTACAGGTTGAAGCTTTCTACTTCTCTAATTATATTGATTCTTATCTTCAGAATGTTATTAGTTTTATAAATAGTTTCAGACCACCAAAGCTCTCCTCACTCCAACAACATGGCGACTTGAACAGGACAGGTCAACAGAACAGCAGACTTAGCTAAAGAACATTTTGGTCCTGAA
Source organism: Baryphthengus martii (assembly GCA_013396935.1). NCBI lineage: Eukaryota > Metazoa > Chordata > Aves > Coraciiformes > Momotidae > Baryphthengus > Baryphthengus martii. The sequence goes on from VWZK01011235.1 coordinate 71,745, forward strand.
GGTGTATTTGCATAACATTATTTGCCACCCTGAATAATCTCTCTTTCTACCTCAGAGCCATATTACAGAAATTGAACAAATGTTCAAAAATTCGACTAGAAAATAGAAAGCATTAAAATAGTTATGTAATCTAAAGTGAATTATCTCCTGTTTGAAATCTGCTGGAAAAAATCCTAAATCTCTCAAAATCATTAGCAAATCTTTCAGAGATTTCAATGAGTCAGATTATACTCTATGTTGTTATATTTAAAACCTTGAATTACAGTTCCCTATCTCTAAATTATCCTTGCCCACCATCTCAAAAACCTTTTCCAGAGGAACACTGGTTCCTCTCCGCTGTTCTGTTTTCCTAACACGGAGTTACATATTAAAGTTGGTTTGAGCAGCTACATTACAAAAGGATCCAATCCCACTTCCTGTATTTCAGGCTTCTGGACCAATGGTCGTTAATACATCTGCATATAGACTACAAAATAATGACGGTTTATTACTCAAAATGAAAGCATCTGTACTGCTAAACCCACCCAGCTGACTTACATCGCAGCTACACTGAGATAAACAGAAAACTGCTGTTAATTAGCCTGCCTACACGTTCCTAAGCTGAAGCAGTACCTTGGTTTCTCCTAAGCTGCCCTTAGAGAATTTCCTTTCTCTCCTCCATTTTAATGAAGTTACCAGGCACTGCCACGAGCAAATGATGCGCTACGGTTTACGTCAGAGAACCGTACCGACGTCGAAACAAACCCTCGGTGTAACTCAGAGCTCCACAGGAGCCCGCAGCCCCGCACCAGTTGCAGCGGCACCTCACCTCTGCAAATCCCTGTATTCTGTTAGCTGCACGGCTTCCCTAAGGGCATTTCTGACGGCGGTGCCGCACCGCAGGCACAGGGAAGATAATCAAATATTAAACCCAACAGGTGAAGGGCTCGGCTTCCTTAGAAATACAGGGAAGATGGCCAAGCACGTACTTCCTGCAGCCTGGGAGAACTCCTGCTGCAATGCAGAGCTACTAGCTCCGTGCACGCCTATGAATTATTTCTGATTTCACCTGTTTGGGAAACCTTCTTCAAGGCCTTGTCATTCACCAGGCCAAGACCACGCACTACTTCAGGAAAAACAGCCCTATTAAAGCACATTTTGCTGGTGCCTCTATCTGAGTTAAGAGAAGTCAGGAAATAAATTATTAGCAAGGAAGTGCCCGAGTGGTTTATCTGCCTTTCCGACAACGCTGCAGGTTTCGTGTTGTTCTGGTGACAATCAAGAAAAAGAAATAAAATACAACTCGGGGAATTTTCTGCCATCCTGAAAAGAGCCCTGATGCCGCGGTCGTTGGCTGGAGTTGCCACTTGCCAAGCGCAGTCAGGTGGAGCAGGGCGGCGCAGCGTCAGCGGGCGAGGACTGGCTGCCTCACAGAACACACGGCAGCAGCATTTACAATATGGCACAGATTTCAGCTAGTTGCTATGGAGTCTCCATGCATTTACCAGGAAAAACATGTCCCACTATACATCAGTTGCTATTGCCACTGACCAGCCAAAATAACGACTTTTTTTTTTTTTTAAATCTAATTCACTTGTTTGTCTCCAGCAAATGTCATTTTGCAAAATGATTCCATACCCATTTGCACACAGGAGCTTGGCAGGTCAATTTAAGGCTCACATCAGCATTTTAAATTTTACTGAATGCCTCCTGCAAAGTCCTGTCACTCTACAAAAACACTTTCAAAATGTATCGCTCCAGATATTACTTTTTCAACGAGCAACATAAAAAGAAATAGGCACCATTTGGAAAATGACTGATTTTTTTTCTTTTGCCGTTACGTAAAGCCTTGTGTTTCTTTTTCATTTGGTGCAAGAACACAAGTTTTATAATGAGACAGATCAACGGCCTTATTTCAATAACCTCTCTCTTTCCAACAGTGACTACACAGAGCTAATATTAGATGTGTGGAGATCCCGGTGCAGAGGCTAAACCAGAGATAACTAAGTGGAATTGACTCGACCTGGCCTGGAAGCATGGGTGACAGCAACGACTCCTTTCTCCCCAGCAGCTCTGATGGCCGGCATCACAACCATCGGCAAAAATGAAAAAGCACCCGCTGAGCAAAACTATTCTCCATTCGCTGATGGGGGCCTGAAGTTCTGCTCTCCAGTAAATCTTAGATTTATTGCAACAGTACCAACACATGCTGTGTGTAATTTCCTTCCTCTCTGCTGCACTGGTGCCTTTTAAAAAACAATGAAGCGGGGGAGTAAGACGGCTCAATGAGGTCCTGACTAAATCATGGCCTGAGGAGAGAGGCACTAACCAGCTTCTGCCTGCTCAAGTCTCCTGTTGCACTGTCAGCTTCAGTGGGTTCGAGCAGTGATGTGTCTTTGTTAGACATCTTGACGTAGTATAAGCCAGAAATGGTAAATAATTTAAAATAAGCTTAAATTATTCAACTTAAAACAGCCTAGAAAGGTCTGTAATTATGATTCTATAGGCTGAAATAATTTCCTCCCAGCCTGGGGAAATCAGAGCTATAGCCGTTTCGAGTGAATGCTGCTTTAGTTTACATACAGAAATAAAGAGAACGTAGATCTAAATTACCAGGGAGAAAAGAAATCCACACCCCTTCCTCAGGTCAAGTACGATAATAGCATCACACTAATATTTTCTAAATGTGAAACACCGTGAGTTTTTCAGGACCTCATCCAACCATTTCTTCCATAGACAATTAGTCTCAACGGGCGTTACGTTTTCAGTGCACGTGCAAACAAGGTAAGTTTTTAATTCTGGCCCTACTTCCCTTCCCCTTCCTCTTTCAGTTCTTTCTTATTCTCTCTTGATCAGAAAGGGAACAGTCCACAGCAGAATCCTCAGCAGCTACAGTGGGAATTTTGCTAGCGGACGAGCAGCTCACCTTAAATAGAAGAGTTCCCAAATGTGCCCTCTGAAACCTAGTGAGGCTCAGTTCCCTAAAACTGCCTCTTTTCCGAAGCCCTAAGGAGCTAATAAACACACTGTATTTTGAAGAGGTTCACGTGCTAAGTTATTCATGAGCATCAACAAATAGATGGTAATTACAGACTCTTTTTTTAATTGCAGCCTTTGGTTTCAGTCACTTGCGAAAGGGCAGCTAGCAATTCATCTGTATCGATCCCTATGTGGAAGGTCTTAGCTTAGGAATGAGTGCTAACCTGGTTTTGAAGCAAGCCCTGAAAAACAATCAGCAAAACACCAGATCTATTTGCAATACAGGGAACTTTTATAAATAATTACCCAGAGAAAACCCTTGAACAGTGCCAACGTATTAGCACCTCGTACAGCGCCAACACCGCGAACCATCTGAAATTCACCCAATTATATTGGTCAGATTTCAGTAATTCATGTTATATGCTCTAATACTGTACAGAATTGTGGAACAGGGCGGAATATCTACTCCTGCTTACTCTTGGAAAACTTCAGACTGGCGTCCACAAAAGGAATTGCTTGGGATCAATGCCGAGAACAGGAATTACTTTTTAAATAAAACTTCAAGTAGCACCTATACTCACAAAGAGTAACTCACAAGGTATTCTGTGAGCACAGAAAGTCATGTCCGTAAATTTACTATCAGCTGTGGTATTTTGCTAAAATTCTGAGGAAGAAAAAACATTCAGCCTGGATAAAGTTGGTGACAAGCTTATGAAGATGCAAAAAATTGTTAAAAATCAGAAGCAGCTTCAGGAACATACGCCCCCTTTTGTTAGGACAAGAATAAATCAAAGGTTTTTCATCACACCTGAAAAATGCTACAGGACTGACATTGTTGACCTACAACTGACAACTCTCTCTGACATCGGGGGATCTTCGCCTAAGTAAAGACAAGTGCAGGTATCTACTCTGGAACATGCTCTATATCTTGACTGGAAACGAGTATGGAAAAATATCTGAAGGGGAAAGTTTTCTGTTACATTGGTCAACAAAGCCCTGAACTACTGGGAGCAGGTTTATCCTTTGTTTAGTTTTATTCTTCACAACAGCTTCAGCATGACACTGTATGACTAATGATCGCTTCCTAAACTTGTATTTTCTTCTTTGAATACGCCCAGGACTTGAAGGGATGACTGCCGGTCACCTTATTAACCTCCAATTTACACAATAACTCACTTCTAAGGCACTAGCACTGAAGTTGTTTTAAAACTGCTTTCAGGTCATCATACAGGGGTTAAGTATCAGACAGCTTCCCAAACACTTCTTTCCCTCCTTGCTATCTTGTCTAAATTCAAATAGACACTCGGCCAAGAAACACATACTCATAAAAACCCACACGTGTTTACATTCTGAAACAATACTAATGGGCGTGTTTCCAAAGAAAAGGCCGACAAACAATTTCTCTCACGGGGCAGACGCGGCCTGTGATGCTTCTCGCATTCCTGAAGCCCAAAAACATGCTCCAGTTGGGCCGCGAGTCTTTGCTGGAGAGGGCACCATCTCAGGGAAAGCTGCGTTGCCAGAACGGCAATAATCCCGCTATCCTGCCTAAGGACATGCTCGCTGCTTCCATCCTCTGGCTAGGCTATAGGTTGGCAAATCTATATACCAGGGCACGGCTCCAGATCTGGCCGTTCAAGTTTGATCTCTCAAGGCTCACATGCCACTATTACTTCAGGTGCCAAACTTTCCCCAGGAGTTCAATGGAAAAGCCTGAGGGACTAAACTACAGAAGCCAGATTCCTAAAAGCTTGACATGTGACAGTTTAACATCTGATATCTACATCACTTTTTCAACGCTTGACCTCTATTTGCAGCATTTTCTTTTAAACACTTTTTTAAAATTACTTAACACAAAACTGCCCAGACATATTGTAATAATTCTTCCAGGGGTGTAGAAAATGTCACCGGTTTGAAGGACACAATAAGACATTTAACGAGAAGGTAAACAAAACCAGACAAAAAGACATACAATTTTATTAGGGATAAATTCTCCTTCAATGTGTAAACACGCTCTCAATTTTTTTAATCACCCCTGGCTCCTGATAAGTAGGATGCACACTGGTTAGATTTGTAGCCACCAGGAACGATGGAGTCACCGCAGGGAGGGGCTGGCATTTCCCCTCTCTCTTGGTTGCTCTTTTTAAAGTTCAGGAAAAGTGTTTTTTACTGAAATAGATGGAGTAAGAGATGACAGCTTGGGCGTTTTGAAGACTTCCATAACTTCCAGAAACAATCACAGCCACAAAAATCCAAAGCGTACACCATTAAAAGGGATTGTACCGACCAAGCTTCACAGTGCAAACGGATTGTGCACGGCAGGAACGTATCTTGCTCCTCCCGAGTACAGTAGTGAACACAATGGAGGCGTCAGCCTGATGGTCCGTCTCCACCAGGGGCAGGAAGGTGGGAGGAAGAAGTCAAGAGATACATTCACGTATTTGTATCGCCCCATCTTCACACAGCTAGATGAGAACCGTAGCCCCAGCTACCAGCAAGGAGTGGTGCACAAGCTGCCAACCAAGTAGCAGCTCTGGAGGCCCCAGTAAGTCAGACGTTCCCCGGCCCAAGCATGTTTCTCTTCACTGAATACACAAGAAGCAGTCATCACCGCTATCTTTACTTCATTATACTCATCGACTGACTTAACTCACGATCCCATCTATCAGGACAACACTTTCTCCAGTATTCTAGGTCTGGATTAATTCAATTTAAAGCTGTGAAAAGGAATATGTAGCCAAGATAGCAAAACCACATTCAGGTTAATACTGTCTATGTATGATTTATTAAGACCAAATAAATTTCGTCTTTCAAAAATTGCCATAGAAATTAAATTTAAAAACCACACATAAATCATGGTACGGTTAGACAACAACATAGAAGTGAGCAAATTTAAATGTGTACTGGAGATTGCTCCTCTCCCATCAGAACTAACAGACTCGGAGATCATCGGTCTTTGCTATAAGCCCTGGATTGCTTTGTTTCAGAAGATTGCCTATCTGTTCCCCGTTTAATTACGGCAAGCAGTGCAAACATCTCAAACAAGACTAGAGACGTAACGACACTTGGCGCTATGGCAACATTCTGTATCTGCAGAAAGGTGACCAGAGCTTAATCAGCCATCATTTTAGAGCGCCGCTTGGTTTTCCTCATTTAGATTAAACCCACAGAGAACTTAGTAGCCAGCTCACCCGAGAAAGCTGCACCGACTGGGACGCGCAGGCTTAACGCAGCAAGAGCGCGCGCACGGCCGCCTATTTGCAAGCTTCAGCAGCGTTGCAGTCACGTGCACAGCACCCCTCGGATAGGACACTGAGAAACTGAAGCCGCAAATGCCAACCTATGATGAAATGCAACGTCAGCAAAAGAAGCGCCATTTTACAAGCAGGCCAACAGCGGGGTATTATTTTCCTGACAAGAAATATCTGTGTAATGAAAACTGAAGTTTGAGGTACGGGAGTTAAACGCTCAAAGGGCATCAGGAATAGGCACCACCTACGCAAACTCTCAGTTACGAAACACCAGAAAGATTTTTTTTTATTTTTTTTCATTGCTGAAGAGGCATTTGAAACATCTAGAAATTCTAGTGAATCACGGAGATGTTTGCCAAGGCAACGCACACAACATTGAACAGACGAGACATCTTCAGTGCTGAAGAAAACCCAGCAGGTTACAGCTGGGATAAACCTTGAAAGCTTCAAGTGGGCCGAGGTGAAACAGCGAGAGACTTTCCTTCTCTTTCTTGGTCCCGTACAAACTCTGTACTCATCCTGCGGCATGTTCACAGGAGAGGAGATACCGTTTGGCATCCACGAGCCAAACGAGGAGTGAAGAACTACAGCTCCACGTGACTTCCCCCTTGGGACACTTTTTTCTAGCACTCCCAAGCACTCATTAATTCCTCCATGTCCTCCCTTCCTCACTGAAGCTCTGGCCCTTTCCAAAGGGCTGATCTTTGTGCCTACCAGCCTCAGCGCAGAGCCCACGTACCAGATGACAAATACCCACTTCCCCTGCCAAAGGTACGCTTGAATTTCAAAGAGCTTCTCCACCCGGTTCTGAGACAAATGTGACATCATTTTCTACATTAATTTTGTACCATGACATTTTTTGGTGATACTCAGTTTGTGAAAAAGGAGATGGCAATGTGAAAAAAGGTCAGAGGAGAACAAAGAAAACTTAGTTCCTGTCTTTTGCAGCCATGTGATGGAAGCCATTTACTGAGTGTTGACTCTTCCCCAAACACATCTGAATTCTGCTGCCAGCAGCAGCTCTTCCATTCTCCCTCCGTCCTGGTCCTTCTGCAGGCACTGCCGAGCAGCCACGGCTCTGTGTGAGCTTTGACAGCGCTTAGGGTGTTAACTGAAGGACAAAATTCTCCAAGATGCAATGGTTTCCCAATCTCTTTCAGTGAGCAATGGTGAATATTCCAGATACTGTGGGACCTTTCATGCTAACTGATGCTGAAGAATGCTGAACTCAGGAGGTTGGCCTTCAAAAAAGGTACAGAAGTTTAAAAACCTTTTTTTAAACTGTGCATTTACATACTAAATAAATGCCCACTCACTGCTAGTAGAGTCCAGGGGTCAAACTCTGTCATCGATGGTAGAAGTGTAACAGGCATCAGCTTACCAGATTTGTACAATCAAAAAATCAGTTTTCTTTGCCAGAAAAATCAACTGTTGATAACACTTTGTTTGGTTCAGGTTTTTCTTTTTTTGTGGGTTTCCCAGAATCTTTTAAACACTTGCCACATGCAAAGACAGGAAGCTCTGTCAGCTTTGAAAAGTACTCGAGACAGGGAAAAGCAAGTGTGTGTTACCTACTGCCAGGGGCTAGGAAGCTGGATTCCCAGGCTGTAATTCCGGCTTTGCTGCTGACTCAGTGAGTGACCATCGCGTAATGGCACCGCTTCCCCTCCCTCGCTCTGCCAAAACTCAGCTGTATGCAGCTAGCTCAAAAGATCCTCAGAGGCAAGCGGAGCTGGGCCTTACGTAGCCTGAATTTAGGCATCACAGAGTTAGTCATGCTTAAATTTCAATACAATCTATACCTTTTAAGCTGCTCACCTCCTGCATTAACACCTGGCTTTTGATGCTCCTGATTCAGGTATCTGTGCAACTGATTCAGACCACTGGGGGTTTTTTTGTTTGCATACATGTCTTTGCATCAGCGTGTTTTTCAACACTGCAGGAAAAGACTGCATGCAGAAAGGCGAACGCTTCTCATCTGAATGGCAGCAGAGCTGACTCTTGTCAGCTAGTTTCAAAAATCAATCAATCAAGTCTATCTCAGAGAGAAAACAGGAGAGGGTCTTGAAATTTGTCTTCAGTCTGAAAACAGCTTTTTCCAATTCTGGGGTGTGGAATAATTGTCTAGTTCTTTAAAGATTAACAGAATGTCCAAGGACTGCAAAAACACCATCTGAGCAAGAATGCTGCTGCTGCTGGCCCTTTTCCCAGCTCTGCTAATGGCCAGGGAGCTGTTACTGTCCAGAGCTATGTCAAGCAGTAGACATGATGACAGTTAAAGAACATTCTGGTTCATTCAACGTACCCAAGGAGCACAGAAGCTGCGGCTGCGGTTTGTAAGGCTGCTATCAAGAGAGGGGATGACCACGCTGCAAAACACGGCTAAGCACAATACTCCCAAGAAGAGACAAAGCCACCTAGGTCCCACACCCTGCAGCATCCCGGGAAGCTCAGAGAAGCACAGGACGGCACTAACGGACGCCCAACGTGCCGGAAAGGTGGAAGAGTTAAAGTCATGGGCCTTCATCATTCTCTTTTGCACAAGCAGGATGTTCCAGGGTCAGAGAAAAAGTTTCCATCCCAAGGCCAAACCAGCACGTTGCGCACAGAGCACGTATCGGCATACACCACGGACCCACAGGAGCTTTGGAAAGGACAGTCCACGATACCTTAACGTTAACGTATTTCCCCTCTCCCTATCGTTGCTACGGACAAAATGGATCTCTGTTGCGCTGAAAACCACTGAAAGTCGCCGCAACGCAATAGCTTTTAAATAAATCACAAAGCTGGGACCGTATTCCCCAGATGGCGAAAGAGTTTAAGTGCCGAGAGCAATCAAACAATTCATTTCCATTGTGTCTCTCATGGGCCTGCACGTACAATTTGTTCAGAGCCTGCATTTTCCAAGGAAGTCAACAAAACTAGAGGGCTCTGCACCTATTAGGAGACAGCCACGTTTGGCAGCAGAACAGCGTGCTTTATTTCAGCAATTTAAGTGACGTATATATAAATCTCTCTCTCACACAGATACATACATCTCACATAAATTGAGAAAGGTACCTATGTTACAGATAACACACATGTGTGTGTACATATTGCCGTACGTAATCTGCTCTAGGCTACGCGCTCCGCACAGTACGAGCACGTACGCTCGCAAACACAAACACCTGGACTTGTGCTGCTGCGCGTCTCGTGCCGAAGGAGCGAGGAGGAGGATGCTCAGCCCGACCCACGCCCGGGCCGTCTGAAGGCCCGCTTAGGGTGCAGCCAAGCACTCGTTTACGTAACAGCGAGGTACAGCCGCAGTAAAAGGGAGACAGGAGCGAGAGCCACCGCTGAATACTACAAAAGAAGAAACGTAAGCAGCATGAAGGTATTCTCCATATTTTCTGAGCAAAGACTACGGCTCTTTCCAGGATCTGCAAATCTGTTTAGGAGCCTGCATTGCCACACACCATTCACTAACACGAATGCAGCCTCAGCCTGTCTACTGGGCAGTCAGGGAGATGCAGCACCCTGGGAAAAGAGAGAGCAGAAGGGGCAGTACGAATTCTACCCGCCTTTAATAGAAATAGTAGAATACACATTGATGGAACAGGAATATTCCAGCAATGTTCCGCATAGGAAATGTGGAATACATGAAAATCAGGAAAAACAACACCCTCTGTGATGAAGTAACTGAGATGGGTGCTGGGCAAACATGAAAAAAAAAGACCCTCCAGCAAGGACATCCACACACGAAATTTATTTTTTTTTTAATAGGTTGTTTTGCAGAAAATTCCACAATCAAAAATGTAATCACAAAAACTACCTTATGCTGCAGTGTCCCATTTAGGGGATTAGGAGAGTAATCACAATCTGCCCCAAGCAGCTCTGCCCCAGCACCCAGGCACTGCACACATCAGACATGACAGCCCTGTTTTGATCAAGAGAATTCTAATGCACCCTGAGGAGCTCTGCAAAGCGAGCCTTTTAAAAGTCAGGGAGATCATATCCAAAGGTCCCAAAGGTATCAAACGGCCTCAGTGATTTTATTTAAGTCCTGCAGTTCCGAACACAAAAATCCTTAAGGTTGAATGTGAAATGAATTCAACATTTCCCAGGTACATCAAGGGAGCAGACGGCTTCTGAATCCCAGAGATTTGCCAAAAGGATCTGTAAATTCCAACGTCACATTGCTGGATTCTGTCCTTTTTGTGGAGAGATCTGTGTTTACATGCAATGTAGCAGAAAGGAAATAAAAGGACAGATTCTGTCCCGTGTTATTATCCTTTCCAAAAGAAATTTATAAAGAGCAGACCAAGCCACGGTGTCGGTGAATGAGTTAATGCATACCACAGCCTACAGATTCTGGAGATGGGAGAAAAGAAGCAGCAGTGAGGAGGCATTAACACAGGCACTCCCCATCTAATACAGTCCTAAAGCTTAACAGCAGCTTCAGGGGGGTTAATATTTTCCTCCACTACTGTCTATTATTTGTGATCTGGCAAATAAATCATCTCTATCGATGTTATTTTTCTCTTCCCCAAGGCAATCAGAGACGTCACTCCTCCTCTCTAACACAGAAGGCAAACAATTATAAATTAGGATAAAACTCCCCCAAATCTCAGACACCTAACTAGATACGCCTGAAGAGAATCCAAGATTGCCGGCAGCAAGAGACGCAGAAAGCCAACAGATTGCAGCCTTGTGTTTCAGGCCCTAGCTAGAAAAACGCCCCTGCAGTGAGCAGCGTCAGCCCGCCGAACGACGGCGGCCAGCCCGGGAGCCGTTACCGACGCCTCCCTGCAGAACGCCGCGGCCGATAACGCCCAGCACCACGCCACGGGTCTTACACCCGGCATTTTGCAGCGCTGGTCATGGAGGAACTGGAACTAAAAATGGGAAATGGGGGGTGGGGGTGGGGAAATGCTGTTCTGAAGTACAGAAATGCACCTTCATGCTGCAAAACACGAACGCAGCCGCCTCCCTCCCTGGCAACTTCTTGAACGCCCGGCTCCCGAGCGCCACCGCCCATCTCTAGCCCTTTTGGGGGCGAAGGGAAGGCGGCGATGCCGGTGTGTCTGTGGCCATCTTCACTCGCACGGTCGCTGGGTAGCTCTGGACTGCCATGGCCGGTGGCACTTTAATCCCACTGCAGCTGGGCTCAGTCCACAGCAGGGCTCAAGAGAGGATGGGAAGGGATGCAAATGGGAAATAGGCTATGGAAGGTTAGGGAAACGAAGGGGAGAGAGTTACACACGGCAATGAACACCTGTGAAGTGTGGCACGGGGAGAGGAAGGGTAGGGGGAGAAAGAGAGAAGGGGGCTGATTTTCCCCTCATACCTTGCGTTTCCGATCTGCCCTAGAGATTTTCCGCTGCCTTTTCCTTTCCTTCTCAAGGTTTCTCTCCCTCTCTTCGAGTTCGGACTCTCGAACTTTTTTAATGGAAGCGGCTGCATGAGCCATTTTGGAGAGGAAAGCACCAGCTCCAAGGAAGCCGTTTCCACCACACGCGGATATCCAGGTGATTTATTTTTTCCGCAAGGGCATTGGCCGCGAGCCAGAACTTCACGGTATAATCCACTCTTCCTCCTCTGGCACCCCAGAAAAGGTCACAGCTCTGCTCCAGTCTCTGCAGCACCCATAACTCGGAAGCACGAGAGCCACGTCCACACAGGCAATGTGCAAAAGTGCTGCCAGCCACAGACACACAAGCAGGGAGCAGCCAGCAGATACCTGCTGGCAGGCTGAAACCGCTTCAGCGTGGCTGCAGCTGTGAGAGAAGACAAGCTTCAGACTTAGCTGGGGAGTTAAAGAAAAAAAAAAAAAAAAAAGGAAGAGAAAAATCGGCCTTTAAACACCCATCACCAATTGGAAAGGTCTCTTGGGATTCCTCCAGAGAGGCTGCGTCTTCTGACTGGGAGGAAGGCTCCACTTCAGCATCACCACCGGGTGGGGGAGGAGGCAGTTCCCTTCAGCTTCTCACATCGCCTTCATGCAGGGTGAGAAGAAAATGGTGCAGTCTGACTTAGTGACTTGCTGCTGCTGGAAGCCCTGTATACGCTTTCTAGCTCTCCTCCTCCTCGCGACCTTCCCTCACCACCGAGTCCGTCAGTAGGAAACCAGGAGCAGAAGCTGCCGGGCTCGGAGAGCCCGGGCTCAGCCCGCTCACCTGCGGGCAGCACGGAGAGCCGCCTGGAAACGGCTTTGCAATATTCCAGTCCTCATTGTGCCTTTATGCAGCCACGTGAGGCTGCATCAGGAGAGCTGCATTAAGCAGCGAACCAAAGGCAGCGAGGAGGGGGACGCTGCTCGGGGAAGCACCCAGCGTAATCCGGGCTCAGCCAACCCCGCTCAGCTCAACTCCACAGAGGTAAAAATGATACCACCGAGTGTGCTGCTCATTATTATTCAATGGCAAAAAGCTGCTTTCAGATGCTTCCTAAGACACCTTATGAAGCCCCATGTTGAAAATCGAGAATGATTATAGCTGTGGACCAGAGACCGAAAGAGACACAGACAACATGTTGTTAATTAGTCTCGCCCTTCTCCTCTCCCCCAGCCCCCACTATCATTTGGGTTTGGGACATTAATTTATAGCGCTAATATCAGAGACAGATGGGTCTGTCATTCTCTCTTTGCTTATCCCCCTGCTAAAACCACCATATCAAAGCTTTACTCCCTCCTCCCTGGGTAACTGTTATCACTATTAGTGTCAAGCATTTAGTCATCAAAATAGGACACGTGTAGATAAAAAGAGCCTTTGCATTAGTCCCTGGCAGGAGACCGATCACATTTCAACTCCCTCCAACAGCACAGATCCGGCCTCGTCCAGGCAGGTCCTCAGGGAGAGGAGGACTGCGACGCTCCGATGCAGCAGAGCTGTTTGCATCCGTGGCTTAGCCACCTGGAGAAACTAGGGAGATGGGAGCTCCCTGACTGCAGAGCTAAAAATCAAAGAAACGGCCCTCTTAGCCAGGTTTCCCTCTGCAATATATTCTTCGACTCCAGACTGAACGGCCACTAAACTCGAGCACCATGGATTTCACTACACCACAGCACCCCTAAATGAGTACCAGATGTCCTGTGAGCTCTTCGTGTGACAACGGCTCACAGACCAGGCCTAATCCCAACCTCATAGTAGTTTTGGACCCACAGAACTTGGCTGCTCACAGTTCACATAGACCCAAAACATTTATTATGACTATTATTGACAGCCCATGTTTTTACTAGAAGGTTTCACTTCGAGAATCTCACAAAGACCAAATTTTCACAGAGTGCTAACACAGAGAAACTACAAAGCGCTATGAAGGTGTCTTTAAAACTGGCATCTGTTTTGTGTTTGAGTCAGCAATGTGTGCATTCAATCCAACGTGCATTTCTGCGGTGGAAGAAGACATCAGAAGCAGAGTACAGAGTGCCACACAACTCTTTTTCTGGCTCCTCTGTACGCCCAGACTGAGTTTCTCACAGGAGTTCCCATTTGTGAGAAACTAGGCTACAAAAAACCTAATGGCTAAAGCACAAGCTGTAGCTGCGGCAACAGCCACCAGCAAAGCGAGACAGGTGGAGGCAGCCAAAGGGATAAAATCAAGGAGGAAATTGGATTCTTTAATAGGACTGTAGCTTCTATGACCCTCATAGGCAACATCACTTGTAAACCAGAAACGGACAGCTGGGAATCTGGAACTCTGCCTTCCCAATACAGGGGGAAAGCATTCATCTTCCCAACCTTTCGGGGGGATCTTAAGCATGAAATTCGAAAATAACACCAAACCAGAGGCCACTACACTTAAAAATCCTGATTTCCCAAAATTATGGTTCAGTGTTTCCTTAAGCCACTAAACGCTTCAGTCCTGGTATTGATGCACAAGGGGGTTTATAGGACACGTGGTTATTAACCAATTTGGTCATGTTCTGATGATCGATACGTGCAGGCTCATCAGCTCAGTCTCAAATAACTATTCTTTCTGAAAACTCAATTACAAGTTAATAAAGGCCTTAATGTACTTTGTAGCCCACGCTATACAAGAGAAAAAATCAGATGCTTGAATTGAGCAACTGGTGCCCAGTAAGACAAAACCGAACAGCAGATTTCCTTTAGAAGGTCACTGGCAAAGAACAACTTCAGTTTTATGAGTTCTCTATTGTGTCCCATAAACATTTTCCCCCTAACCTCAAAAAGACATAAAACTATTTCATCATCACGTGGAAAAAAAAAAAAAAAAAAAAAAAAGTAATTTTCAATAGATTATTTTGGAAAGAACATATTCAATCTGGAGAGAAGAACATAAGGTATGTATCACTTAATACTTGACACAGCTAATGTCCCTGCAGGAGAGAAGTGTTCTGGTTTAAGATAGAAAGGTTTTCCTAATAGAAGTAGAAAATGGCTTGTCACCGCCCTGCATATACAGATCTTCTCAAAAAGAAATCCTTCTGCAGACATCAGCCTGAAAATGAAATTTTCAAGATCTGTTCAGTACAAATGGAGACCAAGCAATTTCCCCCTAAAGACAGAAAACGTATCGTGAAGCTGCTGCATAAGAAGAGCAGAATATAGAGTGAAATTGCCACAAACGGTACGTAGGAGGGAAGTGGGAGAGTGGGCAGGTGCGCAGTAACATAAAAAGAACACAGTACCAGAAAAAGGGTGGGTTTTCTCTGAAAAGCATTTGTCATCTCTAGCTCTGAATACAGAAACACATACCTTGTGAGATGCAAGCAATTCTCATTTGGGGTAACAAAGCTGCTAAGACTTCAACCTGCTCCATGTCCTGCGTGATTTGTGAAGAGGCTCCGAGAAGCAAAGCTCACCGTGAGCCGTGTGGGTGCTCCTATCTGCCTGGTTTACAAATTGGCACAAATCATTAACTTCCCGGCCTGAGCTCCTCATTTCAGAGTCTCCAGGCACGGCCGGTTTAACCTGACCCACCAGCTGAGACAACAAGCTCCTGCACTGCGGTGTTTTATTAGCCATAGCTATGATCAGCACTTGGTTTAAACTGCCAGCTTGCAGGTAGAGAGACATGATTTGCTGAGCAGATCAGCATTTTCTGTCTATAGAAACCTACTGGATGAAAATCAACAGTAATTGAGTACAAGAGGAGAGGATGTAAACAAGTGATTATCTCCCTTGAAGCATATCCACTAACAGGGGGCCAGCTCATAAAGACGAGGCTCTCTCCACAGAAACCATGTGGGCAGCGCAAAAACAAAAGCTAAAACCAAGCCTAGAAATAATGCCGAAAAAGTGTGAGTCAACTCTATTCTCATCGTTTCCCAGAGTTAGACAAAAAAGGGGAGGCAGTGACAGAGTGGGAAAAGCCTTTCGTGCCTGAAAGCCAGAACGGAGACTGCTTCCCAGTGCTAAGCTGCTAGGGCACTCAGGAAATAGGCTGGAAATCAGCTAAAACCAGGAAAGGGCTGTCCCAGTGAAAGCTGGGCAATTCAGCTTTCTGTCGAGCGTTGTGGAAGAGCCTTCGAGACACGGCAGAAGGCAATTCTGTAGGGGAAGGAGGTTCCCTGCAGCAGGAGCTCACCTCTACCCACCAGCATGGATGTCGAGCTGCCCTCTCTGCTGTTGCTCCAGCCAGGTTAACGTCAGAGGCCCTTGTCCCTCTGCTCAGGAAACTCTGAAACTTGTGAAACGAGGATGGAGATGATGGACTATTTTTGATGGGGACAAAAATATTTGGAGTGCCAGAGCAGCCTAACAATGGACTTAATTCAACTATTTAAAACGTTTGGATGGATTGTGGGATTAGCATATTCAGTCATTTCAATACTTACAGAATTACATATTGCTAGGGGGAAAAAAAGGCAAAATAATCTTCCTTGTGGAAAGTAAAGGCACCGAGCTCACTACGGAAGCGTACACTACCTTTATAAACTGCCCCTTGTCTCACTCAGTGTTTCATCCGCGCTCCTTATCGCTCACGCACTGTAGCAATTGTCCTAATTCTAAAGGTACAATCACCCCAGAAGGGAGTTAGCAATTCATCTTCTATTTTTCTGAAATGAAAAATATTAAGGTTAAAAAAAGACTCTACAGTCTCTCATATGCCTGTTCCCAAATATATGAACACAATGTGTTCCAGAAAGCTCTAGGCTGGAAATTAGTGTCACTGAACTGGTACTGAAAAGATGACCTGTAAAACTATGTTCTGGCGTCTTTCTGTACCTTGATTACATCTACTGTATTAATTGAAAAGAGGCAACACAGAAGAAGAAATTAAAAAGGGCAAGTTATGACCCATATGTTAATAGACATAAATTAGACCAGGCTTAAGGTCTTTCCCTTCTTTTCTGTTCTACCACCTGGATATATCTCACAGCACTGACGCTTCTAGTGGTTTACAGATGACACAGTACAATTTGCAATCCCATACTCTCCTTGCACAGGGGGTGTCTCTCTTGAGTTCAGTTCAACATTGACAAACTTCAAATGTGAATAATAATTACACCGAAAAGAAAAAAAAAAAAAGATACTGCCTAGCTACCTTCATCTTGAAAGAGTTACTGAAAATACCCATCTACTCTTATAAAATTAATTTTTCTTGTCTTATAGATTAAGAAACCGAGATAGGATAGTTCCCTGTTTGCTCCCAATCACTGCGGAGCGAGACCAAAGCTGTCTGTCTCCAACAACTCCCAAAAATCAGACATCCAGTGAAGGGGAGAAGAGGGCAAACACAGATGGTGTTTTCAAACCCCCTCCCAACTTCTGGTCACTTCAGACCAATGGACACCTGGGCCAGACACTTCCATTTCTGTAGTCACCCTCACAGGCTGTTTGTTCTCCAGGAACTTGCTCGGTCTATCTCCGAACCTTTCTGAATTTCCAGCAACCAGAGCACACGAAGGCAGAGTTCTGCGGCTTAACTCCACGTTCCAAGTACCATCGTCACAGGCAAGTGCTTACAAACCAGCAAAGGCGGCAAGATGGAAGAATTGTCCTTCTGAAGCCACAGAATTCCTTGCAGTCAGCCTTTATTACTGGCCATGCTGTGCCATGACAAAGCCAGGCTCTGCACACACCACCAACTTGCTGCACACTGCCAACGGGATTTAGAAAAGCCTTTCAGAGACTGATGCCTCCAGTTCAAATAAATATCCCAAATAGGAGGTGAAGACGTTCCAGCTGTGTCCAAGTTGGCAATTCAAGCAGTGTACTTTTTTCATCAGAATCCTAAATAAACTAGAGATAGACTCTGCTGAGGACAGCTAAATTGCATTAATTCTAAATATCACTCTGCTTATTTCAGTTTTCATATTGATTGAGAATATTGGCGTCACAACCTATTTTAATGAAGTCAAACAGGGCCTGACCCGACAGCTCGCTAAGGGAAACAGCAGACATTTTATTGATTTAAATGGACTTTGGACCACGACCACAATCATTTAATTCAACAGTGCAATGTGCCTTCTCATCTTCCTTCCTGGCTGGGCCTTCCTGCCCTGCCCCTTGGATTACAGCGTTCCCTTTTCATCTTGCAGGGACAGAAGATGCTATTACTGCAAAGAAGGAGCCGCGGGATCATTCTGAAGGGGTTGCAGATCTGCCACATTTGATTCCCAACACATATTTGCCTCCTCTGCGGGACCAGATGCATCTCTCTAACTAGAAAACAAGAAAGCTCCAGGGAGTAGCTAAGACTTTAGAGCTTTTGATTTTTAGGATAAAAATAAATGGTTTGTTTTGTGGGTTTTTTGTCTGGAATGCCTTCCCATTTAATGATCCGGCCTGTTCTCAGAAGCCTTTCTCCCACCTTTTCTCTGAGCATTTGCATCACAGCCAGATACTGCTGAATCACATTAGCTCTGAGAGATGGGCTAGATTTCAAGCTCAAGGGTAATTATCCAAGAAAAAGTCACAGAAAGCAGTTTTATTTCTGAAAGGTACTTGCATATATTGCACTTGTGTCCCTGACAGATCAATCCTAGCACTTATGATTAAAAGGTTGTATTAGTTGTTTTCCCAGAAACCAGGGGAGTCATTCCAACGAGCAGTCTGAAGAGTTAAGAAGGAGGTTCTTTATTGTAACCCCACTGACTTATCTGATGTAATCGCTCATTACATTCAGGAATTATCCCGTTACAATACTGTTCCTGGACTATGCTGTTGTACGTAGTGCAACCACTTCGGCAGGAATATTTGTTGATCTGGAAAGAGAATTCTTTTCTCTCAAAGCAAAGTGCTTCAGGGTGATGTAAATAACTTTACAAATGATGAGGATACACAAAATAACTACACGTGAGCAACAAGAACATATAATAGGCAAAGTGACTTGGTTGACGCCGTGTCGGAAGCGTGTGAGCCAGCGTGATCCAGATCACATCCGCTTTCAATCCTTTCAGTTGCAACCTAGATGTGGCACGTAATCAGCTCTGCTTAAGCACCCTTGCTGTGACATGGAAAGGTGCACCTGCACTTCAGTGCTGGGACAGCTCACACTGAGTCCCATTTCAACGGGCCCTACCTACCTGGAATTCAAAGCGTACATGTCCACAGTTAGCAAAACAAAGGCTCGAGAGATGGCTACTTAGACAGACCTGACCGTACATGTACTGGGCTATGTAGCAGTCTGACCCACAAAATAAGACTTTCAAAACTAAAGCCACAAACTTTGGAGGTCCTGATGTCTGACCAAACCGCTACACAGAACAGCATCATTACCTGTGATGTACTGAATTCCTCTGGCCTACAGACAAATTGTGCCTTTAACACACGTTTATTGGGCGAGGACAGAAAAAGGAGGGAAGGGATTTATTACCGAGCGAATCTCGAGGAGAGCTCCCTGGAGCACCCTGGAGAGCGCCCGGAGCACCCTGGAGAGCGCCCAGCTGCCTGCCGCCCGGCCAGGGGTGCTCGTAGCCTTCCCATCCGAGGCTGTACGAAGCAACGAGCTACACAGAAAAGCATCAGGAACGAGAACACCAAAGGGCTGGAAAACGTTGGGGACATGGTCTGATCCCCTTTGCACATATGTACTTGTATGCGTTTAGAATGACTGCCCAACTGTTCCATCGCAGATCCCAGGTGGACCCAGAAACCCATGGAATGGATGCTACGAGGCACTGCTCTGGGCTGACCAGCCTGAGCTTCTGCCCACCTCTGAATTCTTCTCTTCAGATGCTGCGAGAGCAGCAAGGACTGAAGAGACCACGAGGAACCCAATGAAACATTTCATTGGCGGCAAATGCTAGATCTTGAAAACAGGTAACAAATTCGGACCAAACCCCTAGGTCTAGACAGCTGAAAAGTCAAAAGTTTCCAAATTCCAGAAAGCCACATCTGCTCACTGCGGTGTGCGCTTATTTCTGCTGAAAACGTGGGGCGAAGGCGGGGGCGAAGGCGGGGGCAGAGGCTGCCGCGTCGCGCTGCCCAGCAGGGGGGGCTGGGACAAGCGTGGCACATGAGCGCCCTCTCCTGGTCAGGGCCGGCTAAGGCAGCGTGCCAGAGCCACATTTCACCGCGAGTTTTTGCAGCAGCAGAGCAGCTCAATCCCCAAGTTTTGGGCTGGCTAAACCAGGCCATTGCTCTGAGTGTAAAGGCTGCAGTAAGCGTCTGAGGCTCTGTCAGTGTTTAGTCTATTCGGGACACCACATCTTTATCCGTAGCCAGATTTCCCCGTGTAACCTTCTGAACAGCTTTGTTTGCCAAGGATGGCTGGATAGGGTTTAATTAAAGAACTGGTTAATTCCCCTACGGTAACATCCTGCTGAAAACAAGCTGAAATATACTGACACCGATTCCAAAGAGGTGGTCAAGGACTGACTCCGTGACAGAAAGGTCCTCCGCCACAGCCGGCCTCCATCCCACTGTCCTAGAACCAGTTAGGACAGGCTAGGCCAGGATATCACAGAATAAGATGCTCTCTGTATCACACACACCACGAAATCCTTGCTGGTATCCTACTGGGGAACTTCTACATAAAGCATCTGAGAAGATCCGAACACCCCTGAAGACGTTCCCTACGTGATAGATAAAAAGCAAGGTCTAAAAACGGCACTTGGCGACAGGCCGTAGGCATCTGACCAGCTATAGCCCGCTGCTGAAGGGCCCTGCCTCACGAGCTTCTGCTGGTCTTAGATTAATAGCTAACACTCTTCAGTAAGCATCTGCCAGATGAGTTTTTAAAAGCATTTCATAGCCTATTACAGATATCTTTTCTAAATATCATCCACTTTAAAACAGTCATTTTTGAATCAGCCAAAGGTATCCATTCCTCAGAAATTACAGGGGATGTCGTTTATTGTACTTCTGTGGCTTAAAAATGTAACGTAGATCTCTCTTTCAAAACATCAGCCTTTTTCTTGGTCCTTCCTAAAAGTAAAACTGTAACATAATTCTTAACTTCCAGGCCCCTGTTTGTGGAGTTGTATAATGACAAGCTTCTCCCAGACACAAAAAAGGAAACAAATCATTTCTAAAATACACTTTGTGACTCCTTAGCAGCCTTGAGAAGAGAGACTTTGCAAAAACAGAGCTGTCTAAACCACTTGTCCAACCAACCTCTTGCTATTACGGAGCTTTGGGAAAGCTTTACAGAGATCATTACCAAACAACGTAGCCCTGCAAAAGTGTGCAGTAATTTGACATGCCTGATGTAATTGGAAGCCTTACTGTAACTCATGAGTTCATCAAATGATGCCCCCAGACTATTACTACACACTGAGCAATTTTCCATTTCACCAAGACAGTAGCATTAAAAATGATGAATAAAGACTATGGTAACGTATCCATCTCCTCGACCTTATTCTGAAAGTCAAAACCAGAACACTCTTGCTTGGAGCCCTAGAAGCTAGCAATGCGTAGAACGAGATGCTCCCAAGAGCACTCACTGCTTCTTCTTTGAAATTCAAACATCTGTCAGATCATAGTTAACCGTGGTTGGAATGGACCAGAAACATTTCTGCAAAAATCAGAGCAGAAGTGACCCTCAGCTGCCAGAGCAGGTCAATTTGAGCTGGCCGTATCGCTTGGTACGTACGTGGGAAAAGGGCGGATGATTTATTCACATGGGTTAAGGCTCTGCTCTACATTGGAAAGGGACAAAGGTAACAAATAGAGACTTCACGTTAAAAAGGAAAATCCCAAGTGTCCTATCACCTCAACGAATGAACGGCCCAATTAAAACACTATTATTTCTGGAAAGTAGAACAGCTCCAAAAAAGAAGGAACAGACTAGTCAGGCACTAACCTATCCATTTGGGACTTGCGAAAGCTCTCCGAATCAAAACTCTCCCAGTAAAGCCTTAAGTGCCAGGCTTTCTGCAGACACTCGACGCTGCGCAACGGAGCGCGCCGTCAAAGCCCTGAGCCGGCCGTGCGGCAGAGCGTGCCGCTCAGGCCTGAAAGCGGGAAAAGGACATCGGCACGTTGGGCCCCGGCTTTTTGCAGGGTTAACTTGTAGCCCCGTGCTGCCACGCTTCTCTCGTCTCTAATGGTGCTGCCTTGAAGGGCACTGCCTTGTCCACCACGGCACACTGCAGAGAGACACTGACAAATCAGCTTTCCCATGCTGCTTTACCTGGCTAGATGGAGTTTTTACATTAACTGCAATTGCAGAAGCGTAACTCGTGTGTCCTCCTCTCCTGCCCCTAGAAGTTTACACCTCAAGCTGGAGTTAAAAAATGGAAGGATCGATTTCATCATCCCTGCCCGTACGTAATTTTGTAGAATTATTACTAACAAATTCAGAGGGGTACTGCAACCCAGAGAACAGCACCATACTCAGCACTGCTGTACTAACTGTTGCATTTTACATATGAATACCAGGTCCGTGCCTTAGGATAAGAAACTTTAGATTTGGAAAACATCTTACAGCTTTAGCAGCTATAAGTGTACTTGATGCATATTTTTAACTAAGAGAAGCAAAGAGCGGCCGAGAGGAACCGCTATGTACTGACTGGAACGCCACACTGCTCCAGCAGGACAGGGTCGTCGAGCCTGGAAAGGGGGAAGAAAGGTTTGCTTTAACACTTGTCTTTGTGTCCCACTAGTCCGATCCATTTTAGCCGGCAAGAAATCGACCTCTTTTTCCCCAAGTAGAGTCTGCACCACACGGTGGCAGTGCCGGCCCGGCTGTGCCCAGCAGCCACACCTCGCCAGCAGCCTCCAACCTCGACGCCGGGGTGGTCTACGGAAAAGCAGATGACCACCTGATCTCCGGATGCCAACATTTCGGTCTGCCTTCAACTGTGTATTAACGGCCTGTGATACAGTTAGGACAGTTGAATAGCTTAATACAGTTTAGAAGAATAAAAAGCTGTCCACTGGGCGACAGGGTTTTACTGCCTGAAATAAAACGTTAACTACTTCTGCACTCATTTTAAACTTCTCTCAGGGAATGTCTCCTCCAGATTGTCCGGCGCAGGGCAGTGAAACAGTAATTCTGCTTCCCTGCAGCAATTGCCACAACTGCTGTGACTGTCACTCTCCAGGCAGAACTTTGAGACGGCTGCTCGCAGCAACGGCTCTCCACTCCTTCTCCCGTCTTGAAAGAACAAACCTTTCTGAGTTCCTCCCCGCAGAAAGCCTGCCCTAGAACTAAGGACAGGACTTGCTGATGACACCCAAGGTGTTTTAAACACGGAGATCTACAGAAATCCTGCAGGAAATGCAATTTACTACTGTGTTGTGGTTTAATACCAGCCTATGAAGGAGGTTACATCATACGCTCGACGGCGTAACTCTGCACATAATATTCAGACCATTAAACTCGAGAGTTTCCACATGAGGGAGATCAGCATGGGGCTTCTTGCCTACCCTCAGCAGAAATGCATTTGGGATTTAACACCATCTTTCTTTTAACACGCAGGAAGGACAAAATTTCCACTTTCAAATGCAAGCTACATTATTTTTAGCCATGAACGCAGGTGCCTCAGAGAATGGTGTTTTCCACACCCTAATCATCTCCCAGAGTCACAATGAAAACAGGGCCCAGGGAGGAGAGAGAAGAAACCGCAGTAACCTTTGAAAAGACTCCTACTGTCTTTTGCTTTGTATGATCTTAGATTAGCTGCTGCTGTGTAGTCGTGAATAAGGGGACTCTTTCTGAATTCATCACACGTCAAACTCCAGGAACAGCCACTCCGGCTGTCGTTCTGTAGAGAAATCGGATTATTGCTATTTTGCCCTTTAGTTTCTTTTCCCTTCATTTCCTGTTGCTGTTTTAACTTGTTCCCATGCTGGGAAAAGTAGGAACTTCTGTAGCAGAAACAAAAAATATGTTTGGCAGTATTCTACTCACGGTCTCACCTCCTACAACATCTTAAACTGCATAATATGTACTTAAACTAGCACTACAATAGAAATGCAACAAAGGTGAGACGTGTGGGGGAGGATGCAGATGGCAGCCTAGGAGAGAAGTGAGGGGGCTGTGGAAGAAAATGGTATCAGACGAGAGACGACACAAAACCCTCTCAATTTTAAGGAGCATAAAGAGGCACGCCTACAGATGGTTTACTTGTGTGAAAGGCTCAAAAGGGAAAACAACTTCAGAGCGCCGGGAGCCGAACATGGGGTGTCCACTGTGAAAAACGAGAGAGAGGAGGCTCCTTGGCAAGACTCCTAGAGCCGCTCTTTGCTGTTCTTTCTTGGGAGCCTTTCAGCGAGTGCAGAGAACTGCACAACGAAAGTCCAGATCCAAATTCCATGGGCAGCTTTTTACTGTGAAGAGCTTGTCGTTAGCCGCAATTTCTTCTGCTGCGTATTCCGCCTATCTGAACTAATTCAGACTGGGAAGTCTGAAAGCCAGGCTACCGAATTTGGTAGAGAATGTTCAAATCGACACTTTCAGCATTTGTCCTCTAGCCCAAAATGCATGAAAGAGCACGTGGTGTAAGATCATTTAGGTTGCAAAGATCAGCACTTAAAATCCTAAAGTTTCTTAATTACAACCATATCTTTATTCAACAGCCTTATGTGCATGCACTCTGAGACAGTCTGTAATTAAGGTTCACATACTATATATTCATGAGTTCTGCCTCCCCTGGTGAGTAGGCCAGGCAGCACACACCTAAGAAACAGACCTTTGAACACTTCTTGTCTCCTTGATGCTCAATGGGTGGCAGAAGGACTTTTATTTCTCGTGATAAACCTGATTTCTGAAGATGAAATTATTAATTTCCGTATGCATAGGCCTTTCTGTAGTTCTCTGTTATATTTATATCTGTAATAAGCACTAAAGCACTTACTTTCAGTAACAGCTCTGTGAAATGAAAGGCACTTAATCTTCAATGTACAAGGCCAGATGGATCTCTAACTTTGGCTGCACTAACCAGAAGTGCTCTGGATCTTATTTCTTATACATTCCAGGTAGCATCTGTAATTCAAAAGTGACATGTCTATTGGCTTCATTTGCTATAATGGGTGCTCAGGATTTCTACAGGTAGACAATGAATCACAAGTCAAGCCGTCACATAAAAGGAGGGAACACAGAACTGCTGGCAGACCTTGAAAACACGCATTTTCTGACGTGAGTGGCATCCAGCAGGACCTCTGAGAAGAAAGTCAGAACCACGTCTCCAGGGCAGCACTCAATTTCCTAACTGGCCAGCTCTCCTCTCTTCCCCCAGATCCTATGTGCTAGCACAAGCACCCCATTTCTAACACAACCCAAGCAGGAATGCTGCCCTCCCTTTGAATATTAAATTGGTTTGTGTGTAACTCAGGTCTAGCCTGCGCCCTGAGTAAGTCAAAGATGTTATGGAAAAACAGTGCACAATTCCATCACTAGAAATCTTCAGCTGAGAACCTCCCCCAACTTCTGGCAGTTCTCAATCTTTATTTGTAATTGCTCTCAGCCTTGCTCTTGAAACTGTCTGAATGCTTCCTAAAGCTATCACAGCCGAGACGTGAAGTGCCAGGCTCCCGTGACACCAGCCGGCACTACCAGTGTCCCTGTTTGTCCACGCACACAGCTACGAGCACTGTTGAAATAGAGAACGTGCCTGCGACAAGACAGTTTGAAAAAAACAATTCCAGAAAGGGAATAATGAATCTGTATGGCAAGAGCTTATACTTGTCAAGAACTACGTAGGGCTTTCTTTGACCTTGAATATTCAGACAGTGGGGGGAAATTATGGAGGTGGGATTTTTGTTTTATTCCTCTGACAATTCGTTCCTCATTGCAATATATGCCCAGAGTATGTACATGGAAGAAGACAGTGTCCCCTAATTAACAGTTAGTTATCTCCACAGGAAGAGATCTTCTTAATCCAAGCAGAGGGAAAATGTAACATTCCCCTCATTAGATACAGGACATAGATCCAATGTACGTGGCCCTAGTTCAGGTCTCTATTCATCTGTTTGGCATCAAGCAGGTCTCCTGAAGGTCCTCTGTGCCTCTCAAGCCAAACTCACCTGTCAGTAAGCACTGCACACAGTGCCACTTTGTTGTCCGCCTTCCAAACAAGCTCCTGGGCTAAGGGGTCATCTACTGACACCTCCTCACACCTTCTGGCTATGTCTTCTCCAACACCTTATCCTTGCCACATGACAGCACGTCCCCACACCCCTTCTTCCAGCCCCATTCCGTCCAGGGTGTTCCACTCGCATCCCAGTCCAGGGACTGGGTCACATCCACCTCCAGGCAGCACGTGGCATTTTGCAGAAAACCAGTGAGCTCGCCAGCAAGCCTGCTTAGGCTCGTCCTTCCCGAACTCAAACACCTTCCCTCTTCCTGGTAGCAGCAGCACAACAGAAACACGATTTCCTGTGAGGGCACCTGGGGACCTGCAGAGCTGCCAAAGGCAGGAGGAAGCATGTGAGCCGAGGACACGCTTCACCCGCTGCGGTCGATAGCGGCAGATGGGTTCAGAAGAGATCAGTGACAGGCCTCGGCTCGGGCTGCCGTGTCCATCGCCTGCCCCTGATTACACGGCATCATTAATGGTAGTTAGCACGGATCGTTAGTGCGGCGAGCCCCGGTCTCCATAGCAACAGAGGCTGGAATTCCGCATGCGGAAAGCCAGAAGTTGGGCAAAACGCATCTCCGCGCACGCTCCTGGATTGCCATCGGAGCAGCTGAGTGAGGTCTGCAGGATTTCCGAACTGAAAGGACCCACAGAACAAATGCTTTGCCAAATCGATACGGGGCACTCCTACAAAGGTCGCCAATCTGCCTCTCGCAGCAAACACCAGCCGAGCACAAAGGATAAACAACGCGTGCAGGACTGCAGGCTAGAAGAGGGAGACGGAACAGACACTTGTAGGGTATTTCTGGCTCATCTGCCAATTTTCTATTTTTCTTCAGGCAAAATATACAGAAATTCTATAAAACCGTGCAGAATGATACACACTCTGTGGTTCTGCCAAGCACTCGGGTAACTTTAGCAGCTAAACATGTCTACAAAAGTAAGAAACAGTTCTCTGACAGCAGATGTGTTATTATATTCATGCACACAGAGAAAAATGGAAACTGAAGTTCCATGCACCTACCACCATGTGCTTTTTTAGCACAAACCTCCACTTCCCACCACTGTCTTTTTTTTTTCCTCCTACTCCAGCAAGTAGGGGGAAGAAAGGGAGTTCTCCTCTCTGTGCAACCCCTGCCAGAATATTATGTTATCTACTGTAACACATACACAGCACAATAATCTGTCTACATTGCTTCTCTCCCTTTGCTTTGCCTACAGCCTGAGCTTCCATGTAACTCTACTATTTACAATAGCATAAAACACACGGGTTCACTGATACTGAATAACAACAACACACAACTTTCTTCTTCCTGACAGAAGCTGTGCTAAGTCCTGGTAAACTTCCTGTATAACATATATGGACTTTAAGTGTACTCACAGTCCAGGTTCTGTTGCCTTAAATATGACATACATGATTTTGTTTCTTTACTCACAGAAGCCCTCTTCAAGTGATGCGCTGAATGTCATAGAAAAGCTCAATCCAGGGATTCCTTTTTGAATCTGTAAGCGAAGCTGAGTCCAGGGACAGGAAGAATTAGAGAACAGTGTTGAGGGGAAACCAGTAGATGTGCTGGACACGTAAAAGCACAGTAGAGCTACAAATATAAACAGGATAGGAATTTAGGAACTGTTGCAAAAGCATCAATTATCCATTTCTACGAAATACGCTGCAGAGTTCATCAGACACCTCCGCACACTTAGGAAGGCAAAGGCCAAGACGATTCCTTAAGGTGAGATAAGGTGAGATGTGGTGAGCGGTCCCTGAACAGCAGGCAGCTCAGGAGGCACTGCACCGCCTCCTGACAATCGCTGGGGCAGCTTTGCTCCCTCTGCTGCCTTTCCAGCCAAAGGGAATCTGAGCCACAGCTCAAATTTTACACAGAACACACTGGTGGTGCTGGGTCTGCTGGAGAGGTAAGTAACAAAACCTCCATGTCCTCACACCAGCACGATGCGCACAAATTATACTCGGTCAAAAGTTAATGTTTTCTTTGGACTGTGCTCTGCTTTCAGCAAGGAATCAACTAGACGATCTCCAGAGGTTCCTTCCAACCTCAGTTTTCTGTGAGTTCGTGAAAATAAATCTAATTAACAGATTAGGTTGTAGAATATTAATGAGGACTAGTCTATGTGTAATTACCAATTAAATGTATGCTGGCAATCTGCTAAATGAACCCCCCCCACTTTACATGAATGAGTAGCTACCATTTATCACTGCTACCTTCCTAGCTGCTACACAAAAGATCATGGACAGGGAACTCGCTACCCTCGTGTCATGGACCCAAGGGAAGACTGAACTACCCCATTCTGCAAAAGCTCTGATGGATGAGGACTCATCAAAAATGCCATCTTGAAAGAGACTCGAGAAGACAGTTGGGGCACAGAGCTGTCAAACAGTACAACTGATAAATCAGCTTACTTCTAAGTGACCCAGCACTCAATCCAGAAGCATCTAAGTTCTTGCAGCTTTACCAGCTCTATTAGTGGTATTTCTGCAGAAGCCTGCTGCAACAAGATTCTCAAAACGCATTAGTAAATTAGCATTAGGGATTGCTCCTCGCTTACGAATTAAAATCCGACTAAGTCAAACAAAGGTTCCCACTGACTTAGAAAGCTTTAGAGAATCTCCCCACAATTTTCACTGATGCTAACAGGAATTGTCTTTGTAAAGGAAAAAGAAGAAACTGATGTTTTACCAAGGAGGTGAGTTCCTGAATATTCCTTTAGAATGGCTTCCATAGGACCAAGTGTGAGAAGAAAAACCTCGTAGCAATGTAAACTTCCTGCTGCAGAGGGGTTTATACTGAACTGGCATTTCTACTACGGAATTTCTCTGAAGAATTCTTCTGAGCCACCACAGATGAAGAGAAGAGTTATACAAATGCAAAAGCACTGCGTGAATCCCGACAAGAACACAAACAATCTGGATGGGAAAGTTGTGGTGAACATCGTTCTGGTTACCAGGAGAGCATGTGGAAGACAGAGAGCTCACTCTAAGCAGCCAGAAGTGAGAAGACAGCTCTATGTCAGAGTCATTAATGGCACAGGAGCTGGTACAGACGAATTAAAGCCAATCCCGAGCAGCTAGGTCACGTACTGATAAAACAGAGCCACATCACTCACCCAGTATAAAGAATCTGCTCAAAAGAGTGGGGTTACGGTCAAGGTTTCTTACCACACCCCCACACTGCCTAGGCCTGTTTAGCCTAACCATGACTGCAAGTACACCTACGTGCACTTTAGTGACCTCAGCAGGAGTGTCTTAGGGCTTTACTCTTCAGTACAAAAAAAGCAAGACCTCAAATACTTCTGGAAATTGAAGGCGATCAATCATGATTACCATGACAACAATTTGGCCTAACCGCTGCAGACTACATGGCCCAGCATTGTGACGGCCAATTAGGCTCCAGCAGCAGTGTCAGCGTGCCGTTCCTCCAGCACTTCTATGCGTGGTTGCACTGGGAATGTACACAAGTCATTTTAGTTTTGTCAATACCAAGATAATCACAAAAATTCCCATACATACACAATTTGAGAACAGTAAACAGAATTAAAAATTAAACACATGCCCCTTCAGGCTACACGTTAAAGGGTTTCTTTTCAGTAAACTTTACTATCATCATATGTCGGTAAGATACTGTCTATTAGTAAATCTTCTGCGAGTACCTAAAGCTAGCAGAGTGACAAGGCTTCTGTAAATGTACGTGTCCTCACTGGGAACTTTGGCCAAAACCCCAAGCTCTGCAGGGCAGGGTCTCCGTACTTCTCAGAAACCGAGCCAGAGGGTGACGCCGGCTGCAAGGCACCAAGACGTGGCTGAATGGGGGCTGTGTGCTTGGGAGGTCGCTTGCACTGCAACCGGAGGGTTGGAAAACAAAAGGAGTTTTCAGTGGGTATGAAATAACCGCGACACCACAAGTGCTCGATTTACACTGGACTACAATCCATTTTACTGGGGTCACTTCTTGTAACGCAGTAGTCTCAGTTTTCCCAGCACTGAGACTTTACAAGAGGAAGGTTATAGCAAATTAACAGTTTAAGAGTTTCACTGCTTGTTAAAGGCACCAGCAGCCCGACAAGCTGACAGCTCTATATCCAAAATGCAGACAGAAACAAGCGCTTCACAGAACGGAACCCAGATAATCGGCTTCCTCTGTTGCTCTGCAAGCCTTTCTCAAGTCCGACGCATCTAACAAAGCCAGAAAGGCAATCAGAGCCATGAGGCTTTTGGTGCCCACATATTAGTGCTTGGGATGGGTGGTGTTGGCACACTGTGTGGAACTGGATCACCAAATCACTTCACAGAGAAACTCGGGGGGTTTTAGATCACTTTCAGTGCCTCCATATCTAAAACATCTCTTTGCAGGAATGAAAAAAAAGACTATTGAAACTTTTTCAGGTGGAAAAATGGCTTGTCAATACAATACTCTTAATGAGGCATCATTACAAAAATATTTTCCACTGAAAAAGTTGTCCTTGCATACGGTCGGGAGAAGAAGAAAAAAAAGAAAAAAAAAAAGAGAATGGCACAAAAAACACCTTCCACCCTGCTGAAACATTTCTGCAGGGGAAACTATCATTTTCAACAACAGTAATTATTGCCAGTCAGGACTCAGAATTAATGAGGAATCTAGAGATGGGAAAAAAGAATTTCTCAAGCAAAAACTATACTTGGATACTAAATTCCAGAACTATCCATCACTCCTCCAAGAAGCCTTCACTAAGGCATAAACAGCCGCACAACCTATGAGTCTATTTATCTACAGGTGGCTTAACAAGCTCTAAGTTATTTGGTTTGACATTACTTGTCTGATTTACTTTGATCTGCCTTTATTTTAACAAAGCCGAGTATGAAGGAGTCTGACCAAACTATGTTCATGGAGAACAACTCACCAAGTCGGTGCTACGTAATTAATTGCCAAGATATTTAAGATATCAAAGACAGCGACCGACTCTTATAACTGATACCACACACAAAACCAATCCCCACATCCCGTGCTGCACGGGCACCGACTGTGATACACAGAGGAGTGCACGTGCGGAGGGGTGAGCCCAACATAGGATCCATGTCATGACTACTAAACTGGTTTCTCTTCTGTCTTTTTCCCACTAAAAGCACATAAAAGTTCGCAGCTTTTTTAAAATGCGGAGGTAAATGATTCAAAGGTGAAGGTTCATCTCCAGGTAGCTACGAAGTAGGAATTCATTGTTAAACGTTACAGCCTGAGCTACTCTAATCGGTTTGTTTTAAAGTGACACTGCCCCGGGTGCTCACAAAAGGCAGCCTCACTTATCACCTGATATGCACCTGTTGGGGTAGGCAAAGGAATCGTGCTGATGAGAGCTTGAAGAGGACCTGTCCTTGAAAGTGGTCCTAAAGTAGAAGGAATATGGTAATGAAGACAATTTCTTTCTATATAATTTCATTCCTCTGTCAGATACATTTGGTCATTTCAAAAGAGAGAAACTCCACCTTAGTCATTTTTTTCCATCCAAGGGTGGTAACATCACTGAGCCAAAATTTGGTCAAGCTGTTCTAGGAGGCTGAACGGGCTTTTTTGAAAGCCTGGGCTAATTACTATAATCCCTTGCAGTGTTACTGGTGTAGCAAAATCTCAAGAGGCTGGAACTGGTGACAGTGACAATAGGCTTAGGGACAAAGTCTCTTTGTAGTGATAAACCGGGTGCATGCAGTACCAGCAGCTCTAATTAATGTTCATTTCTTTTGTCTACGTTTTTCATACACTCAAACAGTATAAATACCTGTAGCAGCCATATGGATGTGGAAAACAGTTACAATCCAAAAGCAACAAAATAGAGCAAAGGTTGAGGTTTGCTTTGACAAAACTTGACAACCGGCAATCTGCTCCTCTGACCTGTATGCATCAGCCGTTTGTACCCAAGTCCTGCAACCGAAGTTCTTTCAACCTCACAGATTGAAAACTTAAGGTTTTTTCAACCTCCCAGAACCAGCATCGTGCCTGAATTCAGAAATTGCTTGTGTCGGTTTTTGAGTTCTTACACACTATGCCTTCCGACACTATTCTTCAGCTACCTACCTACCTACCTGTATTTAGTCCTGGGAAAAGGTGATGGCAGAGAAATGTTGTAGCAGGAGCTCTTCCAGGCAAGACAAAAGAGTTTATTAACACTGCAATCACTGCTGTCTCAATTTGAAGTTATGTCACTACTGGAACACAAAGAATAGACTCGCCCACCAAGTTCAGATAAGAGCCGAGAAAGAAAAGTTCAGCCAAAAGACATATAGAAAAATAGTACAAAATAAAAACTATTAAACAGTCAAATTAGAAGGACTTTGAGCAAGGTTCTGCTGACCTACCTATGAAGCATCTTTGCCCTTTGAAATCCCAGGTACGTGGTGACTGTCACACTTCTGCAGGACCTGCTCTACCTTAGTGTCCACTTGGCCTCCAGGCAGCTGTAAAGCTGGTTTAATGACACCTGCGTGGCTCAGCAGAACTGGAACTGGCAAACGGCTTCCTGCTGACTGGGTCTCTGGAAAAATTGGATAACCTTCATAAAATTACCCAGAGGACTTCAATAACAACAGAGTAGCCCTGACGTAAAGGGAATAATGATCGTAAGGAGCAGCCAATGTGAATTTGTTAAAAACTAATCGTGTCAAATAAATTACAATTTTTTGGGGCAGTTGTATTTTAATAGGATCTTCCAAATGGAACTTCTCAAGCAAACTGGTATGGAACAGATGAAGATAGGATAACATAAATAAGGCTTTTTCCTAGAGAATAGAATTCCTCTGCTATGCATTTCAGATCCGTGAATGCCAGAAACAAGATACTGGATAGAAAAAAAAAATCCTTTCCTCAGCCGTGTACATGGTTCTTACATACAGAAATTTTGAACCTTCAGGGAGTAAGTCAAAGCTTTATTTTGGCATATGAAAAATACGGGGCTGCACTGCTTCTCCAAATCATCTGAAAGGTAACAAGCTCGTATTAAGCCACACAAAGTCCTGTTTATCTAGCAATACCAAAGTCCAAAACACCAGCTAAACACCAAACAGGAAAAAGAACTGTCCTGCTTGAATGGACTAAAATTTGCAGTAAAATTATGCGATTTAGAACAAACCTGCTAGCTTAAAAATATTGCAGAAGGGAAGTTTTGCAAAATCTAATTCTTCCTGCCAGGAACTAGCGCCCAACCTTCATTTCAGAACACAGTAAACAGAACAAAAGGGATAAGATTAATAAATCTACCAGAGATGTGACCGTTGCACACTTGGAGGACTTCCTCATGATGACCTATCCACCATACTGCCAAAAACTGAGTCCGTAAGGTGGTTTCTCAAGAGCTTCTCAGCTACTTCTCCACCACTGGTTGAAACTTCAAAAATCAGAACTGGGCAAAAGCAGACAAAAAAAGCTTCTTCAACCCAAGAACACAACAATCAATAATTCTATCAATCTCAGTGGAGTTCTTCTGTGTTTCTTCCAATCCAAAAGATACAGAAATTCAGCTCTCCACTGACACTCTTCCCCTTGATAAAGATTTCATGTATTCCTCTGCTCTAACTGGTAGTGTTGATGCAGTCATCTATTAATTTTATGAGTTGATATTGCCAACACAAACACAGAACATACATATCTTCTTACTCCATTTGCCTCTTCAAAAGCTTTGCCTAGTTTTACATAAAAGGCCTTCCTCCGAAAATAATCAAAGGAAAAAATTCTGAGCTGCTGCAGATATGCTAATTCCAGTGTACGTCTCAGTTATGAAGACTTTGACCTGGACACTTGTTTCAAGAAAATTAACATACAACGCAGAAATTATCATAGATAAGACAAAGGATGAAATTAATTTTAACATTTCTGGGTTTTTTTTTTCTCCTTTATTTCCAGTCAGAACATTAGAAGTTCTGTGTTATGTGGACTGTAAATGGGAACTGTTTTCTTTGAAATACCATCATTTTCTGTCAGATGAATTTCGGTACCACCTGAAGCGGCTTTTTCCCTGCAGCATAAAAATGGACGATCGTTTTGTTAACGCAGGGAACATTTGCCAATGTTCACATTAAAGAACACCAGCAAAACCACAAAGAAACAAGCCCTCCCTCCTCACACACACCTCCGCCCTGGCAGGGCAGAGTCCCTCCTTGCCGGGGCACCCACCACCTGCCTTAACTGGAGGTAAGTATCTTCAGCTCCAACTGAGCTCAATCAAAGCTGTGCAAACAGGAGTTTGTGGCCAGTAATCAAGTTCCTTTGCAAGCTAGATTGCCTGCCAGGCTCTGAATCCACTGAGGATTTCATACACAACAAAGTTATAAGCTGTGCACAGCCAGTCAGAGGAAAACACGGTCTGAAGTTCACTGAATCAGATTTGTCGTGTTACAAAATTGTCTAGACTGGATCTCAAATTTGCATTTTTATACTACTATTCAGATATTTTAGATCTGATCCTTTCCTCTTTTTTATTTAGGCAGAATTCTTACTGAGTTCAGTGACTGTCTTGACAGGGACAGTCATTCCACAGGCCAGATAAATTTTTCATCCTTGTCACTAAGATGTATTTACTTAATTGCTCTTCCTAGTAATTGGTAATGAGAAAGCCTTAACTTGTATATTTATCACCCTAAACTTTGTCCTATAAGCTATTCTATGAGGCAGTGAATAGATGTGACCCTGCTCACCACAGCTACCAAAGGCAGACATCAGGCAATGAAATTTCCTGGGCCACCATTTCATGAAAAGGAACTGAAAGATTGCAGCGTGGGATTTAAGAAAAGTCTCAGTGACATACTATCCTTTAAACCTGGTGTGATCAGCAGGTTACCCTTACTTAACGTTCTCAGCGTCTTCAACACCTCATTTCTGAGGTGACGTACACACATAAATGGGTACCAGGGAACGTTCAAATAAATGCAGCTAAACCGATACAAACCCTTCTAAAAACTCTCTTAGGGCTTTCAAATATCGATCACTCTTTTTTTTTTTTTAATGTAAACCATAGAATTAAATATGTATAGGGTTTCAAATGAATACGCAAATGCAAATAGAGAATAGACAAGAAGCTGAAAAGTCATGCCTAAGCTACTCTGAACAGTAACATCTTGCTAGCTACAAGACAGAAAAACAGAAAACTACTGACCCCGAGAGAAAATGAGATACATTTGAAATGATCTAGTCATTAAATACCAAAAAAAATAAGTTATCATGCTGGTTTATAGCAGCCTTCTTTATTAAAGCAGCAGTCCAAATGAATTCACACGCCGTTTGCCCTGTTTGGTCTGTCACCAAAGAAAACACTACCTGACTTAATTGAGCACTACTGAAATTAGATCACTCGTTATGAAGGAGCTGAAACTCTAGGTGGGCCCCCAGCCACCTCTGCTCCACAGGAGAGAGGGATTTTGAAAAAGAGCAAGCAGCATTATTCCAAATACTGTGCATCCAAACAACAGTCGGCAATGCAATATCAAATACACCAAAACATGGACTTGGATCAATGCAGATGATATGATCCTTCTTTTCTGAGATTTTCCGGAGCTGGTCTGGTCTCAGCAGGTGCAGAGAACAGAGCACTGGCCACCAGCATCACAGCACCAGGTACATGGTTTCAGTTCTCTACTGAAATGAAACCAGTTTCTTTTATTTTTACTATTCACTCCTGTTTTTCCCTCCTCCATATCAAAATCCAAAGTAAAGCACTCAATAGAAAGTGAGCCTATGTAATTTTGTAAAAAAAAAAAATAAATTAAAAATCAAAGACAGACTTTCTGCAGCTATGGTGACTGGTACTCCACTCTTCAGGCCCATGAGGAATTGGATTTTGCAAATCTGTGACAGAAATACAAGTACTCTGTTAAAGTACATCTGAACAGGCTTTTTGCAAGAAGAAGCAGGACTAAGTATTAGGGAGTGGCTTTGCCTAGGAAACTACTGGTGCCAACAAGAATGTATTTCCCATGCTACTAGTGTATCTCAACATAAAAAATCCTGGGGGAAAAAGTACAGGCAACTTTGACCCTCAGAGTGAAAAAATAAAAAAAATCCCTTGCTAAAGGACTTCTAACAGTCTGAGGAAAACAAACCACAAAAGACTGGCAGGTAAGTATATCTTGTCAAGCAAAAATAGCAGTAAAGGTAAGAAAGGAAGAAGAGCTCAACTGCATTGGGCTATGCCCTGGATTAAGGCCTTCACCTCAAGAGGTTGACCTAGAAAGAGATTTCCTTTTGATGCCATCCAGACTCAGCAGATAGGAGTTAATTAGATCTCCTGATAAACATGAAAAGAATGAAATAAAATAAAGCACTTTACTGCCTACAATGGCTGTGCACAGCCACAACAAAAAGAAACAGCTCTTCTAATCAGGAGGTCTGCTCTCATCTGTTTGCTCCCAGAAGATTTCTAAGTTAACACACACGGGGTGCCTTTGGTCCTCAGGTCCAGCCTCCTGATGCTGCAAGCAACACACGATCCACTCCTAGCCATACATTTATTTAACTCCATGCTAAACAGAGAACTATTTGCCCCTATTCTTTTAGCAGAGAGTTCCTCTAAAAACTCATTAATCAAACGGTCACGATGTAACTTCAGGCCTAAATTTAACCATGGAAAATTTATCTCCATTTACTGCCTGTGCTAACATTTTCATCTCTTACAAACCAGGCTCCCTTTCCCAAGCCTCCTCCTTTTCTGCCCTGTTCCAATTTGAGATCGTCTTTGTAATGGCTGGGTTATCAGATTCCGCGTATTATTACAGATGAGATGTCAGCAGTGGTTTGTACAAAACTACTGGCATTTACCATCTCTACTGCAAAGACTACACTTGATATTACGATAGTGTTGCCTTTTTATGGCTACATCAAATTTGTGACTCACCTTTCTCCTACACTCAACTACACTACATCAAGGTCCTTCTCACCTCCGACTTCCAAAACATCAAGACCCAAGACGAGGCAGAAAATTTTATCAGGCCGCATCTGTGTGCTCAGGTATCTTGCACTAGTGCCTTTCATCTCTTTGCTAGAACATCTCTGGAGCACTATTCATTTTTCCCCATGTCCCACCCTTCTCAGCACTGCAGATTGCATCAGCAAGTTCGTATTTCCAGTGTCAAAATCAAATTGCTTCCAAAAATCAAACTCTGAGAAGTCATCAGTCTTCTGGTTCAGCCTTACCTGTGAGATTCCCTTCAAAGGCAACTCAGCCAAGGCAGCAAGTGAGTTCTACTCAGACTCGGGAAAATATTAAGATTAAACATGAAGGCAGAGATATTTTAGTGCTTTACCTGTGTAGATAGTCAAAGGGGTCATAAACAGATCAGGTTGGGAATTTCCCCTTCAAAGAAGTCCCATTTATATTGATTTCCACTCAAACAATGGCAAATCTTGCCTCTTTCCTTCCTATCTCCCATGGTGGTTGTTCAGCCCAGTCACCTATGGTTCCTACCTTGAAGCTACTCTCTTTTGGCTGTCTGCAGTCCTGGGAATTTTGATTTCCAAATCCAGAGGTCAACTCAGACATGGTTCCTGCTCCCTCTCAGTCTCTAACTGTCAGAAGAAAACAAGAACTTTCAGTTCTCTGACCTAAATTCTTCCGAAAATTTACTATATAAAACATTGGGGTTTATTTCTTCTTTACATCACAAACGAAAAATAGATACTTTTAAAATATATAATTGCAACAGAACATAAATTCTGGTAGTTAGTGAGAATGTCACGGCTGAAAAATGACTCATAGACATAGGGCCCTGTGAGAGCACAGCACTGAAGGAGAGGTGGTCACAACTGTGACAGTCTGCAACTTCTTTCCGTTTCTTCTGCACTAGCTGTTCAGGACAACAAAAGACATCTCTCAAAAATATTTGTAGCTGGAGGTACTGCACTAACAGCTGAGAGAGCTCTGCAATTTCCCCTGCATAAAAGGATAAATCTGAGGCCTTGAAAAGGTGAGAGAAACCGCATATACATTTTTAATATCGTATTTGCTCACGTCCCTGAAACCCAAGAACTCTTTCATTGCCCTCTGGAAGCTCACTGCTTTCTAAGAACACTTGATGTACACGCCAGGAGGAACACGGGCAATTAAGCCCTTATCCCAAACACATTTGAAAACCACTCCACAACTTAGTATTCTCAGTGGGAAAGCAAGTGCTCAGCAGCATGTTAGACCAATCCCTGATTTTAGAGACCGAGGGGAACTTTAACAAACGCCACAACAGCTCTTTGTTAATGTAACTATAGCAAAATGGAAAGCATCTACATCTTGTTTTAAGTGGAAATCTTGAATGTTACGCTGTTGCCAGAGACGTAGCCGTTACATAAACCAGATTACTTACCAGTGCTAATGAGTTTACTGTCGTTTCTGTACATATCAAGATCACTAAGAACAATTAAGCCTAACATCTATATGTTACATCTATGTTTCCTCGAATGAATGCTGAACTCTTCACAAGTAGCGTGCTTTATATGTATGACAGAAAATTTCACCATCTGTATAAAAATACATGCATCAGCACACGGCATCGAAGAGGGGGAAATCTGCACATTTCTAAAGGTTGTCTTATAAAGGACTGAGGCCGAGGTGGTGGAAAGCCTGACAAGGTGAGCAGGGCAGCTGCTACTGGGTGGCGGAGCCTCTGCTCATTAATCTTGGCCGTGCGGCCGCCGATGCCCAGGCTGCTCCCACCCGCTGTTTCGCCTGCTCTCAGGAAGCCCAGCACCTGCACAGGGGAACGATGTGACTGGCACAAGGACAAAAGCTTGGATAAATTCTGAACTAAATGCTTGGCTAGCAGCCGAGTCAAGCAGGACACAGATTTTAGGCATATTCTTTAAAAATATTCAGAGAAGAGATGAAGGAAAGCGGGTGGTAAGTCGTATTTTCCAAATTGTGTCTAAAGAACAGCGAGATGCTGACAAAACCAACACATTTTTTAGAAACAAAACACAATTCTCTGTCAAGAGTTGCTCCTTTTTGGATTTCAGGTTATTTTCCTACAAATCTTTCCATAATTTTTTTTTTCCATGTGTCTCCATTTTATTTCACTGAAATTACCTTATGTGCCAGCAATGCAATTGTAAAACCTCTGCAGTTAGTAAATTCCCAGAGGCTACAGAAACATTTCTTCATTTAGAACAGCTGAAGAAATACTTCTTTATTCGAACAGGCAGATACATTGAAGACATTTAACAACCTACGAAAAAAACTCACTGAGCGCTACATGGAGTGACATGTTGTACGGCTGGAGCGGACAAAGGTCTCCAGTAACCATTTGAACCTAGTTTGTGGCCCAACCTGAAGATTTATGTCAATAAGAATTTTATGGCACGAGCTGGAAAACGCACTGATGGCGTTACTTGTTTTCCACAAACATCACGATATACTAATGGTCATCATTACTATTGCAATAAAACCATCTAGATAATTCCATTAAGTAACAAGGAAAAATTTTCCAGAGAAGGATTAAAGACTTGGTCCCAGAATTTATCAATCCAAGCTCTAAGTATATTGAAAATTAGTCCCAATTCAGCCATTAATGTAGCTACAAGCCATAAACATCAAGGGTAAACAAGGAAATATTCAACTCATTCCTGATGGGCTCTCAAAGCCATTAAAAAGCAGTCATTCAAAACCAATGAAGTCAGTAAAATTACTGAAGGCAATGGAAGTCCTTCCTCTAACTCCAGCAAACTCTGACTCAGGCTCTAGAAACGAGCTGTGGGGTTTGGCTGAATGCAGCTAAGATAAGGGTCTGCTTTCTAGGGCACAGCTCAAGATACTAATGCTCAAATCAAGCTGAATGTGTCCCTGAATATTTCACGTAACCCCTTAGAAAAGACTGGGCTCAGAAGGTTTTCAGGTGAAAAGAACGAGGCATGGACAGCAAAGAGAAGAGGCAGCGTTTTAAGAAGAGGGGGTTTGCGGAATCTGAAGCTGCTCCCCAGCAGTGGAAGAGCGGCAGGAGAACCGAGTTCTCACAGCCTTGCTCTGGCACACTTGCACCCAAGCCTGCCTGGGGCAAACCACTGCAAAGAACTGACTGAAGCATGAGGCAGTAATACTCATTCCATCCCATAAAGCACGAGTTGCAATGATGAAAAACGCTATCTGAGAAAATGACTGTGTATTAATACCGCCGTTAACGGAATGGCGGCCCAATCTCAGCTGGTTGAACCAGGCGTTACAGTGATGTAAATCACACTCTCGTTTTAGTTGTATTCCTACAAATCGCATTTTAGACAGAAAAAGCACGAAATAATCATGTGCTTTTCATACTGTTCCAATAAAGGCTTTTTATAAGCACGTAACAGTGAAAAAGATCCCAAATTTTCTCTCTGTTGATCTAGTCAAGCAGGGAAAACTGTCACACAAGAAACAGCTCCACCTCGTCTCCCCTCTCAGTTGCTCGTTTTCGTCCTTTCCCAAAGGCAAGGGAGCCCAAACCCGGATCAGCTTCTCACTCTGGCTCCCAAGAAGGACAAACCACGCCCGTTCCAACGAAGGCCCCAATCCAAACGGCACTTACCCACGTGAATCATTAACGCTGGTCTCCAGCATCAACACCACCTGACGCATAAAGCTTTGGTGATTCTAACTCACACCCAACTGGTTTGTAACTATCTTTGTCACTTCAATTACATCAATTAAAAAGGTGACTTTCATTAATTGTATTTACCACGCGACTCCTTTTGTTTAATTAAATGTATCTGGCTTCCATTTGGATGAAACTACACTGTACAGAAGAGATTTCCAGCAGGATTTTTTTGTTCACTCACTAAAAAAAATGGAGATACCGCTCATTAACTGCTGCATAAATATCAGCCAGGCTGAATTATTTCTGTTCAGAGGTAGCAACTGCTTTACGGCAAGAATTTCTGGGAAGGGCATGTTGTACATCACTACCCTAATTGCTGTCAACTATCTTTCAAATGGGCCACAATCCTACGCTTGCATCGCAAAGGCGCAATCTTGCATCTTAAAGTATACATTAGCGCATAATGAGTCCCTGGCAGCTGTTTTACAATGGAAAGCCAGGGCCTGCTGCTTCTGTTGGTGATGGTGCTGTGAAAAAAACAGTTACGCTGACAACTCAGGGGGAGAGAGGCGTATGCAAACACACAGCGGCAAATTCCATTAGCCGCAAGCCCCCCTACGCTTACACCTCCAAACACGGTCACAGTGACTGCAAGCTCTGCACACACCAGGGCTTCCTTGGGAAACACCTTCTGCACCATTAGAAGCAGTTAATTGAAAATAAATGCAACAACAAAAGCCGTGCTTGTCTTTCAGGCGGGGAGCACAAGGTAAAGGGGAAGGACACTTAGACCTTTCCTTCCCAACTCTGAAGCGCACCAAAGGAAACGTGTAACCCAGCTCCACGCTTAATCTGTTTAACTTGATTTCACACAAAATAACGGTATCGGTAGTTTCAACGGCTGAGCGGGAGCAGCAAGTCTTTGGCAGGGCAGTGACCTTTAGACGAGGCACAGAACGTGCTTCCCATCTTTCTCTTTCCCTTATTGTCGCAAATGCCAGAGTCACCGCCCTGTCTTCAGTGTAAAGCAGTAAAAGCGCAAATGGAAATGCCAGCTCATAAAGCGTCTTTCTTCAGTGTTT
The DNA here is from genome assembly GCA_013396935.1 of Baryphthengus martii. Taxonomy (NCBI): domain Eukaryota; kingdom Metazoa; phylum Chordata; class Aves; order Coraciiformes; family Momotidae; genus Baryphthengus; species Baryphthengus martii. The sequence goes on from VWZK01011235.1 coordinate 112,968, forward strand.
CAAAGCTAATGAGCATGAATCACAGATTGATTGGAAAATCTGTGCCCGTTCCAGCGCTTCTGTTTTCTGATATTCACCACGCTCCGCTCTGTTGCATAGGTACACACGGCAACAAGAGAGCAGATCCGCAGCTGATGAAAGCTGGCAGAGCCCCCGGCGGCTGTAACAAACCTACGCCGACAGCCAGCAAGAGACTACGGCCCACTCTGCTCAGTTGCCACGCACCGGAAAAAAACACACGCAAACAGGCTGCGATACGGCGTGACAACACACCACCCAGAGCCTGCTACTCCTCGTCTTTATGCCCATTCATTCGGGTTTGGATTGGATCATAGCAATGTGTCTACCAGGACGGTCAGAGGAGGTTTCTAATGCCTTGCGCGATGAATAACTGCCACTGTTTCTTGACATTTATACGTTGACATCTGCTCTCTGATATTGAAAGCTGACACATGTAGTAGATATTTAAAATGTCACAGAAAGAGGGACTAGCTGAGTCTTTTGGTCACAGGGAAGGGGCACAATTTTTAATGCAGTAAGAGACAAACAGGGTTCAGAATCGGAACTTCTATAGAAAGCTATAAATTGTTTCCAAGTTTCATCACTTCACACTGTCATTTATGAATTTCAAAACTATCACCTCTGTTCTTGACTGCCTCAGCTATGTCAACGGATGCTTCAAACACTGCCTTATAAAGCAAGTGGAACAATTAGAAGATTTAATGGATCATGAAGCTAAATTGCTGCAGGAATCTGCGCATTCCGGGTGCCAATTTAAATCCATACACTCTGTTTGCTCAGAGCCGGCACTATAGCACAATACAAACACATGCCACCCCAGACTGGGTGAAACAAATAAAAGCCACCAATCACTTCTGAAATACTCAGCCTGCAGCAGAAACCTATGTGCTGTTTAACCTAGAAAATCATTTCAAACTGCAATTACTGCCATTTACTCTATCATTTCCTTAGGAGCCGAGCCGATTCTCTGGAGAACACTTCATTCATGGACCGAATTTTTCTCTGTGTGTGAGCTGAACTGAGAGAAAATATAAGTAGGTTACAAACCGTTTACCTGTGTGTAACTGCTAGCTGGAAGCAGCCACAAAAGAGGTGAGATAATATGGGCAGGCGTCTACCTTGAATTCCTAAATTGCTCTGTGTTCAAGGAGCATTTTTATTTTAAGAAGGTTTGGGGAAGACTCATCAATGCCCACACATTTGACTTGCAATGCCTGTAAGGACGCCCTGCTTTTTTGTTTGAAAGGCAAAGATGGAATACTACATTGCCATCCTCCAGAAATCATACGTACAAGAGAAAAAGATGAATTTGAAAATTAATTACATGTATTTTCAACTGTGGATTGCTTACGAAAAGTGACCTGAGGCAATTCGCTTCTTCTCTCATGTAATTTTAGAAACTACTCCGAGGGAGCCTTAAATACTGGCTCATCACTACCTACTTTTTAAATTTTTTTCTCCTCTTGTATTTGGTGCCAGAACACAATGAAAACGAATAGAAATAAACGAGAAAATGTAAAATGTCTAGGATCACACTGAATGAATAACAGTACAGTTCATTTGTAAATAAAGTGTGGAAATACCTAGTTATTCCTACACTGTGTAGGAATAATAGTAGGAAGTCCAAACTTTCAGCTCAGCAATTTCTGCCTCCGAGACAAAAGCAACCCACTTAATCAGCTAGGAGAGATTTTGAAATAATTAATTCCTGCAAACAAATGAGGATGTAAGAGCCCCTAGCCATCATCTTATTTTCTTGGCCTCCCTCTGTTCCTTGCATTTCGGAGCTCCAGGGCTCCCAGTGTCTAGCCGAAACATCTATCTACGTGCTGCGTACGTTAGTCTCAATTTGGAGAACGGAAAAACTTTCCTAGCCAGAAATGTCATCTAAAGGGTCAACACAGCATGGCCAGCGGAGGCAGGGACACAGAGTTGCACAAAATACGGCATCTCTGACGGAGAGAGGGAGGAAAGGGAGGCAGCAAATGCAAGAGACTGCTGATACACCCCCAGACAGCTGAAGAGCCAAGGCCTCGCGTGCACATCTTGCTGAATGGAGGTGGCCTCGAGAGAGCAATGGTCCAGCACTGGCTCGCTAGCTAAGGTTTAAAAAAATCAAACAAAATAAATCTGCAGAAGACCAAACAGAATACTCACTAGAGATATATTAATAAGTAGCAGGCCTTCTCACTGACTTATCTTGCTGCTAAAATCCTTCTCCCCGATGCCCTTCTGTGACACACACCTTGCAGCAAACTCAGCAGGAGGGGAAGCAGCGAGAGAGAGCACATGGCTGCCTCCAGCATGGACCTCGATGTCCCCAGAGAGCCAGGACAGGCAGCTTTAGGCCACCAGCTGAAAGGCCGGCTCAGCCCGCGTCACTGATGGCCTGCGGGAACGCGTGACAGGGCTGCGAGACGTGCCAAGGCCATACAATACGTGCCATACTTGACAGCCCCAGGCCTCCTGCAGAGAGAAAGAGAAGCTGGCTGGGGAAGAAGGGATGTGCTTCTCTGACTCAACTGATGTTTGCCAAACATTGGCGAAAATGAGCAAGGACTGCGAATGACAAATCAGGAGCCTGGAACACGTGGCAGGCAGATGCGGGCTCAACACGTCACGCAGTGCCGTACAAAATTCACCACTCTTACCAAGATCATTTCCTCCTTGTTATCTTCACAGGATTTAATCTGTGAAATGTAGCACTTGCACAAATCTGCTAATACACTAAAATAACTCCATTCCTCTGTAGATTCCTATTACTCCATTAAACAAAAAAAGACAATGGATGCATTAAATGTAGATATATATAAAACTTTAAAGTGTGCAATGACTAAACACAACCTTCTAAGTAGTCGTACCAGTTCTAAGACTTGTTCACTGCTTATTCCATCAATACAACAGAACACAATAAAACCTGAAGCGATCCAGTTACACTAGAACCTAAAGACCTAGAAAAGCCAGGCTCAGCCGTGCTCTCTGTCTTACACACTTTACGACGCTAGAAAAACAACCACGACGACAACACAAAATGCTGTGGCGCAGATGTTCAGCTCTATTGCCTGTCATTATTTTCCCTGCCTCGTTGCCGTAAGTAAAGCGAAATTGTTTCTCCAGAGTGTCAACTACCATGGGGCTGCCTTGAGACAAGTGCAGAGCGTTGCGCTGACGCAGTCCTCCAAAGCACTGGTTGCTCTGCGGCCACTAGTGACACAGAGGTAAGGTGCTTCATCGTACAGTGGGATAAATACACATCAGTTCTGGTTTGTTACCGTTACACACAGCAACTAAAGCTAAAGGGGACGGGCATGGAAGGAGAGAAGAAAAAAATACATCAAAGCATTTGCAGCTACAATATTACTTTCATACCTGGTACAAAATGTGCTGGAAGTCTTGCGAAAGGAAGAAAAGGCAAAAGGAACGAGCAAAACCTGACCTCGATAATGCAAGAATATCAGTGGAGTTGCATCAGATTTATGATGGTGTAAATCACTTTGAAATGTAGTACAGACATTTAGGAAAATGTCTGGTTTGATTTTTAACAGTCTCTTTACAAACTGTCTCTTACCTCCATGACCTAAAAATAAGTTTGTCTTTCTCTCCGTCTATTCTGTTCTGTTCAGAGCAAGTTCCAGCACCATTCCTCTGCTTGCTTACTCTCATGAACTCAGCTGAAGGCCAGGCAGTTCCAGTTCTCTAAAGCTGCTTCAGCTGAAAGACAACTAAAACCTTCCAGACCTACAGAAACTACGTTGTTAGCAAAATTAACAATAGCAAACACTACAGAGTTGGGTTAACTTATAACTACCACTTTTGCTTTGTGTTAAAACCTTTTAGTCTTTCCTAGCCCTGAACGAAAAAAAAGTATGAGTTTTTCCTTGGTAGCTCTTTCTGCCTCTTCAGTTTACTGTGTATCATCTCAAGCAAAACCTTCTTTCTTCTACAACTGGAGGACGTGATCTCTCTCAGAAGAGGAGGCATACTCTGGTTTCATCTCGGTTGGATCATCAAACAGTCCAGCTATTTGTCTGTCACCAGTAATGATGGGATAGCGAGGGAAACAGCAGCAACTGGAGAAGGCTAAGTGAGGCTCTGTCAGTGTGAAATGAAGGCAATTTAGAGGAAACGCCACGCAGCAGCTTGGAACTGCTGTCATACAAGCCCCCATACTGATCTCAGGGAGAGGTGGACACCGGTTCAAATTTTTCTTCTCATGTCATTCCATTTTCCACTAAATTTGGTAGCTGTGAGAGTGACACAACCAGGTAAACAAACATTTTCAAAGCCTTAGGTCGCCACATTTACCACCAATTAAACTTTTGTGTAATATTACGGCACCAGAAATTACACGGTGAAAAGACAGGAACGTGGGAGCGAGAGGGACCTCCTTCAATTTAACCTAGACCAGTGAGTTGTTAGAGAAATCACATCTCACTCATAAGTAATCAAGTTTCTCTTGGCTCTTTACCTCTCGAACTGACTAGAAGGCTGCTGCAGAGCCTCATTTCCTTTGCCCCTCAGACAGCCTTTTCCTTTGGCATACAAAAGCCAAGCTCTTCCAGTTCTCGTCCAAGACAGACTCTGTCTTCCAGCAGGCTTTGTATACCTTGAGTCTTGCTCTTGAATGCAGGTGAGCAACATTGCGCCTGTACTCCCAAAACAGGTCTCAATTACCGTAAGCATGGATAGTCTTAAATATGCAAAATTAACTGAAGGCATTAGCTTGTACACTGCAATGACTCCATTAGCAAGTACACAGCTTCCACTCAAAGTACCTCACCTAACACGCCCGGTTTAATTTTTTGCCATACATCTATTTAAAATAGGAGATGATGCTCAGATTAGAAAAAGGGCTCATTTTTCTTTCTTTAAAACAAACAGCATTGCAACTTCTTCCAAGTCTTTCACAGCACGAGCCTGACCCCGAGCTTTTAATTTCTCTTAAAGAATGAGGAATACACATGACAAGTCTGGAATTCTGCAGTAAGCTAAAATGGATCACTGTTGCATCGGCCCATCAATGGCGTACACTTTACGATCAGTGCAGCAACAACCCGTGATTTCTGAAAACCTCTTTGCCATCGGTGCTGCCAGTACCAAACAGAGGAATAGTCTTTATTTTCTACCTGATGACCGATAATACTAGTTTTTCATTTGAAACACTCAATAATGAAAAAAACCTTGAGAGAAATTATAGGAATTCGGTACTTGGATGCTTCACAAAACACTTGGCAAAATACAGAAGGAAGCCTCAAAAGACTAATGTACTATAAATTCATATTCACTTGCTGTTGCTGCTCCTTCAACACCAATGGCACCTCAGCTACCATGAGGAGAGCTCCAATGCACACCAGGTGCTGCTCTCACCACGTTTCCACAGTTACACCAGCAACAGAATGAGGCCGCTCCGTTCACTTTGGCCTCCAGAAGAACACATCCTGTGCTCCCTGACATTAGAGCTAAGGGAATATAGGAATTTAGCATGATTTTTTTCCCCGGGAACACAAATTTTGCCATATCCCAGTTACCACGTGGAGGTGAAGTACCAGAGGACAACTAGACGCAGCCCTACCATGGGATTCACAACTCTGTTAAGGCAGTTCAGTGACCCACTGGAACGTGCAAAACCACAAACATCACCACAAGGAGTAAAGTTGGTTTGGGGTGGGTCATCACTTTCTCCATTTTACAAAAATTTCAGGTTTTTTCTGTAATAGGATGAAACCAAAGCCTCTACATTCTAATGTGTATATGTATTAAAAAAAAACAAACAAACAAATAAAAAATCTTGGGATATTGCTGAAAATTAGAGAAAGCAGCACTTCCTAGCTAGGATGTGCTCCTGGAATATAGAAGATCCAGCTGAATGCTGGATCCGAGATGCATTTCTCTCTGTCTCTCCCAATACATAGATCAAACTCATCAGGCTCAATTAATATTTAATTATCCACACAAAAGGGATCAACTTCCACAGAGCAGATAGAGGGCATGTTGGATGGCGCAATGCAGCTTTGTTCAGCAAAAGTAGTTCAGGACCTGAAAACTGGCTATATTACTGTTCATTTTGGAGCTCTTGCACGTGGCACTTTCTCCTCTGTTCCTGAAAGAAGCTGTGTCTACCTCGTCAAAACGCGGAGGAATTTAATCTGGAATTCTTGTACTTTTGACTATTCCAAAGTGCCTCTTTCTTATTAAAAAAAAAAAAAAAAATCTATTTTTAGGTTTTAAGGAAATTATTCTTCCAATCTAAAAAGGACTATTAAAGCCTAGAGCTCTATTTCCTTGTGAAGTCACTAAGGGTAAAGCTTCAGGAGAGCTAATCCAATACCAGACCTGAGGCACCAACATCTATTGCATCCAAATCGAGCGATTAAGATGTTTTTGGTTTACATTTGTCAATTGAAAATGCCCAATTGATATTTTCTGGTCGTTAAAGATAACTTTAAAAAGATACCCAAACATTTATTACGGTTTTGAAAACTGGACGATAGCATCAGCTGTTGGAAGACTGAATGCAAAGTCTCAATACAAGAGATGCTTTCTAAGCATTCATTTGGCAGCAGTGGCACATACTTGTGTTTCAACCTTGAAAGGCTCTGGGCGACTTTACTTCAAAAACAGCAGCAAAAGAAGAAACCACATATACACGGATAAAAAAAGAAGAGATGGAAACACCCACTTCAGTTCCTTAGATCTTCAAAACCTCTCCCCTAGTATGCCATTGTTCCCAGGTTATCTAACAGCCAAAAGAAACCACTGGGTACACACTTGATCATTTGATTTTTGCTTCCTCGTATGGATTTACCTACGCACGCAAATAAACCTTCCAAATTCAGAGGTAAGGCAAAGCAGATATTCCCTCTGCTGCTCAGTTGTGCTTAAGTAGAAAGCCAACGTGCTATATAAAATCCCCCACTGTGTGGAGATCCAGGCGATATTCCAAGCACAATGGGGTGGGGTGAGGATGTTTTTGTTCGATTTCTTGCTTAGACTGGATTATCTCATGCCCTTCTGGCTATACGTACAGAATCTTCCCTCAGCTGATACAGCGGGGCCTAACGCTGTCACCTATCGCAAAATGGCTCTTCTTCACCGGCTCAAAACCCTTGCAAAAGTCCCTCAAGAAAAGTCTGTTTGCAGCTCTAGATATTATTTCCATTGGTAGCAATTTGTCTTGCTCATATACACCGTTGGTTAAAATGCAAATTTTATGCAAAATGAGAGACTGAAGAATTCATCAGTGAGTATATTTTGTACGGATTAAATTCTTCCCCACCCTGCAAGCAGCCCCACACATTTCTGTGGGGTGACTTGTGTTATACCAATTAACCTTAAAGAAGGGAAGGGATGGGGGAATAACTGTAAACCACTTTATGTCACAATTATGCAGAACCACTGACATCTTTCCCTTAAAGGGGACGGAAAACCCAAACAGAAATAAACAGTTGCCCACAATTAAAGCCATTAAAAAAGAATTACCTCAAGCAAAGGCTGAAGCAGTGGGCACGCCACACCTTGCAAATCAACCATTTCTGGAAGAGAGACTGGACACACAGAGAAAGTGCCCCAGAAACTGGGTGTGGCTGGACAATTCGCATTTTTACCATTTTTTTTTCTTATTAGCATCACTGAATGACCACAGATGGTACTAAAGCCAGCAACATATCTATTATTCTTTATAACGCAATCGACGAAACATCGCTAAAAAAGTCAACTAAAGGTTTATCAGTCTGCGTGTGTATCGCTTGAAGCGAAAGGTACTGAGGCACGCAAGTCTCTGCCATCGTGAGCAGGGTTTGTGTCTCCTGTCAAAACAAACTGCCCTCTTCCCGCGCTGAGAGGCATCCACTGCCTCACCAGACCAACCTCAACTGAACAAAACGGACAACTGTTTACCGTTGAAAAAA
>VWZK01011235.1:120956-253138 GCA_013396935.1 Baryphthengus martii
TCTCCTCACCCAGCCAGTTCCGTTACCACAACACTGTCGAGACAGGCAGAAGCCCCTCGCCTGGGGAGCGCCCGCCGGTTGGCGACAGAGCCACCCGCCACCACCAGCAAGAAAATCCCCTCGCCTCCCATCGCCCGCTCGGACCCTTTCCCACACAAACCACGGCTCCCAACCCGCCCGCGCCACCTGCCCTCGGCTTCGCTGCCCAGACCNACCCAGCACTGCCAGGTCACCACTAAACCCTGTCCCCTCAGCAGCACATCTCCACAGCTTTGAAACCCCACCAGGGATGGGGACTCCACCACTGCCCTGGGCAGCCTGGGCCAGGCCTCAACAACCCTGACAGGAAAGAAATTTTCCCTCATGTTCAGCCTAAACCTTCCCTGGCGCAACGTGTGGCCAGTTCCTCTTGTGCCTTGGGAGATGAGACTGACTCCACCTGGCTCCAACCTCCTGCCAGGGAGTTGTCAAGTCTAAGATCTCCCCTGAGCCTCCTTTTCTCCAGGCTACGCAACTCCAGGTCCCTCAGCTGCTCCTCCCCAGACTTGCGCTCTAGATCCTTCACCAGCTTTGTTACCCTTCTTTGGACACGCTCCAGCCCCTCGACGGCCTTCTTGGAGTGACAGGCCTATAACACAGTATTCAAGGCGCAGCCTCACCAGCGCTGAGCACAGGGGGACGATAAATTCCTTAATCCTGCTGGCCACACTATTTCTGATACAAACCAAGATGTTACTGGCCTTCCTAGCCCCTGGGCACACTGCTGGCTCAGACTCAGCCAGCTGTCCACTGGTCGCTCAGAGTCTCATCCAGCCCGGCCCTGAATGTTTCTGAGGATGGCACATCTACCACCTCTGTGGGCAACCTGGGCCGGTGCCTCACCAGTTGTTCTCTCCCCACTCGAAACAAGCTCCCAAAGGTGAAAGTCTCATTGCAAAATGCACGCAGTGCACTTCTGTTTCAGCTGCTAGAAAGAATGAATATTGCAGGTTAGACTTTCCCTGGCCCAGCACACTTGTTGAGCAGAGGACTGTTATTTGCTTTATATTTTAACAGGCGAACCAAGAAATGAAGAGATTCATGGAGCAAAGAGGCTCAGAACAGAAAGTACTTCCTCAGAGACCACGGAAAAAGTCCCTGTGAAGTTCACCAGTGCTTCTCCCTGCCTGGCTGTCGACAGGGAAGGACATCTGACCCTTCCCGAGCAGCCTGTGGCCCAAGGTGCTGCTCACACACACGCACCCTGTCCCAAAACCCATACACGTGAGTCAGGCATTTGGCCTTGACTGTAACATCCCAGAGATGATTCACTGTCAGTATTAAAACAGACAACGGCAGCGTGATTGGCACAGCACAAGGCCACAGTTTGTACTACTAAAATAAATCACCTCCTCCCTGTTTGGAAAGAACAACACAACAACATTCACATGCAAATGCATGTGAGAATTACAAATGCATTCTTGAAGAGAAAAAAAAACGTTCCACTTAGAACTGAACAAAGCAGCCAAGTAACTTGCCCTCCTTCTCAAACAGCAGCGAAGGCTGGGGAACAAAAGAAAAAAAAGTCACTTTAACTGCTTACTCAGCAGAGGAGAGGTTGGAGAAAGTGGAAAGGACCCAGCGAGGCATGAATACGCTCTCCCACAATCGTGCTGGCTGCTAACACAACGAACATCTGCAGCACAAAAACAATGTCAGCAGTGTAACAATCTGAAAATCCTTTTTTTTTTTTTTCTTTTACTTTAAGAGTGACTGCTTTGTTACTGCAAGCAGTAGTAAATTCTATACTAAAAAGAGAAATAACTCATGTAAAAGTAAAGGGAGCTACAAATGTTGAAGAAGGCGGGTGCTATACAACACTGCATCTGTTATGCCATAATTAGAGCTGCAATCGCAGTCCCAGCGAGTATTTTGGGGAAGACGTACAGCAGTCATTTCTTATCAGCGTCAGACAGCCATGGAAATCATTTGTGAAACCTGCAAAGATGTGTTTGTTCTTTTAATTTACAAATAAGCCCACCCTGCACACAAATGCTGTTTTAGTCAAATTTTGCAAAAATTCACCCCTCTGCCCAGCCTTCTTTTCATACAAAACCACACCTTTTATGGTCTTTGATAGTTGATTATTTCCACTAAGAAGTGATCCTTGGGTGAAGGCAGATTGTTGCAGTATGTGGTGAGGATGTATCATGTGTTTTCTTCTTACGATAACATCTCTTGCAAAATTAAAAAAAAAAATAAAATAAAAATCACAGATATTTCTGAATGTAGGTAGGAAGAACGCTCAATCACACATGACCATTCTGAAAACTCAGAGGTGACAGCGCAGTGACGTAAATGGGATAAAGAACCCAGTGTCTCACTCTCACCCAAATCCACCGCCTGTCCCTCTATCCCTAGAAGAGACGGGACTTCCTGCTAGACTTTTAATTCTATATTTATTTTGGACTTCATGCTGGAAAAGAATAAGGAAAAAGGATTGCAGGACAATTTCATGACAGCCAGGAAAAAGAGCAGATTTTCCTGAGAGACTGTTGTGATTGAAGGCTTGATGTCTTATGAAAGGCAGAAATCGCTGGGAGTCACCACGGGTAGCAAAAGACCCGTACCCCTGGGAGGCAGCCAGTGCTAAGTGCAGGCTGGAAGGTGTGAGGAAGAAGTGAGAGAAAAAGACACAGTTGGAGGATTTTTAATTTCATTACGTAAGTTTTTCAGTTCTTTGTACTCCATCTTCACATAAAAGTATTGAGAGAATTCTGATCCAGGCTCTTCTCAGTGGTGTCCGGTGACAGGACAAGAGGCAATGAGTATGAAGGGAAATACAACAAATTCCCTTTAAACAAGAGCATAACCCCCCACCTTTTTAAATGTAAAGGAACAGATTACCTAGATAGACTATAAACTCTCAATTCTTAGAAATACTCAGAACTTGACTGGACACGGCCCTGAGCAGCCTGCCCTAGCTGACCCTGATCTGAGATGGGGATTGGACTGGCTGATCTCCAGAGCTCTCCCCTCCACCTCACCTGTCCTGTGATGCTCCAAGCACAGAGTCTTGATTCTGAAGCTGTTTGCAGAGTGCCTTGCTTTTTACTAGTTTAAAGGCATTAACATATGCCGGTGTTCCAGCTGAGTAATTGCAAATACTGTCATTTTTAAAATGGTGCCACCTCTATTTTGTCACTTGCTTCTATGCGTAGCATTAAACACAAAAATTCCATGTGTGGTAAATGCTCTGTATCTCTTCGGCAGTGTGCCACACATAATCATCTGGGATTTTATCGACTTGCCACTACACGAGTTTCTGCTGGTTACCTTGAGCTGAACCCTCCACTTCCATCTGTCCCACCCTGATAAGAGAAGGACAATCGAGTGAACCAGGGGTGGGTGAAAAAGCCATCTGTGGTTTACCAGTGAAACCACCAGATCAAGCTGTAAGAGGAAAGAGTTAAAGTATGCAATTATTTACTTATACCAAAATGCCTGAATAAATTATTTTTGTGATGATTAAAGTAAGTTAAATAACACATATCACAGAAATAAGTGCTTTTACACACCGTTACGTAACTGTTCCCTACTTGTTCCCTTCCCAGTGAATACGGCACAAACAGAATCAGTAGCAGAGAAACAAAGATGCAAGCAAGAAAAAAAACGAAAAAGACCAAGGAAAATATATCACCCTGCTCAACAGATAATCACATTATTCCTTTTTAGCTTGGCAGGCACATCTCACTTTTTATCTCCCCCTATTGTTTGCTCTGCAAAAACTCTGAGTGAAATGCTGGCCCTGGTAAAGACAAGGGGAGATTCCTTGTTGACTTCATGTAGCCTAGCCAACCACCACCATTTAAACACAAAAATAATATAACTATCAGCCTTATACAAGGAGCAAGCAGGGCTTTTAATACAAAACCTGACCCAGTGATGACAGAAAATGTTCATTCTCTTTTTTAGTGCAAGGTGCAGACAACCTAATTTCTTCACTTAATTTTGGGTGCTCCTTAGTATGAATGGATTCATTTCTAGACAGAGACAGAGGGGATGAAACAACAAAAAGATCTAAGTGGTCAATTCATATCAGTTTAATTTCATTCTCCCCAATTCATTTTTCTTCCAATTATCATCATGGAAAAAGAACCGTGATGGAAGACCAATGGTGGAACCACTTGCCAATGTCCACTGGAGACAGACGTGGAGCAGATCAAGCACATGGACACAAACCCCTGTCTGACTGAGGACACACAGCAACAGACAGCGCAAGGAGGACTTGAACCAGGTGGGTGCGGGGCCTGCTGAGAATCCAGAAGGCTTCACTAAGGGATCTGGCAGGGTTGACCACTCCAGACATTTCCTACCTCAAGTAAAATGCTGAATACAGTCCAATTTTTTCCTTATATCCAGTCAAGGATAGGACCAGAGAAGAGGAAGAGATGAACAATCTTTACAACAAGAAAAATTGAGGTTCTAGCCCAAACTATAACTCTCAAAAATAGCCTGAGCATATAGAAAGCAAGCACAAGCGACCAAACAGGTGGGCCGCTGTTTGTTTCTACTAATTCTGACAGCAATCTCATAATAAGCGGATTCTTCCAACTATGTGTCATAGTTTTCCATTTTAAAAAAATCCATTATGTTCTGTTTAAGAAATACTGGAATGTTACAAAGTTTGCATCTAAAACATGTGACAAAGCGTCCTTTCTTTAATCTGGATTTATGCTACATAACTACGACTGACCTGGGAATGAATCTCCTCAGGACAGCAAGATAGCCAAGAAACACACCTGATGTGTAATTCCATTCTTTTAATAAATGGTGTTGGAAAAGAAAACGCAACAAAAGAGAAATAAACTCGTCCTGCTCCATTTTACTCCCCGTTTCCACTTCAGCACCGTGGCTGCGGACAGCAGGAGCCGAACCCTCTGCCTGCGCCATGCCCGAGGTGTGCTCCAGCCACTCGCTTGCTTCTCTTGAGCCTCCTCGCCCTAGCCCAGCAGAAGCCCCTGTCGTCGCCGGCTTCCACACGGCAGGGCAGAAAGGCAGCAAATATTTCTGTGGCAAATACACTGGGGTGCCGCATTTCCCTAGACGAGTATCGGTTGCTGGTAGCAATCTCATAACAACGACGATACTTATCTGCTTGTTCTTGGAGTAAAGCTACAACCCGTGGTACTTGCTTATTATCATCAGTCAGATGAGCCCTAGTTGGTGAAGCACAGCAATACCCACACGTGTCTTACAGAAAAGGTTCTTCTTTCAAAGGTCAATAATTTCAAATTGCAAAAACTTCACATCCTTGTTCAATACTATCAACAACCTGTACAGGTGTTTAAATAAACGTATATTTAATCCCTTGGCTCTGTTCCTTGTTGCTTCTCTCCTCTACAAAAGCGTCATTCCATGGCAGTGGTACATCTGCAGAGGTACAACCGACTGTATAGCCTGAAGTGCTCCACAGCACGTGGATACAGCAAAGATTCACGTACAAACCGATCGTCACAAAGCAGATTTTCAAAAATGTCAGACTGGGGAGAAGAAATTCCTCTCTGCACTTGCAGTGTGCTGTAGATCGAACAAATTAAAATCTATGAACTGAATGCACCATTTTCTGCCCAGTGGGAGCTGCAAATTGATCGTTTGCATTATCCATCCATCTGGTAGTTCCAACTGAGTGTATGTGACCCCACATAACACCTCTGGTTAGACGACATCAAACTTATGCAAGAGAAAAGGCTCTTGAGTCCCTCGCAATTAAGATGCTGGTCACGTGCTCCACGGCGATTGCCATAGTAACCAGACACTTGCCATGGACACTTGCTAGCGAGCAGCATTCCTCTCTAATGCCTGCAATTTTTAATCTTGGGGGAATTGTTCATTTATGCTTTATTTTGGAGTAAAGTTTGGAGGTTTTTGTGTCACCTGGCAAAGCCAAGATCACCAGAAATGAAATCTGAAATCAGTTATAATAGAAAGAAAAATCAGAATAAATGTTTCTGTCACCGATTCTATAAAATACAGGACCTTGTATCACTCGACATGCACAAACTGCTAGAGAAATGTGTCGTTTTCAGCAGAATGTAACAAAATAAAGAACAATGCTTTTTCCTTCCCAGGTACCCAAATGAGCCTCTAATGTTGAAATTACCATAGGTGGAGCTGGTAGTTATCATTTGCTATATATAACATTCTCTTGCTAGGTACTGGTTTCATTTTCTTGTAAAATATTCTGATCAAACGTCTACCCCTTGGATTTAAGGTGGTTTGTGGTTTTGGTTTTTATTGTGACTGTTTCAAGTTGAACTTGAAATGTTCATCTGAAAGAGTTCAGCTGTTAAAGATTTGACATCCACGTGCTTTGGACCAAACACCGAGGGAGCGGAACCAGGACTGAATCTGGGAACAGCACCGGTGGCACAGGAGCAGCAGAGAAGTTATACCGTGAGGTTGAAAAAGGGGCAACGGACAGAAGAGTCCCTGCTTCCTACAGCCCGGTGTCCCCCAAAACTGGGGGGGGAGGGGGGGAAGATCTACAATCAGCAAATGTTCTGCAACTCTTTAGAGAAATTGTGCAGTGGCTGAGGTACGGGGCGTGAAGCTCCTGCCGCTCCTACTAAGAAGGAGCAGATGGTTGTCTACTGTTCCAGAAGTAAGGAAAAGTCAATAGTAATGGTACCCCAAGTAACTTTCATTCTGCTTCGATTACTGCTTTCTGTAGCCTGACCGGACCGTTGCAGATTCGGTATTTCACTAGAACCACTGGGTTCCAGCAGGGTTTAGATGGCTACGCCAAGGCATCAACATAAGATACAGAGCGAGGGCATCTCTTATCTGAGTTGCAGATATTTTTAGAGAAATTGGAAGGCTGTAAGACAGTGGCTTCACAGCTACAGCAACTGAACTTCACAGCAGAGAACAGGATTCATGCTGCTACATCTGTCCCTGACATCACACTTAATACCAGACAGGTCCTTCAAACCCAGCTGTTCTCAGGGAAGTTTCACATTTTCTGGATGCTCATCAGAGAGCTTGCGATCTTTCTTCAAAGGGTTAAAAACTCTCAGGCATAATCAAAGCCGGCAGTTTATAACTGGGATCAGTCAGATGGAATACGCTTACTCTGAACAAAAATGTCCCCATTTTCCTGAACTAAGGGTCCAAATATATTCAAAACATTTCAACATCATTTATCTTTAAGCATCCCATCTATTTAAAGGAATAATTGTGTCTCTTCACTTGACAAAGTGTAATGAAAATTAATTAATTCTTTTTCAACACGCTGGCTATTACTTTGATGAGCACTATAGATGAGCCCCCAAGGGAATAATAATTCCGTCTTCAAAGCAGGGGGTTGAACAACATGTTGTAAATAAGGCCTAGGGCCACAAATCGAACAGTGAGAAGGAAACAAGCTACGGAATAGCTGCTCACTGAACACGTGTCATCTATTTTGTGTACCGAATACAGCAGCAGTTGGTGGCAAAAGTGTTATGGGCACGTGTGATTGGAGACTGTACGGTGACGAGTACGCACGACGCTGCAAAAGCGCCTGCTGACTCGGCACTCTCCCTTAACTCCTTCCAGTGATGTTTTCAAGTAGAGATACCAAAACATGAGTAAGGACTCAGACTTAATACAGGACTGCAGAGTGAAACACGCTGATTTGACCATCACTGCCATTTCCAGAGATCTCCTGTCTTAGGTAAATACCTTTCACTTGGTGATAGCAAATCTATCATTAGAAACTTGCTCAAAACAGGAAAGGGCCAGCAAGAATTACTTCAGAAAGAAAAGAAAAGGTTAATTAACTGAAAATACATATTCCATAGGCAAGTTTAAGAACCACGAGCATTTCTGACTTAATCCCAGCACGGTCACCAGCTCCTTTGGCTTTTATTAATCACTATTAGAGCAAATCCCTAACACCTCAGGATCTTACCAACGAGCTCTGAAGCCCCTGTAGCCAATTGCTCAACTCCATCCAGCAAGCCCAGGAAATACCACACTGTCACAGGGATCCAGCTAAGCGCATTCTATTGTAAAGTGATTTGGTGAACACGAGAGGGAATCATTAGCACAGGACTCAACAGTAATTTGAGTCCACCCATGAGCAAAGGAACCGACTGAGGTGCCCAAGGCAGCCACTTCCAGTACTGAGCTCTGCAAGGCAGTGGAGATGTTCTGCTAAGTCTGTTGAGTTTTGTAAGATTCCACTGCTCTTTATGAGATTTTCTTTTCAGTAATGATCATTACTGTCATATGATAGCTTCCTTCAAGCTATTCCACAGTCCTGTTTCTCTAGGCCCAAGAGCAAGGAGGTACTACTGTTTAAGTCTCTGTGACTGGCCCCCCTCCAAGCAACAACTGCACAAGCTAATGCCTGCAAGAGAAAATCTTGATGCCTTCTTAAGCCATGAAATCCCGGTATCAGAAAATACCGAGACCTTAAATGATGGTTCTCCCCTAAAATGCTTCCCATTCTATGCCTGACTATACTGGCATCTTCCTGCACCCCATTTTTTTGTACCACAGCGTTCCACTTCAAAGTGGTTTAGTTAAATATCTGGGACAATTTCTTGCCTTGAGTGAAAAAAACACTTCCTCCAACTTTCAGAGAAAAATTGCATGTCTATATATTTAGCAACAAAAACTGGAGTAACATTTAACAAAGAATTGATTCTTCCCTTACTGCGAAAGAACACTTCAGCACATCAGTCTGACATTCTTCTACTGAAATCCATCTTGTTAGAAAATATTCTCTTTGGAACTGTACCAGTAGGTACTCAATGAAATATACATTTAAAAAAAACCAGAAGAGCTTCCTTTTTTCACCCACAGGTATTGTCCTTGGTAAAAACAGATTTAAAAAATAATCATTTTCACAACATTAGGAAAAAATACAACTTATAAGATGTTCTCTTTGTGTTCAGATAAAACGATTGGTGCACAGACAGAAGCAGGTCCTCGGTTTTGCTCTTAGACTGAAGCCAAACTCTGGCCCAGGCCGCAGTGGAGAGATTTTTTTGCTCTTGTAGCAAACTGATGTAAGGCAGTAAGTGCCCTCTGCACCTCACTCATCCGCTGTCAACAGAAGAGACCTCACAGGTCCCAGAGGCTGCTTAGAGCTTTGCTGGCAAATTGCACAGAAGAAACTGAGTTTCCAACGGTCCTTTTACAGCTCCGACCTCAGCCGAGTACAACGTTCAGTCAAGTTTCAATTTAGTGAAGCATTTAATCACATTTACGTACTTTCCTGTACCACGATGATCTTTAAAATGCATGCTGGAGTGGTGTAATAACAAAATAACCCTATGCAACAGCCTGTAAGCTTACCTATCCTGCAAATTAAGGTGTAAATCAAATCCAAAATGTTGTAGATTCTTCTTTTTTAAGCACCAAACCAAAGTTCCGTGTGGAAGAATACTCTGACAGCAGTTTTCCCCCGAGTCTGTTTTATTGCCGCTACAGTGGAGTGGAAGAGTTTCTATCACACAACCAGGAAATTGCTGAAAAGCTTTTCAAGCCTACTGTCTGAGAATCAACTGGGGGTTTGTGCTCTCCTCCTCCATTTCCCACAGCAGGTGCCTCAAACCAGGAAGATTTTGAACTTTCCTTATGGGCAGATTTACCCTACATCTTGTTCACATCTGCAAGATGGCCTTTGTCTTCTAGAGTTCTGTCAGATTAACATTTTGCCAGCACTGTGTTTGTATTTTATTTTTTTTTCGGTAAACTGAACTGAGCTCCCGGTGTGCAGCAGAGGTGCGTAACCTCCCTTCGCTGCCAGTTTCCCGATTGAGACAGGGAGTTAAAAATAAACGCCTTCACTTCCTTATAGGCTTTGGCTTAAGCGACTATAAACAGAAAAATTATTCTAAGATCAAATGTATTTGGGCCATCCACAGTATGGCATGTGAAGGAAAGATCTATTTTAAGGCAGGAGAATATACAGTGCAGCCATTTTGCTCAATTTTTTTATTATTTTTTTTTTGCTCTTGCTAGAACAATTCCTCCTGTTACTCACTGTGGGAGTGTTAATTGCCACACTGTAAAAGAAGTGCCATCTCCTTAAGGGGAACCCGAGAAATCAGGGCTGCTCCGTGCTGGGTACTGGCCATGCCTTCACAGGGAGTTCTGGCTATAAAAGATGGTCTCTTCCTGTGCCTTTCCAAAATTAGAGCTCTTTTGGGAAGTATGCTCTGATGTTCAACTTGATTTCATAATTAAGACTCGTTGTCGATTTGATTATTAAATATTATTTACTTGCAAGTTGCTGGATATCGCGACCAAGGCCAGTGCAACTTAGAAAGCCCATGACTACGTTTCTTGACAAAAATTACAAGATTATAAGTAAGAAAAGTTCAATTTAGTAAGAGCCTATCACCTCTAGGAACGAACAGCATTTTTTCTTGCATATTTAAGAATTTTGACCTGAAAGGATTTATTGTTTCAAGACAATTAAACGAGGTAAAAAAACATACACAGAGATTTATTAATAAGGGCTTCTTTCCCTTCAGCACTAAAGTTGGGATTCTTAATGAGAACAGAAGGAATATAAGATGTCTTTAGCATTTCTTTCCTGGAAAACCAACTACAATCAGAAAGACAATTGTGAAACCCAATCTGTTTGAAACAGAAGAGCTAAAGTAAGGGTTCAGAAAACGGTTATTTTTAACTCTCTGTAACTATAATTGCAAATTTTCATTTTGGAAACATACGCAAAATCTCCACGTGCAGAATAATCAGAAGAGATAAACAAAACATTTTATGTCAAATAAACGGATGACTTATCCTGCAAAGACTTAAAAATATTTCCTGTTGCCAATACAAATACTCATAAAATTTGGAATGCGAAGCCACAGCTGGGAACAGTTAGCGACAGGAGAAGCCGTCTGGTTTGTAGGTATTTTACAAATCAATGCACATAGCGGCAACCATAGGTTTTCATTTCCTTTGCGATAAGCCTTGCACAGAAAGAAAACTCAGCAGGGTTTCTTTCTGTCATACTTTGGAACCCAATGTGAATTTCATAAATTCGTATTTGAAGGGTTTTAAACACTCTTTAAAGTGCAGCAGTCAACACAATACGGAACCTACCACACGACGGATGGAAAGGACCCTTAAGCACAGGGCAGCGAGGTTAAAAAAAGCATCCAGGCAGCGCCGCTCCTTGCCCAAGAGTTGTAGAGCTCATTCTCAGCAGCTTTTTTCGGACTGAGTCCGGTCCCTCAGTTCTGGTTCTAGCACTACGTCAGAACCAGTTTCTCTGCAGAACGCATTTCTTACTCTCACATAGGTTTTTCACGCTTTGTTTCACCAAACACAGTCTTGCTTTTTACTACATGGGATGACAATCAAAATCCGGTACAAGAAAATGACTTTCAATACCATTCAAGCACCTACACAGCTAATAAGCCTCAGCTGTTGTCAGATGAGGTATTGGCTTCCTCACAGAGCAGACAAACATTACTGAGATGCCAATACTGGCAACTGTTTTCAAACCCTAAATGCAGAGGTTGAGAATTTTATCTGAAATATGAAGAAGAGAAATTAAAAGGGTTCATGTCAAACACACAGATTTTGTTTCAGCAGAAAAGCTATCATTAACTTTTCACTTGATAACACAGTTTTATTCCTTCTCTGCAGCATTTTCAATGTTAGAAAAACACCCAGTGTTTTGATAACATTTGAGAAATGCAGAAAGAAAATTTTGTAACTCTTGATTTCCTCGGTTTCATTCAAACATTGGCACTGCTGCCATTGGCATGAAACCTAGAGAATGCATCTAAACGAAAAACGGCTACGGTGAAAAATGGTGAAAAGCAAACGGCCAGCACGCTTCCTCAATCTAGAGTTCAACTTAACTGCAGTTTTGAAACACAAAACATAAAACCACCTTGGGTTTTAACCCACACTGCTGCATTTCTCCAGTCGCACATTAACATCAACAGGTAAAAACCAATAAGCATTTCTATCCAGAAACACAGTACCCTGCTGTGTGTTGCAATTCTTCCCTAGGTTGGTCATTTAAAGTGTCCTTTTTACACGCTTTTGTCCTGTGTGTAATTTTTTCTCTCCTGTTTTTTCCCCTATAAATTCTTCCCTTCCTCCCCTTAGCCATTTCCCTTTTAGCTAAACTGAAGCCAAATATATATGTTTAATAATAACAGGCTGTGAGTGTTTACCAACCCTCCTGCAGCTTGTTTGTTCTAGGCCTTCTGTTGCCCTGGGTGTGAATCAGCCATTTAGGCAGCGAACTCTTGAGGAAAAGGCCTGCCTGTTGTTCTACAGCCGTACCGTGCCTAGCACATACAGCCCCACTCTTAAGTATTGTAATATCTTCATTAATGCTCTGCAGTTTCTCACTTCTGGACTAGGGGATGCTTGCTTTGTCTGCTTTTATTTCTCTTGTAAGTTCTCCAGATAAAAATTATGGCCCCCTTTGGATACACATTGAACAGCATGTGCCATAAAGTAGAGCTTTGGGGTTGACACAGAAACGCCGTAAGAAAATCTTTGCTATAGATCAGCCACTACCAAGTGTCGCCCTGCGACCCCTGGCAGTCGAAAACCGCCCAGAATAATACTCTTTACACCACAAAAAAGCCCCATGGGTTTTTTAAATTAAAAAAAGATCCTGTTTGCACAAGTTTAATTACAACCAATTCTGATGGCACAGCGCAAGGCAAGAGGAGCAGGGCAGCGACCAAAGCAGGTCCTGAAGGCTTCCCCCACGCACAGCACCACCTACAACACTGAAACACACGCTCCCATCGGGGTCCTCGATGTACCCCCTCTGCTTAGCTCATCTGCGCAGTTCCTCTTAATATCCACAGCAATTGCAGGGGCAGTTTGTGAGGACAACCGAGCCCTTGCTGCAGAAGTAAGAATTACCGAAACGCTGGCGAGGGCTGGTGGGAACAGGAAAGAATGGCCTGTTCCCGCTCATGGACATGGCAGGACACTCTGAGTTCTGCCTTCGCTAACAAAAGCTTCTGTTCATTAAAACGTGGAAAAAAAAAAATCCCCTTTTCTTCTCCAGCCTTTGAAGAGCTTACATCATTGCTGCTTCAATTTCAGGATTTCAGTGAAAACAAGCTTTCTACTGGGCTGGTCAAATGACTGTTAACTAAGAATTCCCGGGAGTGTTGAACTGACACTCTTTCTTAATTGATGGTTAGGGTACCTTGGAAGAATGACTCAGCTAATGAAGAAACAAAACTCCCTGCTCCTACAGTTATCAACGTTACAACAAACCTGGGCACCTCTCCACCATACCTTTTTTTTTTTCCTGCCCTCTAATTAGACCCAGGGCTTCCAAGGGAAAAACACAATGAGCTTTATATATTGCAAAGAAAATATCTTAACATATGAAGCTACTGTTTCATCATTACCATAAAAATAGGATTTTGTCATCAAGTTTGCATCCAACAGGTGCCTTGAATGCAAAGACAGGAATAATTTTTGAATAGGAATAGAGCTAATTGGCAGAATTAATAAGAGAAAATGGATACCTGCACCAGCCCTGTTTGGGTTTTTTCCCCGTGATTAAAGAATATAAATAATTTTTTTTTTCAAAACGTATCTCCATACATATCCTTGCGATTCTTTTTCTTTTACTTCCCATACATGCACATCAGCTTTGAGAAACCCTACTAAGCTAGAAATACTCAGAGTAATACTTTTCTCTCCCGTTCTGCCAATGTACAAGGGTTCTTTTGAATCAATTTTGGTAAATTTGCTAGAAATTAATAGCTGGATATGTCTATATGTGAAAAATGCCCATGGACAGAAATAGAAAAACCCCCTGAAGACACATGAAATCTCATTACAAATAATTCACAGCTGTCTTTCAGACAAGATATATTTCAGTACAATACTTCCTATGTACACACCTATACCTGGTGTGTATAGATATTAAAAAGGATACTGCTCTTTTTCCTGAAAGGCAGGATGCTTGGAACAAGCTGAACATACACAATAGAACTAAGTCAAGGCAAAGTCACTACTTCACTTACTTTTCCAGTCAACAGGCTGAAAAAATCTGCTTGTACTACCCGCTATTTTTTATGCCTCAAACAACACAGAGTCTTTAGAGAACCAGCGAAAATAGTTTGAAATTCCAGGCTAAGTGCCGTGCTTTTAGTTACGGTTTGAGCTACTGAAACCTGATAGGCGATTATGACAGTATCTCACCAGCTTTGGACAACAGTTTTCATCTGTCACCTACAAATAAATAAGCTACCTCCATGAAAGACTTTACTACAGCAAGCAGCTCACCTACAGTTAATCTTTGTCTTGACCTGTACCTCCCTTAAACTGCCTGCAAGCAATTCCTTACCAAAGGCTGCAATACATCGAACTGTAATTTGCTACAGCATTTTCAATATTACTCGCCAGAAATCTTGCGCCACTTCTTTAATGTTTTGTTCCATGGGTGGTTCAGGGCTTTTTTCAGAAAACTCTCATCTGTTGAAACAACAACTTTGGGAATTGTTGGTCATTTAATTTGAACGTTAACAGTATTCAGATGGAATACTATCAACAAAGAGCATGCTAAATTTTAACAGCTTTGAAGTGATATTGTTTATACATACAACATGCATATACTTGTACGTACAATATCTATGTAAAGTTTAGAGTAAGAATCCAAATCAGAATCAAGCAAGCATTTCTTTTTCATCAAAATGGACCAGGTCTTATTATTTCACTGAGTTTGTTTTCAAAGAATCTTTGTGTCAATTCATAACAACAAATGATAATAGGTTAGAATTTCTCAGGTAATGAAAATGTTAAGTTTTAACCCAGCTGAGAGTGCTTTTTCAATGCAACGATGGTCTTTAATGCTGATCAGAGCACAGCTGCTGCTGGACACTAAGAACAGGATTTGCTCTATGCATGGGCACGTCCATGTGAAAGCTCCATGTAAACGAGCGTGTTTATTTTAAAATAAGATTTCCTGTTATCCACACAACGTATACAACAAGCCAAGGCAATTTCTGGGGATGGACTTGACCTGGAAAAACCTTTTCAATTGGTGCCTATTTACTTATCTCCCGAACTAAAGATATCTGAGGATCACTTTAACACCAGCATGTTTATGGGAGCTGCACAAGTGTCAGTAAGTTTGTTGTCACTGGCATAAGACAGAAGGGTGCATTGACCA
This sequence comes from Baryphthengus martii, assembly GCA_013396935.1. Taxonomy (NCBI): domain Eukaryota; kingdom Metazoa; phylum Chordata; class Aves; order Coraciiformes; family Momotidae; genus Baryphthengus; species Baryphthengus martii. The sequence continues at coordinate 136,117 of VWZK01011235.1, forward strand.
GGAGATGTGAAGTGCTTCGCCAGTTCCAAAATTGTTTAACCTGAAGGACACTCACTAATAAAACTCAGCTATGAATAACTTGAACCAAGAAAGCAGAACATCAGATCCCAAAAAAAGCAAGTCAACCTTCGGCAGACACAGCATCAGACATTCTTTAAAGTATTTTGTCTGTGAAATTAAATTGCATTACAGACATTTAACTGAGGCGAGCAGTAAAATTCAAGTAGAAATAAATAAAAAGACTTCTTATTGTTTGCATGTTTATTTTTGTTAAATAATCCCCACCAGCGCTCACGAAAATCCCTCAATGGCATACTCCGAAGGAGGCCGAACATAAAACGGACCTGAAGGGATTTGCAGCTAGAAACAAGCCTTGGCCCAAACCCAAAAGAGATTTACTTCATCTTACCCCCTAGAACGAAAAATCTAACCACCAAACCAATGAAGGGCCTAAATGCAATCTTGTTATTCACACGGTTATCTCCGTAAGTGTCCTTCTCTGGCCTGGCCCCTGAAGCTCCCTCTGACTTGACACAGGTGCTTCGTTTCCCCTCTGGACCAGACTATTTGGCAAAGGGAGAACACGGATCCTTACGGATTTAAGAAAAGGTTTGGTTTGGATCAGAAAACGTAGAGTCGCTTTCCGATGCGACATAGGCAGACAACAGTACTTATGAATTCAGATTGATTGCAGTGAAAGTTTTTCATCCTGGCAACACCGTTGCTATAGCGATCCTGGCTGATCGGATATTCTTAGCAACCGCTCACAAGTCTCCATCCCCAGCGCCCCCTGGGTTCCTCCAAAGCTGAGCTGCATAACCTCATTTCCAAAACCCCAGCCATCACCACGAGGACGATCAGAGCAGCACGAGCTCAAGAACCGAAGCACCTTCTCTGCGAGCACCACACTTGCCCTCTGACACACGAGCGCAAAGGGCATTTTGCAAACAAGAGGACGTGGAAAGAAAGCCCAGCCTCCGGGCACTGTACAGGAAAAGATAAGTTTGCATTTAGCTTCACCAGAAACACCTTGGTGAGCTGGGATCCTAAATCTCCTTGCGTCTTCAAAGAGATGGCATTTCCGTGAAACTCAGATTTTTAAATGAATTATGTGAACGCTGTGAATGACGCTGTGTATTATCCTCACATCAAACTGCAGACTGAGTTCGTGACCAATTAAACATGTAGGTTCCTTGCGGAAGGGAGGGTGGACAGACATGACACATTTGGTTGGGTTTTAGTAGAATCAGTTACCACTACTATCCTCAAATTCAATTCCAGCTTTACACGGATATAACAAGGTATTTTCTTAATTTTGTCTTTGATTCTATTTCTAGGTGTGTAGAGCAATTAACTAGGGAAGGTGAACGAGCAGGACCTTTGCTGCCAGGAACTAGGCAAACTCTATTAACAAGGATGCTTCTAAGTCAGCTGAAGATATATCAGGAACTGGCAAACCACAACACCTATGTTACTCCAACCATACGGATGGTGTTTCGCAACCGCCTTCGATTCCTGTCGGAGGCCGCGTCCTGCCGCTGCTACTTACGGCTGCGCTTCCCTCTGCCATTCACTTGGTGCAGCAGTGACAGAAAACAGGAGTACTCAGACCCAAAATAAAATAGGAGCTTCCATACAGATTCAATTTATGACCAAGTGATTCACATCTCTTCGCTCAGGTGGTGCTTTACGGGCTTGCATCTTGGCATGAAAATAGGAATAGTAGAGAACAGTACTCGTGGTAGAGATGGAGGGGAAAATGAAATGGATAGAGCGGCTACTACCTAAAAATAGATTTGAACCTGCTACCCACTATGAAACCTCCATGTGCTACCATCAGAAATACTAGTGGAGAACAACAGCTTGGCAAATAGACTGATCTCGACCCTACACCAACATATCCCAAAGGAAAGTTTCATCAGCTTTTCAGAATCACATTGGCTTGACCTCAATATACATAAATAAAATGGAGATTAAGCCTGACATTTCAGCTTTCCTATGTTTCATCAAGTGGAAATTACGCAGAATTCAGCCAGATGCTTCGCTAATATGCCAACAATTTAATAAATATCAGCTAGTGCTTTACTTTTTCATTTCCTGCATATTTCTATTCCGAAGGATCCTGCCTGGGAAATGCAAGATATGGTGCTGCAAAGCACCCAACTATATTGTATTTACTTGGACAGATTTTGCGGTTTCTTTCAAGTGTGCTAAATATAGCTGATTATTTTTCTTTCTAGCCTAGAAAAGAAAAAATCTCAGCTGACACAGATTTCTTCTCAGCAGTTGCCTGCAAGCCCTGGTTGCAGATCTCCTCCCACAGTGAAGCACAAGCAGCACAGTCCCGCGGCCGCAGGTGCTCTGACCACACACCGCGCTACCGCCACGTGGTGTCTTCTGTTCCAAAATTAAGTACGGCTAACAAAAGGGAAATGCTACAACTATCAGTTGCCAATGTACTGCGTTTGCAATTTAATCCAGAAATAAAAGAGATTCCATCCAGCCTATCATATTGCTGCTTAACGTCTTGTCCGTCTAGAATCAAAGTCAGGTTGCATATATTACGGGATTCAATTTATACATACGCACACACACACACACAAAGCAGCTTCAAGACCAAAGAAATGCCAATTGACAGCCTGTCACAGTTATGTCACTTTGATGGTGCTGAGCCAGAACCATGGTGTTAGGAACCTTTACATAATTCATTCAGGTAGTTTTCATTCTGAATAGTAATTTTTTCCCATAGTAATTAGGAGATGCCTCATCCCATCTCCATTTCTTGGCTCCATTTTTGGCCCTATTCTTTTCTTTTATCTGTCTTTTAATACGTCGTCTTTGTCCAGCATCAGAACCGTTCTTCCTCCTCACCCAGTCCACCCCCCGCCCTCTCCTGCTGCTGGCCCGGCGTGCCCGTGCAACCCTCCATCTCCCGGGCAGTTCTCCTTTCCCAGCTCCCGCACCGCCCACCACCAGTCCATCCCACCACAGACGGTCAGTGAGGTTACTGCAGCCTCCCTGACTTCTCTGCCTCGGCAGGTCGCTGCCGTTAGCGGAGCAGAGCGAGGCTACTCCACCTGACAGGGGAGCAGAAGGTAGCCCCTCACTCCTGACAATATTTGCATATAATGTATGAAGGCTTATTTTCAATGGAAACTCACAGAGAAAGCTGCGTGAGGCTCCTGAGAATATCCTCAAGGAAATTTGGAGCTCATTAGTATGGCTCCTAAGGCTATTTGCACGCGTGCAGCTCAACAGAAATCCTTCCATCGAGAACGTGATGGATTCCACAAATCGTTAGCAGCACAGTGGGATTTTTTTTTCCATTTTTCATCCGTCACAATTGATACGCAGCTTGTGTACAGTGACTTCAAAACATCTGCAAATAGCTGAATGGCAAGAGGTCGGTGGAAATAAACTGTGCTGAAAACAAAGTTGTTAAAGTGAAGCAAATTGGACAGAGTGTTAAACGTAAATGAACCATGGCAACTGCTTCAGAGGCAGAAACTCCAGCCTTGCTTCTCTGCTATAAATCTGACATAACTGAATCTCTAGACAGATTCTAGAATCATATTAATTATTCCAGCAGTTCTGGGAAAGGAAAATTTAAACCTCTAACCTAAGAAAAAGTGAAGGGAATTTAGTCCCAAGTCAAAGGAATTGCAGACTGACAGAGTAAGTCAGGTTCAAAGGGACTTGAGGAGTCCAAGCACCACTCAAAACAGGTCCAATCCGACCACGCTGTTCGGGACACTGTCCAGTCAAATACTGCATGTCTTCAAGGACAGAGGTGCCACAGCCTCTCTGAGCAGACTTTTCCAATTCTCATGGCAAAAAACTTTCTCTCTATGTATAATCATGTGTTGTAACTCGTGCCCAATGTCACTTGGCCTCGTCCATTTGTCTCTGAGAAGAGTTTGGCTTTTCCCTATCGAGTGGCTCAAGGCAGTAACACAATTTCCCTCAGTCTTACAAAAAACAAAGAGAAACTCTTATATGGAAAAAAAAAAAAAAAATAAATAAAAAAATCACTCCAGGAAGTTCTAAGGAGCCATGCAAACATATGCTAATCAAAACCATACATAATTTTTCCTGAAGAATCTCCATAAGAAGATAAAGGCAAGTTCTACTCTTTTTTATTTTTCCTAAAACTCAGATGCAGGCAAGATTTTCCTATGCGAACGACAAAGATGATGTTAAACAACAGCCGAGCAGAACCAGCTACCACTACATTGCATACTGCTAAGAACGGGGCAAAGGAGGGATAGCTGGGAACTACGCCACAGCCATATCTAGCTCGTGTAGAAATGTTAGCGAGTTTGGGGTATTTTTTGTTTTGTTGTTGGGTTTTTTGTGTTGGTTTGGGGGATTTTCGTTTGTTTCTGTGGGTCGGTAGGGGTTTTTTGTTTGTTTTTAAAATCACAACTTACTTGCCAGCAGATGGTCAGATCACTTCAGATTCTTTTTAATTGGATTTCTTTACCAATTATACGGAGCGCTACGTTAAAAATAATAATCTATGGCACAAGTGACTTGGCTGTGAGAAGCGCACACCAGATCTAGAGTGGTTATTTTTACACACGTTCCTCTCAAAGAAAAAAAAAAGTTAATTCTTCTAACCTATATTTGTTGCCATTTACAGATAAAATTCAAAGACATTGCAATGGTTCTTCAATTTTACGTTGGTGTAACCAACAGGTTCACAGAAGTAAAAAACCAGAGTATGTGCACTGCCTGTCATGTGATCAAGAGAGCAGACTTCATTTCTGGAACCCCCGACCAAGCAAATAGGGCTCAGACAGGCAGGTCTTCCAAAACAGAGGTTGCCTTGAGCATCACGGAAAGGAGGTAAAAATCACTGAAGGCTTTTTTAAAGTGCATTTTATTTATGCAAAAAGAGAAGGACTTCCATAACCGAGGGAAGATTTTCAAACCTTCAGCAACTCAGACAGAATACCGTGAGGCATACTGTTCCTATTCAAGGTTATTTGGCAATTTTTTTGAGTAAAAATCTGGCAAACCCAGCTCCTTATGCAATTGAACACTGACTCCATGCACGGTGTACAAAAGCGCACGTACTTCTGGCTGGAAGTGTGTGAACAGCAAAGGTCACCAGCAGCTGAAGCAATACTGCAAGAGAGGTGGCCAGCTACTGCACTTCCCTTTACGCTGTGACGGGAAGAGGCCACGAAGGACACGTGCCGGTTCAACTACAAATCCCTGGCCTCACGGCGAACATCCGTCCCGCAACTGCGCTCTGGGGACGGTGTTACCTACTAGGCCAGGCTACAGTTCCACGGGGCTTTCTTGTAGTCTCAATTCTACTAGTTGCGTCAATGTTAAAAAAAATACAGACGATGAACATGTGGTCACTATGTGAAATTTCCCCCCCAAATTGCACCTATAATATCACTTTGCACGTGAAAATCACTGCCTAATTCTGGGAGCACGTTTAGAGTTTGAGCCTGCAAACCTGCACAGCTTTGAGCTTTTATCTTTAGAGACCCATTTGCAAATTTAGCTCCATCTGTTACGAGTTAGAAAAGAAGCAGATTTAGGTTTTTAACTCTTACCCCCTATGACTGTAAACCTTAAGCTGTAATAAAATAAAAGCTATAGAGCTCATATGAATTTCTCCATAGACTTATAACTTGGAAAAATTATTTTCAAACTGGACAAAAGCCTGAGATTTATTTTCTGGAAGTTCTGTGTTTGCAGAAAGACAGTAAGCGACCTACTTACTGGATCTTTTGGAACTTGGGATGGTGATGTTACCCTGGAGTGCCTGAGTTTATTAAAATTAAAAAAAAAGGAACCAACGTAAACTCTGCCCCGCAATGCGTGATAAACACTCTATTTTCAGAATATACCTCTCTGAGAACAAAGAACTAGAGGGAAGAGATAGGGGTTTCTCCAGGTTTTTAAGTGGGGTTTCTGTACATTTTCATTTTGACAGGTGTCGTTCTTTCAGTAACTGTTAAGCCTTGAGTTCCAACCCAAAGTAAATAAATAAATATACACATACAGGAAGATTATTACAAAAACTCTTTTGGGATATGCCCTATATAGCTGAGAGAGGCCAAGACTTTACACATATTTAGCTGAGTTATTCTAAAACCTCCTTGATAACAGAGATGCGAGGTAAAACGATCCACCAGAACACAGGAAAAGGCAGACAGTATTCTCAGGGTACCGGCTACACCCTTATTAAACCATAACTACACATAAACATTCAAACAACAACTCAGCACTTTGGCAAGTCCTTTTAAATCTTCCAGCTATTAAGGAAATACATTAAAAGAAACAAAAGTGGATTGCCCTTAGTTTTCTTTATTAATGTCAGCACGCTATAACTCAGATGGCCTAAAAATCTAACAGTAACTAAAACCTCACGCTGGATTTGTTGTTTTTTCATACTAGACTGCTGCTTCTGATTAGTTTTAATTGGTTACTATTTGCAATTCCATATTTAGGGAAATTAGACAATAAATTATATAGCCAATCATGCGGCCACAAGAATCATATAAACATCCTATTACTGTGTCTAGGAAATCGCCTGCTGTTCTACTTGGAACTTAAGCAGTAGAAGACTAAAATCTGTCAGAAAGCCGGGGAATCTTGATGTTGTTTTACCACTGGTGCTTCACGGAGGCTGACGCCCCGCAGGCACCCTCTGCTGAGACGCCGGCGGGTTGCGAGGTTATTTCGGAGGCAGAGACTTGCAGAACCCACAGGGCCGTACAGGGCGGGAAAGGCCCGGCTGCTCCATCCCCGGGACGGTCAGGGAAGGAGGGAGGATCGGGAACCTCCCAGCCCAGCCCTTCAAACCTCTTTCACTCCTGGACCCACTATAAACTGTCAAGCCAGAGGCTCTACCGAATCTCCACTTGACTTCCCAGGGCCCATTCACTCTAATTAATCAATAAAGGAGAAAATAGTTTACTTGGAGGTATTAACTGTGGTTCAGGGTACCATAGTTCTGCCCCAGGGCAGGAAACTGGATCTTCTCCCCACCCTGCCCTAAGATTATGACCCTTTTAAAGAACTGCGCAGAAAAAAATAAAATTTCAGAAGTGTGTAGGACTCTTCCCCCAGTTTCCTCTTCCCACTCTAATTTCTCTCACCACACTGAAAAAGCTCATTGAAAATACAGTTGAGTGGGTGATGTATTATATACACATTTGGTTCACATGAGATTTGACTCTGGGTCAAAAGATTTCTCAGTAAAATTTCATTTCCCTTGGAGTGTTATCTACATACTAATGGGGAACTCCTGCTGTTTTTTAAGATGACAGAGAGTCACATTAATGTTATTCCTTTCAGTTTTGATGTATTCTTCCCACTGAGTTGCTGCAGGGAATGCAGGGAAGACAATACTTTTAAAAAACAGGGCAAAATTTTGCTCACAGAAATCACAGAAATATGGAGTAACTCCTGAGAAGGAAGCAGGATTTCTCCAGTACATGCTCCCCTCCTTTCAAACCGAGCAATCCTTAGTGCTGTCAGTTCTCAGAGGACGGCTTCTTTTGTTACATGTAAATAACCTGAAAGCTGATCTCGCTGTACTTTGCCTAATAATTTTCAGCTAAAACTTTGACAATTAAAGTCTGCCAACATTTTATGTACTGAGTAACGGAAATCTGCATTGCTCCACAGAAATAGGCCGAGGATAGAATTTACCTACTTAAAATTAACCTATTAAAGCCATAAACAATCTTCACGCAAAACTTTTTACTCAAAATTTTAATGTCTACAGCAGTAACAATATTTCAGCCATTCTAGTTTTGTGTGAGCTCAAGTTATTTAACTTTGAAATCTCCTTCAAAGTCCAAAGCCAGGACGCTCAGAAAGTGGCAGCACACAGTTGAGATCATCAGATCAAGTCGGGGCCAGAAAGATCCCTCCCGTGAACACAGAGCATCTGGCAGGTTCTCGGTTTTGCTACCCACTGATGGCGTTACGGCTCTATGCCATAATCAATAGCTGCTGGTTTACCTTCAGGTTAGGAGAGCTTGTAAGAAAGAGTCTGTAACTCAGCTGAGCAGCACCTTTCAACTCACGTAGCCTCATTAAAATCAAATAATAGAGTCTAGGTAAATGAAGTGGAAAAAACTATACGAGCCTAGTTTAATTCCAGGAAATACTTAGTTGACACTAAAAATACTCATTAATCTACTCATGCCTCCAGTAAGTCGTACTTCTTGTGGCTAAAGTGGTAAAACGGTCCTTGAAAAGCATTTACATCCAAAAGCTGCACAGTCTCGCCACGTTCATGCTGCGGATCCGTCAGAACGGCAGCCCTCTGCCAAGGCAGCAGCGGGGCTTTGCTGCTGACCTGTTCGCAAAGGGCCGTTCGGAGCCAAAGCGGCTGTTCCCAGGTTATACTCGGCGGCTGCGGTGCTTTGTCAGAGCCGGCTGGTGACTGAGGGAACATTCCAGGCACTATGCACGGGAAAACAAAGCCTAGTAGGGCAGAGAGGAAGTCAATCGCACCGACACTATGAAAATCCGTTGCAAGCTATACTCTAGAGGACATACAGTCAAATACCAAAAGACCTGCTCTTTCCCCTGTCAACTTGATGCACTGCAAAAAGCATAGAGAAACTCAGAATGGACTTAGACAGACTTCCTTACCCAGAAAATTACATAAACCAAGAGTAGGTATGACTCACGTTTACTCAAGCTTCCCAGAAATGAGTCTTTATTTTGAAATTATATCTTAATTATACATATGAGAATAATATAGCTATTCTGCGAGTATGAAGAGACACCCTTCTCTTCCTCTATCTTTATTTCAAGAGGTTCACAACCCTAAGAACTCTCAAAAGGGAAAAAAAATAAAAATGAAGTGATGAACATCACTGTAGAGTGAGTAAGGTAATGCCAAAAACAAAATCCAGAACAACAAAAGCCTTGGGTGTATTAATAATGCATAGTTAATACCAAAATTCAAAGGCCTGTCAGAAGCCAGGCAAGCCCAAGTTAATTTTGCAGAGACAATAAAATAAGAACAGGAGGCTTGTTTGTAGTGACAATAAAAAAAACCAGCAACACGCAAAATAAAAAGGTATAGCATAAGAAAAAGTAAATAGATTGATTGTATTGAAAATTGCAAACAACAAGATGAAATAGCAAAAAAAGTTTTTCTGCAATGCCACAACACATTATCTAATACTACTTGTAATTGTCGTTCATCCTGATCCCCGTCTGAAATGACTGACGTTTCTTCCCAGCCAGCTACGTCCATCCAGTAGCTCACTCCGCCAGGTCTGTGAGGTTGGAAGCTGCCTGGGGGGCCTTTTCTCTAGAGAAAGCCTGCAGAAGCTCCCATTATTAAAAGCAGGGTAAGATGTAAGCCCAAAGTGGGACAAGTTCAGTGGCAGGAGCGGCAAGCCTCCCCTCTTGCTCCCCCCAGAGCAGCTCTTTGCTTTTCCTGCAAGCTTGCCAGAAAGCAAGGCTTCCCCTCAGCTTTCACCCAGGCCACTTGGGGCAATTCACCTTTCCCAAGCGAACGCTCCGCTCGCACAGGGCCAGGGCCCCAAGCTGGACTGCCGCAGCCCGCTGCTAACAAGACGAGCTATCTGCCACAGCTTTCAGGTGGAAGGAGTTCTAGAAGCCTACTGGAAAATGTCTACCTTCCTCCTGGGTGAGAAAACGGGTCAGTCGTAGCTTTGCACAGGGCTTGGAAGGCACTCTCCTCTTTTGCTCTGAAACTAAGAATATAGTAGGAGCCAACCTCCTGAAAGCCTGGAGAAGCAAGATCGCAATCCTTTTTCACACTTCACCGTACAGCGACTGACATGGACCACTTTGGCGAGGTGACAGAATGTAGCAGAGGGCTCCTTAGGCTTCAAGAAGATTTTCTGAATAAACAGCAAAAATTTTGTTTCCTGTAAAAACACCCCCGACACATGCATTTCCTGCCAGCTGAAAGATGGCCTTTGCAAAGCCAAAAATGAGGCGAGATGTGTCAGAATATGTTTTTCCTGTCATTTTAATTAATACTAACAATATTGAACCATGTTAAATCAAACAATATGCCACAATTGGAATTCAAAGATATCTGTATTATTCCTAGGCAAGCTTAATATTTGGTCTGCTCTGCCTGTCAGACCTAACGACCGAGGTGACGCATTGTTATAAATCCCTCGTAGTAGTTGCACTCGGCTACAAAATCATGAGGAACTACTGGGTTGTAACGCACTGCCTTCTCTTTCTCCTTACTGGCTATGTGCCAGCGCACAGGTTGAAACGAGCAGCGGTCAGGAGCTTAAAGAACTTCAAAAACCTGCCTCCAATGCCATAGTGGGATACTTTGTCACACATCGAGATTGAAAAGGTTAATAGAACGGCACATTTATTAAATTTTCTCAGAGTCTTCATTTCTCTAACAAGCGTACAGACAGATTACCAAAAAGCAGGTTTATGCTGACCTTGTGTACTAGTGTTGGAGCAGGCACTAAGCCCTGACGTCACACAGGAATTCAAGACACGTTCAGCATGAAGCGCCAGGATGTTGTGGAGTAGTCAGAGTTGATGTACCTCAGCCTAGCTGTTCCGTCTTGCTTTTAACACAGGTTTTTCTCTCTGGGTTAGCAAGCTCGGCCTCAATTTTCACATATTAGACTGTGCTACTGCTCCAAATTAAAACGAAGAGAACTCTCCGACCTGGTATCTGCTTTCTTCTAGTCACCTCGTGGCACAGCTAGGTGTACAGCAGCAGGCGTCTCGTTAAACTCTTGCTAAATCGAGCAAAGCTAAGCGCTTTCTCCTGATTGAATTTTTCCCAGGGCTGACAGACTGCTTAAGAGAGCTGCATTTTTTCTCCTGCCACTGGGCATTTTAAAGTACCGTGCCGTTTTGTTCTTTCAGCGTCTGAAAAGCTGAAGAGCAGGCTTTTATAGCAGGGAAGGGAGAGTCCTAGTGTTAGAAGTAGACTCTCCCCTATGTACAATTGTTTGCTCTGCATTTCCATTTCAATACATACCCTTACTTCTTGCGTACACCAATTAAAAAACCCCACAACTCTGCTCAAGTGATACAACTGGGAATTCAACCCAACGCCATCTTCACTGTAACTCACGCTTTGGGTCGCTTCTTGGCACAAACACGAACCACCAGAGCTCATTTTTGTGTGAAACAGAGTTACCGGGGGGGCCGAGTGAGGTTGTGGGTTTACTTTCCGCAACGGATGCCAGTTACGGAAAATGCCGAGCGAGTCATTTCATCAGAGATTCCCAGTCCTTTAGGATAACAAGAAATTAAGACTATGTTTATTTTACAGAGCCACTCTGATGAGCAGCTGCTTGACAAAGGCTCGCTCACTCTCATAAGGGACAAACTCGTAAAATCAGATCCCCCCCACCTTCCTCACATCCACAAACTGCACTTGGCAAACCACAACATTAATCTAACCCGTGGTCACAGGCTCTTCCCTTTGTGATTATGGACCGGAACAATCAGCTGTCAACTTCACTATTTATAACGCAAGTCAGAATCTCATTAAATCGTAACATCACCACACTTCTTTTTCCTTAAACGCGTTAGTCTAGGAACAACCTGAAGTCGCACAGACCAGGAATTCAATTGCAAACTAAAGTAGCACTAGTCAACCTTTAAAAAAAATATATTGTAACCAAATTGTAAAACCGACTTTTAAAAAATCCTCATATAATTTTTATAGTCTCATTAAGACGATAGGAGTTTCCTACTAACGAGCAACTGACCTAGTAGGACACAGGCAATTCGCACTGCTTCTACTTTACCGCCTTTTCAGCAGATACCTAAACTAAGGCTAAAGAACGCAAGCCAGGTTTCCAGCTAGGTCTCTAGAGAGGTCTGCAGGAACAGGGGCTCATTTCACTCCAGGACAAGTACCCTCCTACTGCAACAGCAGGACGCAACTGCAGCACCCCTCTTTGAAGAGGCCAGGGACAAAAATTGGAAGCAATAGCTACGAAAACTGGCAAGAACAACAGCTGTGAGTAGCAGAGTGGCGTGCTCCTGTGGGTGTTTCAAAAAGTAGGACAGCAGCACGGAACTGCTCATTTCTATCACGGAAATGCCATTTAGGCACTCCCCACGGTGTGGTCCGGCATGAAAGGCAGCCCCAGCTCCCTGTGGTACCTGAGGGACCGCTGCAGTCCCTCCATTAACCCCCACAGGCGCGGGTTGTTCGCCAGGGGCTTGGTGGTAGTTTCGTTGGGGTTTGGTCAGGTTTGGTGGTTTGAATTGAGCAGGGGAAGAGATGGGAAGAACAAAAAAAAACCAAAGAACTGACTGCTCTTAATGAACGAGGACAAGTCTACATTGCATTTAAAGTTTGCTTAACCTCTGCTCACCACAGCTGTTGGAAAATGACAATATATAATAGATCGGTCACCCAAAGGTGTTATTTTTACTCATTTGTCTTCCGTACAAAGAAAAGCACCTAGAAAAGTCTTTCAGTGCTCGTCCTGTCCCTAGCAGGCTGCTCGCTGGGGCAGAACCCGAAAAGAGGGGCTTCCTGCCCCCAAGGGCTCACTACTTCTCTTGAACAGTGAAAACTGAAGCGATCTGGAAAACATTCCTGCAATAAGGACAGCAAAGGAACCACGCAGCACAAAAGTCACAACAGTGATCATTTCCTTTGTAAACAATAAACGGTTGCAGTTTCTGTAATGTGGAGAGTCTGATGCCGCACAGCTTATTAACACTGAATAACCTTTGGGGAACAGCAAAAAAAAAAAGTTTCAAATAGACGGAGTTACTTGAGTAAAGGCTAGTGAATATGACCCGATCCTCCAGGCCACTGGCTTCACTCAGGTGAACCCTTCTGCTCATCAGGTTATGCTACCTCAGACAGTTATTTGATTTATGCATCTCACCACCATTCATTACCTACTTGTAACTCAAAACCCACCTTTAATTATTGCTGCAAGTGGAAACATAACTGCATATAATATAGTTCAAGTCAACTACAAAGTCTGAAATAACTATTACTCCCTCAAAATACAAAAAAAGCTAAAAACAGTTTAGAACTCCTATTGAAAAGCTCCTCTTTTCTACAATAATTTGCAACCTGATGATAAGACAAAAATGTAAGAGAATAGAAAATCCAGTATTACAAAACACCAAAGCAAACATTGGTTAAAAGAAGATGAAGTGACAGCATTATATCACACAGAAGAACAAAGGTGAAAATAAAATCATACAATTAAGAAATGAAATGGAAATTCTTCCAATTCTTCTATCAAACATTTAAATGATTAAAAGTTCAAGGCAAGTCTCTGGAATGTGTTTTTAATCACCTTCTTATGTTATTCATACACTGATGGTATAATTGCTCTCCACATGAAGAGTGAAAAAGCAGAAATCAGTCAAAACACTTTTCCTAAGTAATCTTGCAGGACCAGATATGAACATAAGAGAGTCATGAAACACAGTGAGTGTCAAGAGGGCACAAGCTGCAAGGGTAGATTAGCTGGTTTGATTCTCTATCTGGAGGATCTGATCCAATAGCACATGAAGATTAGAAATTGCTTTCCTACAGCTGTGGCTCTATCCCCCCCCCACCCCCTTTGGTTTTTTAATTATTATTTTTAAACTTTGGGTTGAGTTCTAACCGATCCCCGAGTCCTCAGCTGCAACTGAAAATGCAAAGTAGTGAAACGCGAACTGCTGTTAACGACAGCAGAATACCTGGCGGAACCATTGCAGTTAACTGGCCCCTCAGCCCCGTTACAAAGTAAGGAAACCAAGAAAGCCAATCAAAACACCACCACTTAGGAGTTACTGCTTTTAGTTCTTACCATCAGGAGAAAGATCACTTATGCAAAATTAATAAGGAATTCGGTCTTTATGTGAAATGCTACAAGGGAATTTCTCTCGTGCCACTGATGTAGTAGAATATTTATGAGCACTGGGAATCGGGGCAGTCAGAATTACGACAAACAGAGGTCACAGAGAGTAGGATTGCACGGTCACATCGGCTGGGCTTTTGCTTTATGGTTGTTTTTTATTGAACGCATGCAACCAGGAATCTTGACAGTTACTTTTACTGAACAAAAAAAGAAAAAATAAAAACAACAGTTGTGACTCTGTTTGGAGGTGACCGGGATCTACGCGCTGCAATACCTATTTTTATTTGTTTGGAATAAACACCTCCATTTGGACTAGTTTTCCAACCTGCAGGAAGACTCCACTGCCCAAATGCATGGGTTTTTCCCACCATGAAACTGCCTGAAGCTAAAAATCAAAATTCAAGTATGACAACGAGATCATAGTGAGCTGGACACACCAGAAAAGTATAAGCAGGTGGATGGACACAATAGCAGTGACTCCAGAAAGAATGTTTGAATAGATTTTTTGATTCTGTACACACAGTAACTGAAAACTTTAAAACAGCAACTGAAGCAAGAAACTTCCTTTTTTAGCTCCAATTTGCAGAGCATTAAAATAGGAGATATCCGTCCCTTCAGCAACCGCCTTGCCCATAAAATGGAGCAGAGCCCTTTTACTGCTTCACTGGTGAGAAGATACCCAGTTTTATAGTCATATTGGAACACAACCCTTCTTTTGTCCTTTTCTTTTGTATACACACAAGTGACCCAATTTAGCATAGCACTGAGGGAATCTCCTGAGACAGGCGAAGTTCATGAAAATATTCATAGGAGAAAAGGTATGTCATTAGTCCCCAGCTCTGCCTACCGGGCTGTAATTAGAAAAATAACTCTTTTTTTAGCAGATGGGGCTCCTGGCCTCTTTCCAGTCTGCACTTCTTGTTGACTATTAGGGCAACCCAAATTGTGAATGAAGGAAGTCAAATAGAATGTTTCCTGGCGTACCCTTGGATAGATCCAACTCTTAGATGTTATGAGTACTTTTTTTTAATTTTTTTTTTCTAGTAAGAGGCACAATAGCTCAATAAATTGATAATGGGCTACAGAATTACCCACAAAGGTAGCTGGATCAAAGCACCTTCAGCAATGCAGAGACAGGGTCATTATTCTGTGACAAGCTGGTGATCTCTTTCTAATTACTCCGAGACAAGTAACTGTCATAAGAAATACAACTACAAACACAGTCTTTGCCGGCAACCTGAGCAGGAAGATCAGACAAGAACTGAACAGACTCTTCTTTAACTTCTTTATTAGCTCTGCCAAGCCAAAGCCAGCTAGGAAGTTGGCACCAGCGCTGTCTGCTGTCCTAGCGGATAGAAACCTTTGTGGCTGTTCAATAGACCCCAATCTCTCCTGAAGAAACCTAAACGAGCAAGAGGGCGGTTTGGTCCCGGCTAGAAAATAGCTAGGTAGCAAAACAAAATTACAGTGCATGGAAGAAAGGCTAAGAATGAAAGATATCATACCAACAACTCGGGAAGATCAGGACATTTTTAGGAACATAATAGCAGGTGCAAGAGAAAAAGTGGCATCATAAACCTTTCTGCCCCATTTCAGCAGCGTTTCCCCGGTGAGTCCTGCATGAAAACAGTGCTCAGACTCCAGAGCTGCAGGTTGCTTGGTGTCTCTGCAGCAAGGAGCTTGTCAGTTCATCTGAAGTGTGGAGGTGCTCCAGGAGATGGGGATATGCCTGTCGGGAACTCCCTGGAGCCCATCAGACTCATTTTACACAGACTACCCAAGAGCTATCAGATGGTATCAATTTTCACTCACTGTTACAGCTGAACAAATACTGAGAAAAATGATACGCAAACATCCCAGTGACTTCTGTACAATTTTGCTCCAACTGTGTTCCCACATTCTCTATTTGATTATCATGGATGTTTTATAAGAAGAGTTTGGTCTCAGCAGTCTCTCAGGACCACAAAGTAAATCTTGCTACTAACAGTAATTTTCACAAAAAAAAAAAAAAATGTAACGCACAAAATGATTATAAACAGCAAACAAGTTTGTTCAAATTGCAATCTGTTTGCAGACAATTTGCAATCAAGAAAGAAGGCTAATTCATCAAGCAAACTGTTACTGAAAATTGTCTCCTCAGCTATAAACACTCATATAACCAAGGCACTTGGAAATCGAGGTAAGAGACTTCAGTGCCTCCTAGCACCGATTACCTCTTTTATCCAGTTGTCCCAAAATGTCAATTTAATTTAGGAACTCTGTATGTGGAATGCGTACCAAAAAGCATAGAATCTCTAGTAATAAAAAGCGTCAGCTTCCTGTGTTCAGAGTGCTTCCGGCTCTGTCTCAGGCCTGTCACATTTATTCGGATTCAGTCATAGCTTACCTGAGCAGAGCTACTACCCACCAGACTCTACTCCATTTTTGGAAGCTGGAAAAACTTTGGGAATGATTTTAAAGGAAGACCAGTCATCCAGGCAGAATCATTTCTGCCTGGCATGTAATTTGTTTCCCTGGGAAAAATGATTTGCTCCCTATTGGCCTAGAAGCTTTTCTGTCTGCACGGTGGATCCTGAGAGGAAAAGATGGCTAGAGGTTAAAATCAGCAGCTAACGCAGATGCCATTGTCTCTTCCCATTACCTTCTCCCACAGCAGGCGTCTTGCATTCAAACTGAGTGGCACTGAAAAACACAAATCTAAAGCTCATTAAAAAAAATAAAACAAAAAATTAAAATAGCAAAAATAACCCCTCTACAAAATGCGTGATAGACCAGACTGTTCTGGTCAGTGACTGCTTTACATGTAATTTTCTAACCGGTAATTACAGTATGTGACTTCATTAGCATCTTAGGGTCGTACTCCCCGACCCACAATGTCCGTATTAAATAGCAGTAGCTCAAGACTAGAAAATCAGGAGACTACAACAATTAAGACTCCAAATAGTAGACTTTAAAGCAAACAAGAACCCTTCTGAATAGCCTGTTTCTAGGATGACATGCTGTAAACAAGAACGTCAGCACTGACTTCAGCTCAGCTGCCACAGAAAAAAAAAAAAAAGCAGCTGTTTTTCTTCTTGGCACATTCTGAACAGAACCGAAACACTCTCATATGTTTGAGATATACTTACACCTTTTAAAAAATATCATGTAAGGAAAAAGAAAAATCATTCCTCTGCTCTCATCTTCAAATAATTTCCAGAGATCGGTGTACAGCTTGACAAAAGAGTGAGTGGGACCAATGAATTCCAGTACCTCGAAAAAAATTTCTCTTCAGAGGGTCTCCCTACACACATCCAGAGAAAAACCAGTATCTGGGTTTAGGACATTCCTCTTTGTTGCGTGCAGATCTTACTCATCCAAAACCTGACCAGTGAAACACTTCTGGATAGTAACAAAACGATGCTCTGATCCATAATTTGCAACAGAGTCTCAGTCACGCCGTAAGAGGGGGGAAAAATACAGACTTAAATGTTAGAGCTGTGTGTGTGCAGAGACAGAAAGCGACTGGCATTACTGTTCTGATACAACCAATTCTATGTGACAAAGCTCTTGTATTTTTGCCTAACGTCCTCATTCAATACAGACGCACCTCCTCATCCTCCTTTTCACACCTGCTCCCTGGAGGTACTAGCCGGCAGGCAGCACGGAACAAAACCAGGATAACGTTCGTACAGTGTGTCACTATACTTAACGGGGCGAAACATCATGAGTAAATTAATCCTTCTATCAAATGGCTGACAGCATCATTAAAGGTCAGGGGTTATACATACACAGGGCTCTTCTTGAAAAATTACTAAGCCATCTCCTGCTCCCAACCAGAAATGAAGAAAAATGAAGTCTACATTGTCCTTGAATAACCTTAATAAGCTCCTTCCTTACCCAGAAGGGCTAGAGACGCTACTGGGGGAGGGAGAGGCATGAAGTAGAGAGAAGAAAAATCTTTATTAGAGAAAATTTATTTTCATGAAGAGAAGCAAGCGAGTAGGCAAGCTCCCGCCTGATCACATGGCTTACTCAGAAATCCATAACAGTCTAATAACATCATCTCTAAGAAAAGATAATAAAGATGTGGTTTGTAAATATAAGTATTTCATTAATAATGAATTTTAATTACAAATTAACATATACAGAACGCTCTGTACTTCTGTAAGCCTCCGCTATCTTCAATTAAATATATTCCTAAAGGTTTCCGTTCCACTCCAACAATACTGCCTATTCATAATTTAAAAAGCAAGTGAAAGATTCAGTGTTCTTGGATGGCACCACCTCCTCCCGCGGTTGTTTCACACGGCATACAGCGTCTTATTTACTGGTTACGCACAAGCAGGGAGCTGCGCCGGCCCCTAGCGAGGGACAGCACGTAGCTAGAGTGGCCGAGTCCAGCCCAGAGAACAAATTACTCCGCTCAGGAAGGTCACGCTGCTCTGGTTCAGCTCTCAGCTCTCTCTACACTGCAGACACCGTATTGACTTGACACTTGTAGAATAGGCTAAATTACACAAAAAGTACTGGGAAAAGCTTAAAAAAATCCAAACAAACACCACAAAAAGAACAAGCAAATAAATCCCCACAACCCACACAAAACAATTCCATGATGATCCTTTTGAAGTTCATGGGAATTTCACCGCTAACCTACATGACGTGGGACCAGACCCCATGTCGTTCACAGAAGCGGCTCCGCAGGACGCTGAAAGCCACCATCTCACCAGATTCCTTGTGACAATCCGGGTGATGTTGCAGAGAGTTAGGAATGGAAAGCCGATGACTTCCCAGAAAACAGTGTTCTCCGCTTACACAACTGAAGTCATATTCTAAGGAGCAACTCCAACACCATTAAAAATGAAGCTTCCGGAATGAGAAGGCAAACATTTTTTAAATCAAAAAGCTGAGACTAAGACCTGTGCTTGGATTGGACAGGATAGAAATAGCATAAATCATGCAATTAAGGATAAGATGTTTCCTTTTCAATTAAAGGCTAGAACTGAACGGAAACTGAAGAACAGAGATATGTTGGGATTATGACCCCTGAAATGATGTATAGCTCTATGCCAGGCTGACAATTGAGCTAGTAGAGCCTCAAAGGGATATCGTCGACTGGCTGAGGTTTAATATAACAAAGGGATTCCAGAGGCATTAGTATCAGTGAAGAGAGGAGGTTATAAAGCATTTGCTCTCTACAAGTAATAAGGATAATGAAATTACGGAGCTCCTTTCTTCCCCTGCTGTCGGCAGATCCTCAGTTAGCTGCAGGCTCATTACCACCGCTTTTGACAGCTGCGCTACAACCCGAGAAACCATCGAGGGCTCAAAACGCTGTCCTGAAAAATCCCACCCAAGCGGCTGAAGAGACACCCCATCTCTACAACAGCAAACACTGACCGACTTCAAACAGATGCTAAGACTTGTCATTAACTGCAGGCTCTGGACCTCTGGAAAATACACCACGTTCACAGGTAACAGAAGCGGAACGACCATGGGACACCGTAAAAACCTGGAGAACTCACACGGAGCACCAGGACACACAGGGCCTCCTAATGGCTCTAACTGCCCAGAACGGCACACGACACAATTTTCAACCCTGCCAATCAATCCAGGAGTCACATCTGTGAAAACAGGGACCCATTTGCTCGACCTTCCCTCACCCAGAAGGAAGAGAGGCGTGCTTGTTCTAAAACATCGTAAGGGAATAGGTTTGCACTCTAACAGCTGATGGCAGCTGCGTTTGCTGTGGTCGCTTTCCCAGTGACCTTCCTTCATTTACTACCCATAGGGCCCATTTCTCAAAGCTGCACGTTAGATGGAAGGTTCCTATTCATTAATGCAATGAAGACGTAGGCTTCACCGCGACACGCTGACCCACACTCAAGGAAACATTACAAAGCTTCAAAAAAGATTGTGACGAATGCAGACCTAGATACCACAGCAAATCTTCGATGATTCTGAATCTTTGTTTTTCATCTAAGGATATTTAAGGTACGCAGTTAGCCCAGGAACCTATGCCGCCTTCCTCTCCAACTGCCCTCACGTTACGCACCAGTAAGCGGAACAAACCTTGGTCGGTCTTTCCCTGCCTTTTAGGTAGAAAGCCCTAGACTGAAGTGTCTTCTATCTTCCCTCAACTCTTTTTGCCTTTCTTCCTTTTCCTACTATTTTGCCCTCACTCTTCCTCGCCCCGCTCCCGTCCTTCTTCCCCTCCTCCATTTCTCGGGTTATTTGTTTCCTGTTAGTTCAAGCCCTAGTTCCGTGGTCGTCAGCCTCGCACAGCTCTAATGTTGCTATCCACATGTCACAGCTTGCTTTGCCAAAAGCCCACAAGGACACAGCGGTCCTTTAAAGATTTCTTGCACCATTTCTTCTCAGCAGCAAGAATTTCCATTGAAAGAAAACATCACCTCGACGCTCACTACACAAAACCTGAGCAAACTGTGAAAGCTGGTGCTGTTTTAGTACCAGCTTATCCAAAAACACCCAGCAGATGTTTCATCCTGCAAGTGATACTAAATGTTGCTACCAAAATGTTAAACAGCCCTCTCTTTCTTAACAGCACAACTCCTCACTTCAGTTCTCCCCAGAAGCAGACAAGCATCTTGTTTTGCAGAGCCCAGGCACTTCTTTGGCAAAACCAGACTGTGCTTTCCTCTGACCTTTTGATTTTCTATGCACAGAAATGCATCTGCGATCCAGCCTCTCTGTGATAGAGAGAGAACGGAAACATCCTCATCAGATGCGCTTTACTCCTCCTGTTCCTTACAGGAGCGGGCCAGCAGAATCCGACGATGCTTCTCTGTACAGCAAACACAATGCGAAAGAACGGCCTACACATCGAGACCGAAAAGTTTCCACACATCAGCTTGCAGTCGGGTTGCCAGAGACAGAGCATCAAAAGTTCATCAATGTTCCTCCTACTTCCTCTGCTTCCTAAACAAAAACTTAATCCAGAAACAGTAGGTACGATTCCATTTTAATGTAACTTTTGTTTTTTTCTGTGGTGCAATAAGATTCTGCAGCTTGAGGTCCCCTTTGATCTGCTTAGATGATCGCTCAGAAATGACCTGTGGAAATGCCCAAGCAGACAGGAGACCTCCTCCAGTTTTCTGAGAACTTTGATGGAAGTACTTGCTGTGAGCACCTGTGCTTTCAGGAACGCAACAGAAGAAAACCAGCCTGCAGAAATCACCATGATGCACTGAGCAGGTAACAATTAGGAAGACTCTTCTTTTTGATGCACCAAAGGGAAGCGGACATTTGTCCGATGTTTCCTATGTTTTAAGAGGTAAAATACCTGAGTGTCTTCACCCCCAGACAGCAGCTAGTCACGTGCAAGAAGATAAATGCAGGAAACTATACAAACAAAATATGCTGCAAAGTGTCTGAATTCCTATTAATATGCTACCTCTGGGACTCACAGTAGGGGTTGATCCAGCCGGGACATAAATAAAATGAAACCTGATCTCTATTGAAGAACTTTCTCCATAGGTTTCTTCAGGTATACATTGTAAGTAAATTACTGCTTCTAATTTTACTGAAATGACTCAGAAATTAGTTTTACACTAAAACCAAAAAAAGTAAAAGGGCCTTCTGGAGTTTCAGTCCCCGAAAGCATCTGACACATCCTGTAGCTCCAAAGAGAGACCAAGTTCAATCCCGATGTTATTTTGTCACCTAAAAGTCAGACATTACATCAGAAGTAAACGTGACCCTCTGCCTGCCATTTTCTGGTCTATTGAAATGCACCTTCACGAAGGAAGGTTTCATCTGGTCTAACAGAAAATGTCAAAGCTTGACTAAATGTCAAGATTTCATTACACTCTGAAACAGCATCCTGAAAAGTCGCTGCAAGTGAGGGTCAATTTTAAAATACATTTATTGATATTACACTGTAAAACCAATAAAAACAGTCAAAAAGCCCCCAAATGCAATGTGACCGAAATCCAGATTCTGCCAGAAACTGAAATGACTCTTTGTGATTCCCTAGTTATATTTTGGGACAACCTCAATCTAATTTGCAATTCTTAACTGTTAAGAGCGGTATTTCAAAATAAAATTTACCAGTAAAGAGCAGATACATACAACACTGCTGTCTAGAGAACTATAAATGAAAATAAAGCAACAGAAGCTGCTCGGGTACCTGAGCTCAGCAGCCACAGCAATTTTCACCCTAGTGTAACAGCTGAGGCAAATCTCTTTTCTAGCCTTTAATATCAAAGTTGTTAAGCTCTATCAAGATGGAACCCATTTGCCTCTCTAAGTCTGAAAAGCCTATTTTGCGCTCTTTATAAATATGGGCAAAATACGACGCAGTCGGGGACCCGCCACCCTCCACAGTACGCTTCCTGTTGGCTACCCAGATTTATTTCCCCTACAACCCTGACTTCACGTTCTTTATCCTCACAAACTGCAGGTGTTGAGCAAGTTCAGACAAAAGGAATTTGCTAGAGGCGTAGCTTCTAGGTAAGCTGTGCCAAAAGAGGGGAAGAAGAAAAAGCTGGTATATAATGACACACCTGCTTCCCCACAGATCTCGGAATCTGTGAAGTTCCAAGAAACTAATCCTCCTAGCTAAAAGTACCTGTTAAGAACATCATCAAATTTCCCTTCTTCCCTCTCTACAGTGACTTTTACTAGAGGATTGTTATGCCTTTCAGCTATCATTTAAATCGCTCATTCTTTCCAGCACTTTAAAAAGGACAGATTTTTACTAGTAATATCCCAAGGCAGCTGATATTTTCTATTTCTCTCCGTCTGAATAGAGTTCCTAATGGAGAAGGAGGAGCTAAAGTTAGTGTTTGGGCCATCCAATAAGTGATAAATGCTGACAGGATAAACATTCAGGGGCATGCTTTCCAGAGACCACCGAGTAGAAATCTTCAGAACCAATGGATACACTTTACGCAGTCAATACTACTTCCACAATCGCTTCTATTCTCTATTAAAATGTTCAAAGGTTCAAATTAGTCTCATCAATGCCGCAATTCACAACACAACGCACAAGTATCATCTGCTTCGGCTAGTGATTCGTGAGCTTTTAAGCTAATGGAAATCAGCCTGAGCTACTCCGTGTCAGAGAAAGGGCTTACGTCTTCGTTTTCAAAATGATGAAAATTATCATTTGTTTTGCTATGAAAGACATTTGCCTTGTATTATTTAATCAGGAATTCAGGAGAGGAACTGACATTTCCTTTGGGCGCTGCTTCTTTAAAATGCTGCGTAATCAAATGTCATCTCTAACCGAGTGAGTTCCCTAGCGCAGCGTATTCCCGCAGCGCAAGCCTGTGCCGGAGAGATGGATGAGCGGAAGGTGGCACTAGCGCGTCTACTCAGAATCCGTGTCCGCTCAATTCCCCACGAGCTGCTTGCTGTCACCGCAAAACGACACACGCGTGCGTGGGTCATGCACCTTCATGGAAAAAGCAGCATGATTCAGGCGTGATTTCTTCTGGCTGCAGCACTCCTGGGTAAAAGCAAATGTAACGAGTAGGTTTCTCCTCGGGTGGCTGGCATCATTACAAGACTTTCCTCCTCACTTCAGTATGCTGCCTACAGAGCTCCCTACATCCAACAGAAAAAGACTGAAAACAGTGCAGTTTGGCAATAGCAAAAATTATTATAAGCCTAAGAACCTCCAGCTGAAAAGCCGAGTTTTAAGCATCCCTCCTAAAACTCAAGTTGAAAAGCGTTATTACTTTCATACAACACTCCCCTTTGTTTTGAAAAGGTCATCTCTTCAGCACTGCTGGAAAGCATATGGAAAACTTCATTTTGCTCTTTCCAAGACTCAAAATGCTTTGGTTTAAGACTTCACTGTTAACCAGGTAACCACACAGAAACGAAGCTCGTCTGAAGTTTGTAGCGAAGCTTGTAAACATCAGCCTCTCTGTACCCAAAGCTGTCATTTCTTACTGCTTTGCAGAGAGTCTTCTCAAATCCGTAAGGATTATCTTGAATTCCGTTTTTCATCAGAAACTTCTGCTGATTTACAGCCTTTAACCAAAGGCAGGAAACAACAATGATGTTTATTCCTGTCACTTATCCTTTGGAAAGGAGGGAGGCCGTTGCCTCCGCAAGGCAGCAGGCCAGATGTTGGCAGGGCGGGCGGTGCCTGGCTCAGGCGGACCAGACCGACCGACTCCGGGCTGGCTCCCTCCGAGCGGCCGGGAGGAGGGTCTTAAGAAGGCAAGACCTCCCTCTTTCGGCCAAAGGGCCAGGCGGCAGGCCGCCTGAAAAGAAACCACCGTTTGAACGCAACCGGTGGTCTTTTTGTTTCTTCCCACGGCTCTGACGTAAATACAACGGGACAAAACCAAGGGGGGGAACACAAACCGTTTTTGCCGATGTCTCACGTGAAACATTTCAACGGTGCCAAATGGTACACTGCAGGCAAAGACAAGCCTTTTCTAAAGCTTCAAAACATTTGTCATTATTATTTTGAAGTTCTGCATAGGTTTGCTAGTTTCAAACCTCTTGAAATAAAAGTCTTCTTAACATAATATGACAATTAGACAGGACTCTCTCACCTGCCTGCCCATGTGCTGTCCCTGAAAAACCCCGATAAACCACATTTACTAGCAACTCTTTGGGTTTAAGCACCGATGTTACAGGCACCGGGAGCTGAAACCCAAGCACAGCATACCTTAGTTACACACATTTATTCCCCCGTGCATGTCCATCACGGTTACCACACGCCGACCAGCCGGGATCATCAAAGATGAGGAGAGCACGTGAAGGCGGCCTGATTAAAAAGGAGCAATGGCTGAACTTCCTACCTCAACGGCAAGAGGAGAGGACCTGAGATGCAAAGCGTAAGTGAAATTTCTCCCTGGCTCACTTAGCAGGGACCACGGCCGAAAACTGGCAGGTCTCCGTCCTTGTGATTGATCACCTAAGGCTGGAAACTGATACCTAGCAGGCACGAACTGTGTCTTACAGTGATTAGAACAGGCTAAGTAAACATTTCTGGCAAGGGCTCCATGGGTCTGTGAGTATACCCAGCACACCAGCACTGCCAGGTGGAGATCTGTGTGAATACCAAGCTAGAAATACATTTGCAGGCTTTGCTCACTGCTCATCCAGCACAAAAAGGATCCCAGCAGCGTGTCCATCGCTAGACACAGCATTTTCTCTATGGCGCTGTAAAAGATCAGATTTTTAAAAACAACAAAACAAAAGGAAATAGTCAAAATATCTGACACTGTAAAGCCCACCAGACTTAAACTTGATGTTAGTAAAAGTCATCAGAGTAGCAAAGAGAACAAGATCCTCAGCCAAGATTTCAAATGACTAAACATCGAAGCGCATTGGTGTCTAGCTGCCTAACGTACCTGAAAGCAAGCTTTAAACCAGCGCTTTCATATTGATGCAGAATCGATAAACTGACCGTTTAAAAGTCACGGTAAGCCATGCAGAAGCAGCACGGGGTGCCAAAGGAACTTATACAAAAGCTGTAGTTAGGTATTCACGTGTGCACACGTTCTGCCAAAAACCAAAAGAAGGATCTGTAAGCAGCTGCCATTTCAGCTTGCTCACCGCTAACCCAGGAACAGACACTCGCACGTCCATCCAGGGAGGCACTCTCAGGGCAGCCTCCAAAAGAACAAAATCAAATCCATGTGCATCAGGAAGTTACCACAAGTTATCCACATGATATTATTCATATCGATAGGCAACTTCAAGAGCGTGTTCTCGTCATACAGCTGAAAACCACTTCCAAATCGAACATGCTTTTTCCATTGGATTAAGGAGTTTAAAAAAGTCATGGGACAATGATCAACCTCACCAGCAAATAAAAAAAATATTAGGAGACACTTTCAGAACAAACTGGTCTGCTTTGCTTAAATATTACTAAGTTATTGCTACTGAACAAGATGAAGAAACTAAAATGTAAAAACCGGAAACAAATTATTAAGTAAATATTGGATACTCTTAAAAAAAGGTAAAGAGTAAACTACATAGCATAGCAACCAACACTCAGTAATCTCTTAATTATCAGTGGTTTTAAATAACCCAGCTTCACTATGACCACAGCTACAGCTTCCTGACTGGTTAACAGATAAAGAACATTATTCAGAAGCTATTTCTTGCCCTGGCTTGTTGTCTGGCTTAGAGACAACATTAGACGACCCCAGCTCTCCAACAGGCTGGCAGGGGACCATCGTTCCCATTTAACCTTCATTCCAGAGCACTGGCCTTTATCAGCGAAATGCTGTACATCACGCCCATATAAATAACTGTGCTTCCCCTTGAAACATGGACTTGGACGCAGTCTGGGCATTAACTGCCGTTGTTACATACCAGAATTACCTTAATACCGGAGCCCGGCCTAAGGGAATCGATTTCTTTGGCGGTTGGTAACTATAAAGTAGATTAAATGGCATAAACTAATTGAATTAAAATGAAATAGAACAGGAAAGGTATGAAAGACATTTCGTTTAAAAAAATAAAAAGTATTACTAACTCCTAAACATTATTTTTCTTAATTCTCGGTGTCCATATCTCTTCAACAGGTACCTCAAAAGGTACTGTCACATACGACTCAAATTCAGCTCCTGTTATTATATAGATGCCTTTTGGCAATATATAGTTTAACCTATTTAAAGAAGAGTCTTTTTGCCTGTTGACACCTAGCATCCAGTTGTTTTGCTGGATGAGATTATGACTCTGCGGGGTGTACGAAGAGCGGCACTCAAGCAACTCCAAGCGCTGCTATAGCGCCGCCAAGAAGGTCTTGAAAATGCCAGATGTCATACACAGATAAAAGTTGTGTTCCTGCACTCCCATTGTTGTTGTCCAGGGCGTGCTTCATAATTTCTCCTACTGGCAATCAAAGCAGAAATTGTAAGAGCAAAGCATCATTTTAGAAGTTCCTGACTAGGAACTAGACAAACTATACTAAATTCTTACACTAAAAGATATTACTGCTGAGATGCTGAGCAACTTTTGTAGGCTATCGAACGCTTAACAGTATAGAGGCAAGCTGGCTGTTATTATACAAAACTTAGAAGACTTTCAGTGCTTGGAGTCTATCTCAGGCTGACAGTCTAGCCATATAAAAAAAATTGTGTGTGCAGAACTGATTATTTTAAGAAAATCCTTACCACCATTTCGCTGAAAACCTCTAGAAAATTCACGCTTTGGAGCACAGACATCATCTGGCTGCCATGTCAGAGAAGCTTTCTGCCATCCCCATGAAAATTCATCCAAAACTCAACAAGTCACCAGTCTACCACACATTCCCCCTACAACCCAAACTGCCTCTCGTGCCTCATCCCCACTTGCAGACTGGGTGGAACTGTCCCAGTGCCCCCGGGTGGAAGAAAACTGTGCCATACTGCCAGGGACCTACCTAAAGGGAATCGGGTTGGCTCCATGGGATGAGGCTCTGTCCCATAGTTTGGATGCATTTTCTAAGCTTTACACTTGAACAACGTTATTTTAAAATCAGGAAGCTAAAAACAAAGTAAATAAATTTCAGTGTTTGAAATGAAAGACAGAACCAACACCTAACGCCAAAAATAACAAAATTGAGTACAAGAATTTCTTGCGGTACCGACTCACTAGATGCTTTCTCACAAAACTCTTGCATAGTTCAGCAGACAAAACGGATGGAGCACCTTGCTAAGAGCTTACTATTTTATCTTCACTTTTTGAACTCAGCTGTGACTACAAAGTTACTCATTTCCTGATGGCTTCCTTTTGAAATCTAATATTTTATAAATAAAGTCATACTTCTGAGAGCAGAAGCACTGACAAGACAAACAGGCAGCTACTGCAAAGACTCAAATGCCCAGTGACTCGAGTAAGGGCTTCTGTCATTGGTAATCGTTACCCTTTTGTTCCTGTTTTGGTTTCGTTCTTGATCATACGCTCATTTTCAGCACCGTACTTCACCTGTAGCGATAATTACTCCATATCCTTTAACATCACTATTTTCCTTTTTAAATCTCGTAGTTCCCCTCCCTGAGTTTAAGAGTACGTCCTGTATTCGAGGACAGGAGGACAGAAGGCTTTGTGTGTCCCATCCGAGAAGTGGTAGCAGGAATTCCCCTTCATTTAGCAAGCTGGAAGGGGTCTACCTCAGCTCAGGGAGGGCCAAGTTTGTGAAAGAGAAAATCAACTGAAGGTTATTAAATACACAGAGACAGTACCCAGTTCAGGAAATCCCCTGAGCCGAGACCAGCTGGAGGCTGGGATATTATTCAGGGAAAGATCAGATACACTTGTCTTGGTTCTTACTCTTCCCCAAACACCAGGCCGTGGCTATTGGTGAGTACTTAACAGTGTATCTCAAGACTATCACTGCCACTAAAGGGATTTTAAAAACATCAGTTAACAAAACAGAAAGAGGAATGAGAGCAAAGCAGAGCGTTTTGTATATTTTTGGCCACATTAAAGATTGTAATCTTCAGCCAGACACACTCTTCTTGTAGAGTGAGGAGAAGGTACAGAGCAAACGGCAGCTCCCAGCTAACCCTCCTAGCCAGGGAGATATAAATAAAGCTGTCACGTACTCTCACGCTAACCTTTTCCTAAATGGGAGGATCATTCCTTCCTTCTCCTCTGAAAGCACCATCTGTGCTCTCCTGGCTGATACTCACCTTCCCTAGACTGTCTCTGTTATTCTCCTTCTGATACATTTTCGGACAGGAGTCCAATGTTGAATATTATTTATAGAGGAACATACAACAGACTTTTGTGTCAATATCTGTCCAACACAAGGCAAAATTCAGCTTTTCCAGCTGCTGCTCCATTTTAAAGTTTTGGAAGACTAATGGTTCAGTCCAAAAATCATTAACTACTGCTGAATGTGGGCCCCAGCAACTTCTTCCACTGCACATTACCTCGCACACAGCCGCAGGCAGTTTCTCCTGTCAGGAGGCGCAGCTGTAGCTTCTCAGCAGCTCCAGAACCACCAATCTATGTGTTGCATCACTCCAAAGGCACTGTTTAGTCGTGGGTGGTTGTGGTGGGGTTTAATTCTACTGTTTGCATTCACTCGAGCTCCTCTATAGCAAACTGTACACAGAGTCTTTACAAAGTACCCAGTTCCCACCTAAAAAATGGCTCTTTCTGGCTAAGTGCTAAAGGAAAGAGCTAAAATGTAGCAGAAAGGGTCTGTTACCTTCTACTGTGCAAGAGTTTATCCCAGTGCTTTGAGTTTGTAACTCAACTACATCAGCAGACTCCCCTTTGACAATTTATAGAGATTCATTGTTTGCTAATCTCAAACCATGAATATGCTCTTTGTTTTATTTAACATACACTCATACACTCTATATCCACTCATATGCATATATATAGAGGCACATACACACACACACACTCTTCCATATTATTTTACCAAATTAAAAATGTTTGGGAAAAATACTAACTGCACAGTTTTGAATTTTAGAATACACAACTTCCTCCCTACCATTTTGATGGCTGCCTTAGTTAATATAATTACCGTTACAGCAGATCATAATTTGTTCTCATGGCTACAAATTAATGAGACAAATTGCTGTGACATTACAGTCTGAGCAAAACAAGAGCAGACAGTGAGGCAGCCCAGCTTTCATCAGCTTCTTTAGCTAAAATGCTCCAAGTACATTTGGAGCCTCTGCCTTTGCGTTCCCACCTCTGCAGCAATGCAGGCCTCTGAACCACAGCCACGGGCGGGTGTAAAAATGCCAGAGCAGGTTTGCAGTCACTTTAGAATACATGCAATACACGTTGGCCTTTCCCTCCTTCCCCCTGCCCAAGGAAATGTGGAGAATGGATTTAGTGAGGGAGTAAACAAACTGCTTATATACTAGTCCATTAAATGCTTTGCATTCCTAACCTGAACTACACACTGGGGGCAACAATTTGTTACCTCCGCTTGCTCCCTTCTCACAGATGAAAATTTTGGGGTGGTTATTTTTTTAATTATCATTTCATTATAAAGTAGCGTAGGGAAGCCAA
Source organism: Baryphthengus martii (assembly GCA_013396935.1). Lineage (NCBI taxonomy): Eukaryota > Metazoa > Chordata > Aves > Coraciiformes > Momotidae > Baryphthengus > Baryphthengus martii. Next base: position 165,894 of record VWZK01011235.1, read on the forward strand.
CAATTTCTAAAACCAGAGGTATTAACTACATGCCACTGCCACTCGAGGAAGGACAAAGCCTACCCTATCGATTGCAGCAGCAGCAGTGGTGAGACTGACCCAGTGCACCCTCAGATGTGTCAATGGAAACTTTTCAACTATGAACACTTAGATCCAACACAAACACAAACCTCACTTCCGACTGATTTTGCATTGACTGTTGAAATACAGCCAATGAAACAATAATCTTCAGAAAGAAGAGAGAAGATGCATAAAGCACTCAGACTGACAGGAGATTGGATGTGCACTTTTAAGTGGCACTTAAAACCGAAAAGTGAAATTTCTGCGGTATATAAATACCCTTAAAAGCAGGCACAAGCTTGAAAGGATGACTTTGGACACCCCCAAATCCTGAAAAAGTTGAGTACCTTGTGTACCGTCGTTAACCTCTCTACATCTAGCCAGAAATACCACTAGAACATGGATGGAGAAAAGCACTGGCGACCATACATATTACACAAATTATATATATTATACAAAAAGACAGACATTTACATTTCATCTGAGGTTGTTATTACCCATGTCCCAGCTTTTAGTCGCAGGCAGCAGTTAATATAACAGGCAAAAGACATAGCATTGCCTCCTAGGTTCTGTCGAGCTGGAAAGAAGATCAACTGGAGACGAGAACAGCAGAAAATGGTTGAATTGCAACTTCTAAAAGACACCAGGAATTACTTCTGCTTCATTTACTGACCTTATCTGTTTAGGGCTACAGGGATATATAAAAATTTGCAATGCTGCTGGCTAAGCAGTACAATATGCTTGCAGGCCTAGTCATCAAGGTAGCTCTCTGCTGTTGTTTAAATGTAAAGGAAACACAAAATGCCAAAAGGCTAGCGGTATATGATTAATTTGGCTTCCCACTATTATTCACCTCTTAAACACAAAGTCTCATCCAGACCCACCCATTTACACACAAGTTTTGAAAACAGCACCATTCCCTGACACACACTGGCATGCCTCAAAGGGTTTGCAAAAAGGTAGCGGGGGGAAGAGGCAACCAATAATTATTTAAAACATTAAAACAAGGAGAATGTCTTTAAACGTAGTTCTGCGAAGTGGCCAGACCTAAGTTTTCACCTCTTCTGGTACAATAAGGAAACTGCAAAAACTGCTGGAGAACAAAGTGTTTTCTCAGCATATGTTTATAAACAGAATGTAAGAAATTTGTCTGGCTGATAAGAACTATCCATTTTCTCACTGGGAAAACAAAACGCCCTTTTGACTGCCATGCTTGTAAATAAAACTAAGTAAGATTTTGCCAAAAAGGCTAAGACAGAGTGACAGAGTAAAAAAAGACAAACAAAAAAAAAACCACCAACAAAACAAACAGGGCAGCTGACCTGTTGCTCTGCAGTCAATGATTCAAATGTCAAATTTTAGTGTAGGTCTGGAACACGAGCTGTGGAAAGGCTTAAAGGGTCCATATCAGACACTTCCCCAGGATTTCTACTTTGGGCCCTTTTTTAAATAAAGCGCAGTCACGTTGGGAGATCTTAGCCTGTCTGAAATGGCTTCTTCCTTCTATTTTTATGCCCAGAGAAAAAAAAAATCAGAAGAGAACAAGCCACAAAAAGGCCATATACAATCCACTTCTTAAACAGTGACTGCCTCAAGCAAGAGATGCTTCCCAGCTCCTGAACTGAAAGCTATTTTTAAGCATGGCTACACATCTGAAACCTTCACAGCGCAGCCTTCAGCCCTTGGTCACCAGACCCAGCTTCCCACTCCTTCGGGTGGCAGTCTAAGTCCAAACCTAGGGCTGGACACTTGAGTTATCCTGTGTGCCTTCACAGCCCATTAGCTTCAATCTCTGGTGGAGCAGATGCTCTTCAGTTGTGTTTAGTTTAGCAGCTAATTGCTCCAGCATCTGAAAGCATTCCACGTAAAGTATCAATGGCAAGAATCAAATACTTTAAAGTCTTCATAGAGACTTTGAAATTTCTCCCATTTTGTAGTCACAGATCCCAAGAAAGTAACTGTGACTTCTCCATGCTCATTTTGGTTACAATAGAAATGCTTCTCCTCGCATTTTGTAACACAGGTCAGATCATAAGGGATTAATCACAAAGAAAACGAGCCTCTCGTAGACTCACGAAGAAATACAAGGCGGTAAAAAGCAGCGCAAACTCACCACGCACCACGTCATTCTTGTTTTGAAGGCACAGTCTAAAGTCAAAGGGTAATTTATTCCTCATGTCCATTTAAACTATCATGTCCCCTGAAGCTGCCAACAAAAGCGCCCTTGCATATGAAATGCTATGCTGGCTTTTTCAGCTGTAGATAGCCGTTCCTTGGAGAAGTCCAACAGGCAGGTAACAGTCACAACTTACAAACACTCTATAGCGAGACACAATTTAAAGACACGCATTTTGTACCATTTTTAAACACAGCACAAAAATAAATATTAAGCTACAGCAACACAACCGGAAGGAAAGGAGGACTACAGCTAAAACCATGACTCTTCACAGAATCATAGAATCACAGCATGGTTTAGGCTGGAAGGGACTTTCAAAAGTCATCCAGTCCAATCCCCCCGCCATGGCTTACAGCCTTTTTCACTAATATGACAATGAAGTTATCGAAAGGAAAATACCACCACGCACACAAACTAGAAACTTGTGGTTTTAAAAAGCAAGGCAAAATTAACCTTAACAAGTTGTTTGGCATTTACCTAAACGAGCTGTACAATCTCAGCATAAAGTCCCTTATTGAGAGCTCAAACTTGTGCATATGGCTTGACAGAAACACATAATGGAACAGACAAAAATGGGAATTAAAAAAAAAAAAGAGGGTGCATCTATACTTCAAGAACCACTATGGCAGGTTCCTCGAGGTGGCGATGAAGCAGCTCATAGCCTGGTTTACTAAGATGACCTCTGAAAACTTTGAAAGGCATAAGATCAAATTGGATTATTACTTCCACAGAAATTAAAGGAATTTTGTATTTGTCAGCAGCAGAGTCTCTGCTGACACTGGCTAGAAAGCACATAGTTACGGCACAAGAATAATAATGCACTGCAGATGATCATTAAGACGGACAGGACACACCATGTTTCCAAGAGGAAGCTTCTAGCTATGTTTCAGAGACCTGATAACACGTCAAACATAATAAACTAAATTGCCTGAAACAAATCACTCTAATTTCATTTTATCATATCATTATATCTGTTTCCCCACAACGTAGCCCATGAGATGTAAATCTATAGGGTACAGAACTTGTATTAATTCTACACTTACTAAATACGTGAGGTATTCAGAGAGCATTCCCTCAGATCTAACATTTTTGCTTGGTATATAAAACTAGTGCGCAATTAATGAATGCTGAATTTAAACAGATTTTTATCAGTTCCAAATAACTACTTCAGGAAAATCACAGTAATGCAGAAGTTGTACTCGACTGCGCTTTCCATGCATTTGCACCAGCCTTTCTGAAGATTCTTCCAAATAACTTTGTGTTACCATCTCTAATAGGTATTAACTGCAATCACTCTGTTAAGTTATTGCTCTCCCAGCAACCCACACTCCTTTGATGGATTTCACAGACTACCCCATTTGACAACAAACATTTTACAAAATTATAATCGATTATCAATGATTTAAAAAAAGATAAGCGGTAAGGCAACTCTTGTGAACGAAATACAGCAGAGGGTGCTTTGAAGCTTACGCGTGGGTGGCACCAGCAGAAGCTCGAGAATTTTGTTCGCAGAATATTTACAGATGCCTCTTCCCGACGCGCGGTAAGCCCTTGCATACCTACAGAACCATCTGGCTGGCAAGGAAGCGGCTGGTTAGAGATCAGAGATTGCTTTAGCTTTCTCACAGTTACTCAATGATATCATCTTTTTAAAATCAGACGAGACGCATCTATCAACTTTATGATCAGCATCTAAAATAGACTTTCCAGTGACCAACAGCAAAATTAGCAATACCTCAGCTGACCTCAGGTAAAGCCTCTGGGGCAGAAAAAGATTTCAAGCATGATATTTACATATTCCATTCATCACATTATTATTCCTACTATCTTGATAGCCAATGAAACAGCTCTAGCCAGCTAGCTAAAAACAGGTTCTTTTTTCTTCTCTGCAATGATGCAGCGAGGACCTCCCGCCAGCCCAGATGTCACTCAACACTGAAGAAGGATTAAACCCCTGTGCAGGGCCAGCAAGCAGAGTTCAAGACTCCCTGCCCACAGCTGCTTCCCAGCACTGAAAGGTGCAGCGAGCCGCTAGGGAAGCACTGCAAACCCTTCACCTGCATGTTCAACAGCGTCACTGCAAACCAGAGAGGTGGGAGGACTAACACAGGCTGGCGGTCGGCTGTCTGGCAGGGCTTACAGACATAAAAAGTTAAGAGAATAATAACATCCAGTTTCCCATTTGTTGTCACTTAAGGATGGCATGAACACCAAAGATGAACCTGCTGAATTTTACTTCTTTCAATCATACAGTGGACAAAAGAAGGTTTAATCAGTTACTGTCGTCTTTTTTTTTTTTTTTAAAAAAAGATGCAAATATTCATTAAATATGCACTCGAACAAATTATTTGTGCATTCCTCTGCAATCTCAAGTGAAATACCTTTTGCAACATGCTGGCCATTTAAATGTCAATTCTTCATGTCCCCTTCAGTTACTTACCTAAAATGGAAAAAAAAAAAAGAAAAAAGATATTAATTTTCCATGTTCTCCAATCTCTCATGAATACATACCTTGTTCTGCACTCCTCCCCTGAAAGGGTTCAGTAGTTGTACATTAGGTGAGACTATTAGGGTAATGGGTTTGGGTTACATAATTAGTTTAGATAACATGTTTCCACATGTGCTTCAGCTAGGCATTCAGTAAATGAGTTTAAGAATATTTTTTTATCATTGCTTTTTTCCCTCCTCAGTAAATGATTTCTAAATAAAACCTACTTGATGTGCTCAACAACGTGATTTTCACAATCTGTGTATTTACTCTGGAAAAAAAAAAAAAGGTCATACTTATGGTTGCAATTGCATTATTGCATCCATACCACCACCTTTGACACATGCCAGCTTTTCAGATGTTTTCTTAACCAATACAACAAGGTGAAAATAAGACACATAGGTGAAACTCGTAAGAACCAAACAGCTTTCCTAGTCCATCAAACACTCATCTGAATTTCTTTAAATCATAACCCCACGCTTTTCAGCACTATGCTTGCCCAAGCTTCCCAAAAAATTTCAGATGGAAATTTCACTTTTTCACATCATGAGCTCACACTGAACAGAGTGTACAGGCTCAACATTAATTCTGTCTGTACTCAACTAACTTTATTTTAGACTGAATTTTAAAAGGCTGCCAAATTCAGACATCTACTGCACAAGTTCTGCTGCTTCCACCTCCTGTCAGCCTACTCTGTGCTGCCTCGGAATGAATACCTTTTTTTTTCCTGGCAGAACTCGCATTACCATTCTCTTTCAAAGCAGAAAATTTTGGTCCTCTAGTCCATTAACACCCACATGTTTAGTCTTTTTCAAGAGAAATGTAACTGCCAGCCTACAATTCAGACTTCTCCAGGGTAAACACCCATTTCAGGATTTATAACGCGATTGTACTTTAACAACAAGATGTGCTTAGCTAGATTTAAAATGTACTACTAGATATTTTTATCCTTAAAAAGACAGCTCAGTGTATTATTGCCATCTAACTCGAGCTGTCTGATGAAATGCCGTAGGTTTTAGGTTTGGCTCGCCACCCCCCGCTTCAAGAGGAAGCATATTTCTCAAGGTCGGCAAGAAAGCAAATTAATCCTGTTTATCACAGGTGCTCTCACTGCTAGTTCTGCTTTCTGGTGCCAACACATCACACAAGAAACCTTCCTGATCACCGAGCTCTGAGGACAGGCACCCCAGTTTCTTCTGTGGAGCCATTCCATTTACAGAGGTAAACATTTATTGGGTTGGGAAAAGAGGATGTATAGTAGTGTGTCATAAAGCAGCGAAGAAATCACCGTAATCGATGAGCCACTAAAAATGAGGTGTCATAATAGCACCTTTATCCATGACACTCTAAGCCACACCTTCCTCCACATTTAGAGGATAAAGATGGAATAGTTACTATGAGTGAGGGAAGAAATCAGTATAACAACATAACCACAAAGCTTCTTGTGAAATAGTATTAGTGGTAATGGATGAAGCTGTCTCTTGTCTGTCTAACAATTAGAAGTGATCTTGCAAAAACCCTGACTGGAATGGTATTAACCAGCACTTACAGCCACAAATAGCCCCGAGACTGAAATCGTATGTTTTTTTCTACTCCTGCAGAGGACTTGAAACTCAGATGGTTTAGTCCAAATCTGTACGCTGCCATCCACACTGCGAAACAGTGACAAATCTCCTTCCTTCAGGACCTGTGTCCACCCAACCAGAGGAGTAAGAGGCTGCCTTATCTTCGAAGCACTCATTCCAAGAGTCAGCAGTGGCTGCTAAAGCACTACTGGCCTAGCGGGATCCGCCGGTTAAGGGCTTCGGCTCACCCTACGCCCACCCAATAATCATGGCCTTCGCTTTCCGTGCCAGGTTCTCCCATCTGCTTACAGCACCTTATGCACGAAGCAAACACTGCGGCTTCCTTTCAAACCAACTGCCTCTGCATCCTCCTCTTCAAGGAGCCAGCTTTTTTTACTTTAGCAAGCAGTTTCAGCACCCTGGCAGGGCACTGAGTCACCAGGGTCACAGAGGAGGAGAACAAATGCCGCCTTTGTGCAGGTTCCTTGGAAGGCAGCGAGAGCTCGGCTCACAGATACAAAGCTCTCAGGGACAGTGTCGATTCTACAATGTGCCCAATATTCAAAGCACTGATAGCACAAATTCCTTCACTTTGAGCCAGGCTTCCAAAGTCCAAAGCTCTTCTCATACGTTTCAGTTTTAAAAAATCCTAAAAGAAAAAAAAAATGTTCTAAACTGGAGCTTTAACATTACAGAGCCTAATTTTGCAAACTCTTTGAAGCCATCAGTGCTATTTATAAGAACAGCAGCGGCATCAAAATAGTAATTTCCCCTCTCTTCCTCCTAAACTCAAGCATCACCAAAAAAATATTTTTGTAAGTCTTGAATAGTTTAAATCCACCCCGTATTTTTAGCTGTCTACCTTGGAGAATGACTAAGTTCTACATAAATAGCACATTAATGGTCTTGCCAATTCCTGTGAAACCTTGAGGATGGGGTGGCAATGCAGTATACTTTGCTATACATTCTTTTATATATATATAAAGCTAGAATACAGTATTTTGTATTTGGTTTCATTTATTGTGATTACATCAATCTTCTTACAAGCACCAAAGTGCAAGAGTCTAATATCTGGATCCAAGGTACGTACTGAAGTAAGTCCAGGCATTAGCAGCAAAAGAATCTAATTCCTTTACAGAAAGGGAGATAGAATATTTCTGCTCCTTCAACATAAAAAAGAACAAGCAAGAGGGAAGAGCTCATGGCATCTTTCTTTCCAGAGCAGCTCTGTGAATTCTCCTGCCATACCATCTTTTTGCAAGGGATATATGAAAAAAGCATTTGAAACTTCTGCTCCTCACGTAGAACAGTACTTAATTAAATCCAGTTTTGCTTAATGAAATCTGTGTGTTGATCAAAAGAGATTTCATGTGCTACACTGGCATCAACCATTATGAGATGCCCACTTCAACACTACTTTGATTTTGATGCAAGGAGATGTAGTGTTAGCAGCAGTACAGTTTCCTGATGCAGTCCCACCTCATCTTAACCCTTCCCTAGTGAAGGGTTAGTCCCTGTTGACTTTGTCCAGCCTAGCTGACAATCATATGCTCTCTACCAGGTACTTCTGAAACAGCTCACCTCCAGAGCTTTCTTCTGAAAGTTGACAAAACATTTTAAATCATTCTTGGTTTTCCTGTCCCAGTGTAAATTATCATAAAACATACTCATTGAGAAGCACGCTCTATAAAAACCATGGTAAAACACCATCAGAAGAACACAGGCTAAAAGAGAAGTAGCTTTGCTTGTGCCTGCATACAAGGAAGGCAGGAGGCAAAGCTTCTGTTTGAAGGGCAACAAATATTTTAAGCTCATAATATGATATGATTAGAGAGAGAAGTCAACAGTTTGCAGGTAAACAAAGGGTGTTGTTGTGAACTGGGGAAGAAAGCAGCTCTGGAGATCTCTGAGAGCCATCCCTGCCACATTCCATGGCAGAGGAAAGAAAGGAGCCAGTAGAAGTTAAAACAAACGAGTAAAGTTAGTTTCATGTCAACACTTTAGTACTACACCAAAAGCCTCCTTTTGGCAAAGAAAAGCACTGCATTCATCACTGTGATCAAAACTCGAACAAAAGCTGTGAGAATGATCAAAAAAGGTACATGGCAAAAATGCCCTGCAAGAAAAATCCAACACATCCAGATTCTACTCATGCAACTGGGTTAAACCCATCTAAGTCCCGGGACTGACACTAGAAGAGGCACACTGAGACACAAACACATCCTCTCAAAGGAGATGTGCTTAAGTTACAGACATAAATCACAGGCATAACTGAGTTATTACACAAAACAAACAACAAAAAAAATAAAACGAGAGTGGAGGCATTAAAGAGGAAAGGAAGGAGCAGTGAAAGCTCTGATGTAGTCATGACAATATGATAATCTAAATCTATAGACAGGCCAAGAGTCTAGAAGCGGTTAGGATGTATTTCAGTTTGGACCAGAGACACAATGTTGTAAATACCTCAAAGTTTTCCATACCTTTTGGGTCTCCAAATTACGTAATATTCCATTTTGAAAGATGACTACATAAAACTGGCAGCTATTCCTCAGACCGCTGGATCTTTTTCCTTTGAAATATTATAACCCCAAACCTGCCATTTCCTCTCCATCAATGACATTCCTGAGAGAGAGATCTCATTCATCACCACATCAAAGCTAATAGCTATCGGAAGGTGAAGCCAAAGGAGGATCTCCACAAAGCTCCCCAGCCAGGGAAGATGGGGCAGTACTGCAAAGCTGCATCTGCCTCCCTCTCCTGCTTAAGTCCTGATCCAACGGGCTGACTCTACTCTCATGCCTGCCGGAGGAGCAGCAGCTGCGGAAGGCCAGCTTCAGCACCTGAGCCGTCACGGCGCAAAGCAAGTCCCACACAGGGAGGATTCTCCAAAAGTCATGCTCTATCTGCGGCAACAGCGAGTGCAACCGTGCGTGTTCCTTGCCTGTAACATAACAGTGCGGGATTTGGCCAGTAATATTGAACAAGGGAGAAAGGAGAGCGAAAGAACTGAGGCAACAGTCAATTAATCTGACATTCTTCACATCTTGCAGTAGGGTCAGAGACTACAGATACTCATTAATGGCCAGTAATTAGTTAATTGTCCACCATAAATATACAATGTTGCTTTCACTGAGAGCACAGAAAGATGAATGCTGAGGACACTTGAAAAAAAATTCTTAGCAGGAGTGACTGCTAATTCACTTCCAAATTTCTGAGAAATGACTTTGTAGCATGAACATATTTTGACACATTTTCTGCAACACCTCACTAGCTTTCTTGCTATGTGACCCAAGAAGATCATCTTACTGGCTCTCTCAGGACAGGTGTCCTTTAATGACCGTGCTCATGGTATCACAAGGGACTCCTGAGCCCCAGGGAGACAGCACGGCTTACTGTGACATTCACTGGGTGCCAAGCAGCTTCGGACTTCAATATACAGTTTAGGAAACTAAGCTGAAGGACACGCAGTTGGGGCCCCTACTTGTGAGATGAAATTATCTCAGCAGTCATTTCTGTTTGGCTTCCTTCCTATTTTTTATGCTACATGCCTAGCTAGCAATCTTTTATTCAATTAAAATTAAGGTGCTAATCTAACTCTTTAAAAAGGAAGAATATAAATGTATCTTGGGGAAAAGAATAATCTTCCATACTAAGTCTAGCAAGACTTGCAAGTTACTGTCTGCTCTCCGAGGAAGGGTTTATTGGGGAGCAGGGAGGGGACGACACCTCACAAAGCAAAGAGGACAAATGGCAGGAATTACTACGTTATTTCACTTGCATGATTCCTCCAAAGCTGGTAGCTCTAGAAACTCTTGAGCAGTTGTACTATAAAATAAGCTGAATGGAAGGTCACAAAGCTCCCTGGCTGAGGAGGAATGCATGCCAGGCATTACAATGTGTCCTTATTCACATATATAAGATATACTAAGGATGAAATGGGACTTCTGGTGCTCTTTAGCTGCCAGGCACAGGAATTTCACTCCTCTCACTAGTTACTAAGCCCTTCACGTATTATAAAAATAGAACCCTGAGGATGGCTCCACACACCACGGTTCGAGGATTAAGCCATTTATGACCTTCAGGTCACTATCTCCTTGTTTAAGAGATTACAATTATTATTTTTCATCATCATCATCGCAGTCACTTTTCTTACAATATCTTTTCATTCATGATAACATAAGTTAGAAAAAACAAGGAGTCTCCAAAGGACAGTAATAACTCTTAGTTCCTTCAATAAGGAAAAAAAAGAAAGAAAGAACACAGGGAATAAGAACACAGAGAAACTTGAAAGATTTGGTCCAGAGTTCCGGAACAGTAAGAAATATTCCCAGAGCCCTTTGATTTGACAATGGCACAAGTAACCACCACAGGAGAACTTCAGAAGTGCGTGACAGCGCATGACTAAGCACCAGTTACACTGAAGAAATAAATATTTTGAATTACCCAGGAAAAAATACCTGCTTAAATAAGTCTATTATCTTAGAGATATTTGTGTGCAATTGCACAAGAAACTCAATAACCAGGATCGTGCCAAACACCCGGGTCACACATTTCGCTCTCATACCTTAATTTCTGAAGCAAAGCCACCACTTTGCAGCCTAATAGCTTTCTCCAGAGCTCCTCAAACCAGCCTTTTTTTCCTTAACATTTTGTAAAAAAAAGTTTAATGTCAAAAGCTGTATTTGTACGCAAAACAAATTAAGATTTCAAAACCTCCTTTCTTGAAAATGATACAATATCATGTAATTTTTCAATTTCTAGGCTTTCTTGAGAGCAAAAGACTGTATTTTTCCACATTAAGAATAGCTGACAGATGTTCTCCCCTCTGTTGTTAAACAAGTCTTGATAAAAATACACTCAAGTCTTAATAGAACTGGATGTACCCTGAGTGGGTTTCCCATTTGATCTGCTGTACGCCTCACAGGCCTTTTTGTCTGCTTGTTCGAACGCAGCGCATGTTTGGTACCACAACAGTGACAGCTGACAACTGTTTTTCCTGTTTGCAAAAGCTTTACCATTCAACTCGAACCAAAAGCATTTGTCATGTTGCGTGGCAGTGAAGTAGATTTAATCAGATGAGGCCACTAGCGTTGTCAGTGCCAGGCTGAAAGAATTTGGTAGAACAAAAGCTGGATTTATCTCTCTGGGAGTCGGGGCAGGGAGCAGCACCGGATCTTTGTGAACGCGCAAGGGGGAATTTCAAGAGAAGAAGAAAATGAACACAACGGAATATTTTCATTATGGTCAAGATAGAAAAAACCTGTGCTTAAGTGACCAGCGGGATGCTCCTGCCAGCTGACAGCATCCTTGTCAGAATCTTGACAACATAAAGCGAACCTCCGTGTCCCTCTTTCAAATGTTACTAAGACAGAGGAGGATACCTTCTGTGCTCTACTGCTACATATTTCTCTTTCCAGAATAATAAGCACCACCCGCTACCCGGTCACATTCAGCAATAAAGCCGAAAAAAAACTAATCAGAATGGATGGGAGTCCCCAAACAGCAGACTATCCTCCAAAATACCCTATTAGAGCTCCAGAATCCTTAGAAGTCGTAACAAAACACATTGTACCTCTTCTAGCTAGTGTGTCAGAGTCTACGTAAAAACCCTACAAACCACCACACCACTAAAAGAAAGGAAGCCTTCATGGTTTTCCATAGCCAACAGTACAGTATTTCAACTCTTTGTATTCTTTGGGATGATACCAAAAGCTTTTCACAGGTAACAGAAGTTCAGAAGAGAAATAACAAACCCATATATCAAGTTGGAGGCTTGCAGCATTTCAAACCCCCGAACTTAGGAGCTTTGCTGTTTTACACCAACCTAATACAGTGTCATGATGAAGTTCTATCCTGTAAAGTGGATGCCCGTGCAAGAGGAAGGAGCCCTACAGCTAAAATTGTTGAGAAAGTTAAGCTGTGGTTCTAACCTGCTACAAATTGCGATGGGAGGAAGGACTAGAAACACAACTTCTTTTAAAATCCGACTGCGTGACACAACCTGAAAAACCAGGCACTCAAATAAGAGAAAATTGTACATGGAGATTACGTAATCGTCTCCTGCGGAGATTCAGAGTTTAAGACGCACATCGCAGAGAGAACAGGACACCAAATGCTTTTAGTTAGCAAGAGAGTGGCCACTGACAATGTTGCCTTGATGTATTGATACACTCTTGCATTATTTTTAAGTGACAGTTTAGACCTCTGCCAGGTTTAATTAACTGGCGGCCAAGGGTCAGAGAAAGAGGCGCCGGGATTCTCTTTAGAGTGTGCTGGGATAGCCAGTTCTTTGGCACAACGCAGCCCGGTTTTTGGCACGACCGTATCGAAAGCTGCCTACAGTACATTAATGAATTGGAGTTCAGCCCCGCATGAAGTGTTTCAACATTCACTCCAACTGTGCTAAAGGAATTTCCTATTTGCCTTTTTTCCGCTAATTAGAGAGGCACTGGAACAAAGCACGGCCTTTTGAAAGGTGCAGCGCGTCCTCGAGCTCTGCTCCGTCAGAGAGGTACAAGGCATTTTGATCCACACAGAAGATAACCCTTTAGCTCCGAGAAGCAGGCTGTAAGCACAACAGGATTTATTTCAGTTAGGTAAGATTTACCATCTTTTCTGACTTGCCCACCTACAGGCACCAATAGCTACCTAGACTTAATCCAGCCCTTAAGCCAGGAGATAGAACAGCTACAGGAGGTGATGAACGAGCAGCTCGTTTGAGACTTAATTAACTTTTGTAGATACCCGCTTTGGCTGCCGTACATTTCCTACAGACATGTCTTCAAGTAGACAGAGGCAGAACACAACACCCAAGGCAACTCTTCCAAAGTGACCTGCAGAAAGCCTGCACTTAAAAATGTTTTAAAGCCTGGATAGAGCATTTAAGTGGTTGGAACCTCACCGCACCTGCAGACCGCACAGCTTCTGAAGCTGGGCCCACATTTATAATGCAACAGGCTCGGCGATTTTTATAGGTTTATTCTTGATTTCAAACTGGAGAAAACGAATTGTAGAAGAAATGTCAGAACCAATTCAGAAATGCTTTGCCATTTCATTTATCCTGAACAGCCAGAGAGCCACCTAAAATCTGATATTTTTTAAATTAACTTAGAAAACGTGGAAATCAGACGCCTGCCTTCTTGTGTGCCATCATAACCACAGTGCAGCTTATCTGCATCCAAAAAAAAATACTTGTTGTGCTTCTGGCTGTGCAGTGCCACATGTCTCTGATCTCAGTCGCACAGCAGGCCAGTCAGAAGATCAGGAGCACAGGCCTAAGGGTCTGATCCTCTTGCCACTAACCGGTCCGTGGAGTATTTCCTGCCGAGGCAGGTGAAACCTTTCACCACTGCTCAGAAAAGTAGTCTCTTGACCACAGAGGCATCCCCTCCTGCATCCCACTTTCTGGTTGGACTGTTTTAATTAAGCAGCATTCTACAATAATTAGCACAGTACACAAACTACTACATTTATTTAGGATGCGCAGCAAATTATGGTAATCACAATACAAGTTACTTCAATGGCTTCAGATTTAAAACCAACCTAATCTCCCTTTTAACTGATTTTTAAAACTTGCAATAACTCTATGCTCAAAAATTATGCATTGTAAGAAACAAAGAAACTATGTTTTAAGTTGTTTTGCATTGATGTTCTATAAGTAAGTTGAAAAGTTACGCTGCATTTGAATATGAAGACAATTTATTGTATCTGCACTTTAAAGCACAGAAAAGTAGTAACTGTCAATAAAATTAGCGCTGTCATTTTTTCTGTAACAAGTACAGGTTATTAAACCACACCACTTTAAGTGATAGTAGTTTTCATGGCTTGGTTGGCTCAGCTGGTATTAGAACAGCAGACTTCACTTCTGCTGCAATAAAAACCAATACTCATTTGAAAGCCTTTATTTCTTTTTCAACTTGATAAAAATTCATGAAGTTCTTACATTATTAATGAACTTTTATGCTTCCGAAAGTGAGCTTTTTTTTCTTGAAGACAATAGCAGCCAGCCTAGTGAGGAGAAAAACTGAAACTGAATTTCTTCTAGATCTATGATAGCAGCAGCAGATCGGTACCAATATCAAAAAATGCACCTTACAGGCCAAACACATGAATTGAGACATGGGATGGGAGAAGCAATGAGAACAGGAATAAATATCACAAAGGTTAAAAACTACTACAACCACATCTCTCCTTAGCACACAAGATGCATTTTGTTTTCCTTCCATCAGTAATTGACATATTTGCAGGCAGGTCAGGTTTTGTAGACTTGACTCCAGAACTTCAGAAGCATAGTCACAAAAGCCAGGGCCAGCCCCTGGGGAATCTCAGAGGAAAGCGATGTGAAGGGAGACCCGCAAGCAAGGAAGGCAACCAAGGCGCAAAGGCAGTCAGGTAGCATCAGGCCAGAAAAGGCAAGAAGAGATAAAGCCAGGAATGTTTTATTTCCCCAAGGAAATGAAAACCAGAAGCAATTCCATAAAAGTCACCAGCTGGACCCAGCTGCAGTGACAGAGCACGACGCGCTTTCCTCGCAAGCCAGGCGCGCACACCTCCAAACTCACTTGTGTCACGTGTTCCGTTTTCTATTCCCTCCCGCCCAAAACCACACCACTTACTTCACACTTTAGCAATCTTTTGAGTACCCATGGAGAACAGATCTTAATGAATCTCCTCTTAAGCTAGCATCAACACTGCAGACAAAAACCTGGTCCCAATTTCACAGATATTAGTGCAACTCTTCTATTAAGTTTAGTCCTTACAACCTTTCAATTATTTTTTACTCTTCAAAATGCATGAAAATTTCACATCTCCTTCAAGTATTTACTGACATTTTTAGATGAATATTTCATGCTGATTTTAAAGAAAATGGTACTTTTTCCTAACATTTCTGTTAAGTACACAATGGCAATTCTACACTCCCAGGTACACTCTTAGTACAATGAAAAGGAATTTTTCATCTTGTACAAAGCAGACTATAAACATTGACTACTGCAGAGAAATAATATACTAAGGATGAGTTTTTTTCCAAAGCAACATGAGTGATTATGGAGCCCACACAGCTCCTATTTAAGTTAATAGAAATTGCATATCTCAAACTCTTAAGCAATTTTGAACACTTTATTATTCCATGAAAGATTTTCCCAGTTCAAAAGTAGTAAGTTGAGAATAATAAATTGTTAACATATTATCTCTGACAAGTAATGGAAAAACTTCTCAAAGCAGAAGTGAGCATTTTTCAAGGTGCTACAATTGTCCTGTTTTCTACTCACAGAAAAAAATTCCCTCCCCCTACAGTATTCTTACTTATGCAACAAAGCTCTATCAACATGAGCACAATAAAATTTAAAACCAACTGTCTCATTTCTGCACAATCTGTAACACCTAACTAGTTTTTTACCTTTCTACCTACCATCTTTCATCTGCAAACCGGAAGATGCCCAACCTCAATAAAGCAAATAAAAGGCAAATTTCTGAAGCACACATTTGGTCTAATCAGTTCAGACAGCAGTAGCTTTTTCGGTCTTCCTTTTTTTTAAAAAAGAAAAAAAAAATTCAAGCTGCTAGAGATGCAACAGAGTACGAGCAGTGCTGTCATTCAGACTGATTTAAGGAAGTTGGGTCCATAAACAGCTGCGACAGTAAGGTAAGGCAGGTGTGAGTTCTTTCTGTGATGTTAGAACAATCGGTGCAGCCAGTGTTATTTACATACAAACAGCCCGTATCTTGAAAAGAATGCACCTGTTCAAATGTTTAATTGAAAATAATCTTTTATATTGCCATAGACAGTTGGAAATCTTCATATTTTTCAGCAGGCAGGTATATGAAGAGCCAAACAGAGAACACACACTTTAAATAAAAAAGTTTTTTAAAAAATTGTTACAAGTCCAGCATATTACTATTAAAAAAAAAAAAAATAATTCTTCTTTATTCTTGAAAAAACCCTAAGATTCAGGGTATAGGACACTGCCATGAAATGTTGCTGGCCACGAGACAAGTGTGACAAGCAGAGGACTGACCAGATGCTAAAACCCTTCAGCCAGCCACTATGCACAGACATAATCAAGTTTTCCTTCCATAAAATAAATGCAGGTCAAGAGAGTCATGGCTGAGAGATTCTCCCTTCCTTTCACTGAGACCAGAGCACCCTGGACTTCAAAAACTCCCTTTTGAAACCAGACAGGTAGTGAAAATAGCAGGTTTTCAATAAAATGCATTTACTCTAAAATGTTCTGACCACCATTAGAGCTGCTGGTTGCTGCAGCCATTAATCTAATGCACTGGAAGCTTTGCTGACCACTTCACAGTCCTTCTGCTTCCTTCAGATGGAAGGGCCTCAAGCGTACATCATCTCTTCACGGTTTTATCCTCTTTTGTTACAGCCAATAGAATAGCTTCTGCTAATTGGCAACATAACCCATTTCACTCAAGACTGCTCGGAAGTGCTTTCAGTGACATGACTGCAGTCACTTGATCTACAGTCATTCAGGCACCAGGCAGATACAGGTTACAAATCTGAAGAAATTAAGCAAGTGTAAGATGCACTTATCACTCTGTAAATTCATACAGATGAAGTAAGGAAAAGTCCTACGTATCAAATCCTCCCCTTTGATTAGGGAAAAATCCAAGAGAAATCACATAATAAAACCCTTGGACAACACCAAGGCCTTTTCAGAGGATGACCACCAAAGATGAGACACAGCTCTTACAACTCAGCAATTAACAGTAGTGCAGAATGGAACAATTGTTTAAAACCAGCAAAGCTAGTCAGAGGTGATAAAGAATCGGCCATGGAAATTGTTAAGAATCAGATCTTTAAAAATTAAAATCCATCGCGTCTAAGTGAACCGAGCACTTTACCTAGGCCCCAGGAAAGGTCCCACACTTCAAGCACTAAAAAACAAACAAACATTAAAAAAAAAAACCCACCCCTTCCAAGAACAGTAGATGAAGCTTGTGAAATTAAATATATTCAAAACCATTTTTATTTGCTACTCAAGGGCCATTCTCTTGGAAGGACAAAGAGAGGCAAAGGACAGGAGGAAGATATCTGAAGTGCTTCCATCATTGCACACACGTCACTGCTGGTCACCCCCCAGCCCCCAGTATCCAAAGGACACTGAGCGCTTTGGGCCGGGCTGGGAGCAGGGAGGCTTGTGGGTATTTTCAGAGAGGATCACTCATCGTACTCCCTCAAGATACTGAGCCAGTAGAAAAGACTGGATAACTTCGTATCCCTTGGGACAAACAGAGACATCTCCTGCAGTGGCATATGCTGTGCCACAGGAATTCCAGTAGCTGCTGCTTCACATTATTAGCAAGTCATTTCAAAGACTGGAAATAGAACCCTTTTTCTTTTAAGTGCTTGTACGCCATTACCCGATACTATTATGAAACACTAACAGCTGAACACTGCTCATCTCCCAGAACAACTCTTTTCCAAAAGTAAACCAACGATTTGTTCCATAGTACATGATCAATTTTGTTTCATCAGTGTATGCATTCCGTCTGTTGCCTTAGCCACTGAAAATTCATTTTATGAAAAAAAAAATAAAATAAAAATAAAAATACAGGACTGAAATGCTTTATCTTCCTAAACAATGTATAGCAAAGAACCTAACGTGTCAAATGGAGGAAGCCGACAAGTGTACAAACACTTGGGAACGGTGAGCACTCTGGGCAACAAGAGAGCAAAGGAGGAAGCCAGTGAGGATGACTTACAGAAATTGAGTCTCACCAATGCAAGAAGCACTTTGATTTGTGGATTTAATCGTATTTCTAAAGATTTCTGCTGTCTTCTGTGAATCAAAGCAGCATGCCTATAAAAGCTGAGGAGCATCCTGGAAGACATCGTAATTAACATCTTCCTTTCCAGGCATGCAACCTGCACTGGGCCCTGCAGCACGGTCCTCGGCGGTTTCGTTCAGCACCCTTCACTCCCATGGGTGACAGCACAGAAACAGGCACAACACCCGGCAGCGCCTGTGCTGCACGCAGCAAGAGAACTGCAACACATACGAGAGGCAGCAGCCGGCTGTGGAGCGGTTGCAGTTTTTTGTCTTTATGATCATCGGATCAGAAGCACAAAGCAAACCGTGGTAGGAAGACAGCCCAGCTGTTCCACAGGTCGGAGCGCAGACGTATAAATAAGAGTGCTTCCTAACTGCAGGCAATTAAGGTTTTAAGTCGCTGTCACTATTTAAAAGGATGGAGAAACGAAAAGAGCCCATAATGCCACGCTTAGTTCAAATAACAACATTGATTTCTCATTTTACAAACCAACTCTTGATTCAATTCTTTTGAAAATTTATAAATACTTATTTCTAGTAGTCATCAACTTTGTCTTCAAGAAATAGGTAGATATGAGTTCTTATAAATGGGTGCTTCCACTTCAATGTCAAAAACATAGAGAAAATGTAGGTTTGGGGATAACGGACAATATGCAAAATTCCTTTGCAGCTAATTTTGTCATTTCCCTTTAGGTAAATTATCACTGTAAGCCATAATACGTGCTGGTTACTTAAAACAAATCAGTTAAAATCTCACCACTGAACTACACCTTCTTCCAGAGAAAAGAAGAGAAAAAAAAGCAGTAGTATTAGTTTCTGTCTCCAGAATTTCACATAGCAGATGGAAAACATCTAGTGGAGATGTTCCTTAGGCAAGCAAAAATTATACTGCCATCAATTAAGCTCAGGAACTAGGACTATAGGACTACTAAAGCCTCAAACCTGTGCTGAGGCCAACATTGCTGAGCCTTGCAACAAATGTGGGAACATGCTGAAAAGCAATGGATAAAAAAAGCTACACAATCACATTTACATCACTAATATGTATTTTGAATGGTCACAAAACCAGAACACCCTTCATAATAGTGTAATATAAGATAATAAAAGAATATATATCATGGTCTAAAATGGTCTATGACTAATTTCTGTGCATTATGACCCATTTAGGAGGCCTAACTTATAATTAAAGCTGCTGTAGAGTTTAAAAACTTTCCAGTCTGTGTAATTAACCAGCCTTGATAAAGTTGTTCTACAGAAACACATATATTTGGCTTCCAAGCAGACAGACGTCCCACAGATCTACACTATCTTGTCAGTTTAGTCTTCTTATAATGCTTGAAGTGTAACTTTGTGTATATATATATATATATTAATTTGAACATCAGAGTTTATATAGTTCAAGACAACTAAACTGTTGTCACTTGGTGGAGCACTGCCAATGAATGGGACTCAACTACTTGGAGGAGTTAAATCCTCCAAAACTTCCATGCCTAAGTAATTTTGGATTACAACAGCAGCAGTCACCAGGGGAGAAGTTTGCATTCCATTATCCCCAATGCATAGGAATTACATATTTAAGTCCTTGTCAGAGTGGGTATTATCTTGTAATTGTTAAGACACAACAAATTCAATCACACGTTTAACAACCGGAATGGTCTCCGAGTACTAGTTCCTAGCTGGCAATGAACAAAGACTCTTCTCATAATTGCCCCAAATCAATACTCAGGATTTATTGCCACAATCCAAACTTATCCCCTCTGGCTGTCCACGCTTACATGTAAATATATTACAGCACAAAACCCATTTACAGCACAGTTTTCCAAAGCATGTGTTATCTCCTTAGGCATGAGGCAAGTGTTCTTCAAATGTTTTGCCTGATGCTGTATTTACATGGTCCCCTCATACATGGTTAACACACTAACCTGTGGAAAAGAAGGAAGCATCAGTAAACCCTGGGTTACAGAAATATTTCCTGACGTGCCCCAGGTCAGAGAGGAAACCTGTGCTGATGCAGGGAAAGGCTCCTGGGATCTCAGAAATTCCATCTCAATATTCCAGCCGCGCTTCCATCCGTCCTCAGCCGTACTTAATACAACTAAATTACCGATGGCAACAAATAGCAGAATCTGACTTTCAGATGAGCTGATTTGTACAATGAGTCAATCCATAACTTTTGTCTCCTTCAGACACTTAGATAGATGGGCTGTACGCCCAGCATGTTATAATAACCCTGAAAAGCTTTTGGCTCAGACTGCAAACACATTAGCATTAACTTAAATCTGCTGCTTTGTTTACTCTATGAGGTATCCGCTGCTGCTCTATGCCTGAGTGATACCAATTAGAGAGACCCAAAGACAGAGCTTACAGAACAGTGTACAGCAGGAGACCCAACTTACCCACTAACACAAAATTTAGTAAAATGTAGCTGGTATTTATTCCTCCAAATCACTACGGTTTGACAGTCACTTTTTTCTGTCCTAGGCATGGAGTTGTCATGATTTACATTCAAAATCTTTGGGGTGGTGGGGGGGGAAGATTCAGAAAGAGTTAAAAACTGGATTCACTCCCACTGATTCTAAAATGGATAAATTTGTCTCCAGTCTTGCATCCATATGACTACAGATTACAGCAGAGCCACCCTCGACTTAAGCTGCCAAAGAACAAGACAGGAAAATCACTGAAAATTCTGCGATTTTGGCTGCTGAAACCCATTCCAGAGTCCACAGAGCCATAAAAATTCTAGAGTAAATCACTCAGGGGGAGAGGATGTCCTTCAGTAACAAGAGGCTTTTCTTATTTCTTCAGAGTTACAAACGTAGCAGGCCTGGGAGGAGTCTAATTACACTCAGAACACCCAAGCAGCATTGGAAGTGATAATTTATTGACCATATCAGTGTAGCTTAAAGGGCAGACTGAAAAGACAAGTCAGGGATTGTATCTGCATCACTGGACTACCCACAGCTTGCCAGGGAAAGCAGACTGCTGCATGTCAATCAAGTAATCTGACAAAACCATAGGCAAGATTTACAATAACACCGTACTTCTACTGGTTTTTAGTGAAATATGAGAAAGGTAAGATAATTTTTTTTTTTTTTCTGATTTTTAAACACTTAGAAACAATTTCAGGAATGGTTACCAAGCCACCCTGCTGGAATCCAGAGCCACTAATTGCCCAGATGGGCAGCCAGGGAGCTGATCCAAAAACCTATCCAGGTCAACAGAGTGTTTTTTATCAATCGTAGCAGCCTTCAGATCAAGTCCTAGAATACCAGTGCTGGTCTGGCTTATCCTTTAAACTCACACAGTAACTACCATAGGGGCCAACCCTCGTGTGGCTCTGCCCTTTTAAAAGCATAAAGACATGGAAATAAGAATGATATAATGATATAGAATGCAAAACCAAAGTGCCATAGAGTGGCAAAAGAGCTTATCAAAATGTGTTTTCCGGCTTTTCTATACAAATCAACCCTTCTACCTCGTGCTACCAAAAACCCCGTGGAAGTTTCCAGGCCAAAAGTGCAAACACAGACTCACAAACGCATTTTGCCACTGCTATTACATGCTACTTCACTTCCTGTAACACCTCCACCACCCATTTTGCAGAAATATGAGAGCAGCACACATCAACAGGAATATTTCACAGACGCAACCCCAGATGAAGTCATTCATGGCAACTTAAGCATGTTCTTAGAGCATGTTTCCCTTCTTCAACACCCTACCACAAAGAAAAATAGAGTAAATTCATTGAGACTAAATTAGGAAAGATAAGCAGTCATTCCTTTTCTTTCCCTCTCCCATACAAAAGGATAGGAAGCTAGAAGCAAAAGCAAAGGTTAAAACAATCTGGTTTTCTCACAGCTGACACGCCCAAGGGCCTTAACTCAAGGCTTCATCCCGAGCTTCTGCACAGTCAGAATCTGCGCGCTGCTGCCAACGAAGCCCTGAGCCCGTAAATCGTTGGGTAAAGCCCCTCACATGAACAGCTTCTGTCTTCAGCTGTTTAATAGCAGAAGCGCTAACTAGTGTTGCTTGATCGTATTATTAGGGAAAATAAACAGGAAGTAAGGGACTCAACATGCTTGTGTATACTATTCAGGCTCCTTCAGGAGAAAGAAAGGATGGGAAGAAAAGCTCAAGAACTGAGGGCATTTTGCTTCCCTTGAGCCCAATTTTACTTAAACAGAAGAATCAGAAACCCTGACAATCTCCTCTAGCAACTTCTTTCCACCACGTCGAAGGGAAAATTCTTTTGGACAGCTCTTTACAGCAGATACAGGAATTATTGACAAATCTCCCTCTGCATCTTCTCAATCAGCATGACGCCCAAGGCTTGCAGAAATGCCGAGTTCGGTACAGCTGAGGCAAGCCTCCCTTCCACGCTGCTCTTCCACAGACGCAGCAACAGCACCTGCACCTACCATTCCTAGACCGCTCCAGGATGTTACCGAAAAATCTCTCCACACCTAGCAACTCAAACCGGGGCTTACTATCCGATTCACCCATCTGCCTGACGTACTACTTTGCCGGAAGGCAGACTTCCTGTTTCTACTGGAAAAGAAAAGTTCCGATTATCCCTCCCTGCTATTTATTTCAACGGTTGCTTCCACAGTACAAGTTCTGGGCTCGCCATCGACAAATACCAAAACCCAAAATGAAACCACCCAAGCCACTGCCAGCTAACGGAACACCCTCACGACTGCCGTAGCCCGGGAAAGCGACCCCGGATAACTCACGCACTGGGGTATTATCTCCTCTCTCAGCGCCGCATTTCAGAAAGCCTCCCTTCACGGAACCGGCGATCCCGGCTGCCGCAAGCCGCGGGNTGGCCGAGCGCGGCTCTCGGGCCGCCGACTCTTACCGGGGAGGAGAGCGGAACCGCACCGGGGCGGACAAACCGCGCCCAACAGGCTACAAACCCCACAGACACATACAGCTGCCTCTTATTCCCCCATCTACCGGGAAAGCGGTGCGACCTTGAATTCGGAAAACGTCATTTGAGCGAGGGGCCGGTGAGCTACAGAAATGCTGCAACAGGAGCAGTGCCAGAGCTCCAAAGGGGCAAGGAGAGGAAAACCGAGACAAGCGGCTGCTTCGCACCAGTTCTGCCGAGCCGGCTAGGAAGCCAGCTGACAAATGATGCTCGTTTTGTTTAAAAAGACATCTAAGGTTGCTTCACTGTTGCGTTACAATACACCACGGCTATCACAGCTCTGCTAAAATAGCAATGCTCGAGGGGCAAAGCCAGAGTAACAAAGTAAATCTAAGCTGGTACTTCAAATAGCATCTGAACGCAAAACCCCGTGTTTCTCTCACAATTTTGGGGCTTCCTCAGTGCACTAACAGCGATAATATCTAACAGTGAAGGGTATCAGGCATTCTCCCTAGCTCCCTGCAGTTTTCTAACTAAGAAAAAAATCCTCTAATCATACAAAATCTTGTAGTGCAAGCACGTGGATCTTGAAGCCTGCTTTCAGTCACATAAGGTTTGATAATTTTAGCAAGAAAATATTAACCCACATATCAAGAAATAACAGAAGATAGGCTTTGATGTGCTATTAAAACCAGAAGATTGGAGCAAGGGTTAAAGAGAGCAGCAAGCACAAAGAAATGCAAAAATAGAAAGAAGCTCTTCTGTGATGCTGTATCTGCTAGCTCTAGTCACTGCGGTAGGGAACACACCTGAGAAAGCTCAAGAGTTCTCGATACTCCTCCCATTTAAACTCTAAGTGAAGTTAAGATAGTTATGCAGGAATCTTTTTTTTTTTTTCCTTTTAAGCAGATCTCTTTCTGTACCTTTTTCTTTCCTCTCTAAATTAACTGTGTTATGCTTCCACACCGGTGATATAAAGTGACTCAAGTGACCAACGAGTTCATTCTGAGAGCAAAGCAGACGGCAGTATTCTTTGTGCAGCCTGCGGCTGGGTGTTTTGAATCCTGCAGCACAAAACACGCACCAAGTACAATAGCAAGGAAGCCAGGAATAAAGCGAGCTACAAAATTGCTGCATCGAAATATGTGGCATGAAACATTCATTTGATTTTCCCTGCTCCTCCTCCTCTCATTTTCCAGATACATCTAAGTTGTTGTTTTTTTTCATACATAGCAGATGAAATCAATAATGCTTTTAGCTCTGAGTACATAACAGTTCAGCATAATGCTGCACCTTTTTCCAAGCTAACCCCTTCTGGGATAAAAGACAAGCAAATCCCAAGTGTGAAAGAGCTGCTGGAGCAGGCCCAGCGTAGCCAAATAGGGGTGGGGTTTTTATAAGTAAAGACATCTACATACACACATAATAAGGGCTCTAAGAAGGATAAGGAGAGCAACAACATTGCAATGCTTCTTAGTGGACTGCACTGGGTGTCAAAGCAGGTTTAAGCTGTGGTTCAGCTCAGTTAGAAATTCAATAAACCAACAGGTGACTTCCCAAACATACGTTGTCACGGAGGAATTTGAACTTTCTAATGTTTTTACAACATAACTAACAGAAAGAAGCGGCCAAAACAACCTGTCACCAACCAGCAGAACAAGGAGCAGTTTTCTCCTGCTAGAGAATCCTTCAAGCGTTTCGCGACAAAATAAGACTTTTCTTCCGCATAGTAACAGACTACTGAAGTGAAGGAAAATATTTCCCACCAGCACTAATCCTTTCAGAAATAAGCTAACAAAGACCAACTCTGAGAAGAGCCCTTCATGTGCTGTCTCCTAAAAAGTTAAACAAGGGACAACCTCCACCTTTCTGGCAGAGCAAGCCACAGACTTGGAGAAGCCCTTGCCAAGTGCATTAGCCCGCGTCTGAACAGCTGTGAATTACTGTAGATGAGAGCCTCGGCTAGTTCAAAGGCGAGTCTGTTGGTTTGGGTGTTTTTAAGTTCCATTCTTAAAGACAATTACCCCATGACTGCAATGGCAACAGCAAGCTCAGAGATCCCTCTTTAAAAGAAACTGCTGTTAGAGAGATCAATCTCAAGTTTTATCTGAAAAGTAGATTCATATACTTCCCAGGGGGTCTCCACCTGTAGAAAGGTCAAGATAACATCTACCCATCCATTTGGGTCCTTGTCCACTCAGAAAAAAAAAGAGTTTTCTGGTGCCAGTTCTGTCCCTACATTACCGATCCATAATCAACCCCAAACCAAATCCCATGGAGTAATGGGAAAAGCTTGAAAAAGCATGGCACTTATGCCCTTGACTTCATCTTCCAAAATCTGCTGCTTTTGAAGGGAGAAGAATCAGGAAACACAATATGGACAGACTAGCAAGTGAAGGATGCTAGGTACTTGCTTTTTGGTTGAGAGGATAACTTGAAAGAACTGTTCCAGACTCTCCATTTTGCCTTTCCTTTCCTCCCCCTCAAAGCCTTACTGGTAAGGGAATCTAACTTCATTTACAGCGTAGGCAAAAGGAAGCTCTCTGGTATTTATTTCCAGCATTATGTTTTCCTAATTAAATTTCTGTGCATCTCTGTTTACTGTTTGGGACATAATTGAAGGAGGTGACTCCTACAGCTCAGCTACCAGCATGAGACAACTCAAAGGTTTTTCCAAGGCTCATGACAGGAACAAGGAGCTTTCAGACAAACCTAACAATTCCCCGGGGATCTGGAACCGCAGCAGGCAGCCTCCCATCACCAAATCCAGAGATGACTACACTGTAATGCTTATAGATACACAGATCCACACAGACTGGATCTACTCTATGATACCCAGCATTACTTGGATTCTGAATTTTTCCCCAAGAAAAGCTGTACTCTGTTATCATATCAACTTATCCTACAGACCAAGGAAATCAGAGCTACAGTGCTCTATCTCTGAGATAACAGAATTTGCTATAAAGTGAAAGTTGGAAAAATCACATTTCTGTTCATTTGAGTACAATTTTTCCCCAGGCTTTCACCTGCCCCAAAGAGCTGCTTACTATTTGAGGAGATTAAATTCACTGCAGAAGCATTTGGAGCATGACAAGTGCTACTTGCCCTTGCAGACAGACCTCAGCAAAACCAAATTGCCAGAATTTATTGAGAATACTTTTTCCACTGCATCTACGGACAGCTGGGAGAAAGTATTTTGCCAAAAGTGAGCAGATACCGAAGTCAAAGAGTGAGATGCTGGCAGGAGGTGTTGTGAGCAGGGGGGGAATTTTATAGCGTCTTTTATTTCCATTTGAAGGAAAGAGTTTTCAGCATTGAGAAACACCCCTCAGCCTGCAGATTAATCTGTACTTTTAAACACAAGCTTCTTGTTAAACAACAGCAACTACAAAACAAAGCCAAACCCTTCTCAGCACATTATATATTTTAATGGAACCATCCTTGACGTGTAATATGAAGGCAAATTCGTTTCCTGTCGGCCTGACTCAGTCTAATGGATTTTGGAGCTGCAGTTTTTCCACTCCTCTTAATGACTTGTTGCAACGGAGATGAGTGCTCTGTGTACAGCAATGCCATCTTCTGGCACAGTTCCTGTGAGAAAGGGAACTTGCTGAATACCGCTAAAAGAAAGCTCCTGTTTCAGGAAAACAGAAACTCAGACTCCACAATAAATCTCGGATTTTCCCCTCTCCATTGCACTTACTGTTGGGCACTAATTGTTCAAGGGACTGAAACGAAGCGGTGAGAACACACACAGCGCACTGTAGGAGCAAACTCGCTCCAGTGTCTCTTAAAGGCCCACCAAGTACATCATTGAGAAAGAAGATTTACACAAACTCGAAGGTAAAGCTGTGTCTGAAGACATGGATGTGTTCAAAGCACATCAATGCAGGAACCTGGCAGGAAGGGCGAGCAGTCACACAGAGCCAACCTTGCATATCCCTGGGAAAATGCTTTCTCTATCAGCAAACATTTCACACATCTGATTTATTTTACTTTTGTATTCCCAGCCAGAAAGTCTATATTAAGCAACAGCAAAGATTGAAAACACGTGCTATTTACATCAAGGAAATAAACAAGGGCTCGGTATTCATAACTTCCTCACAAATCTGCCTTTCTCCTGAATCATCTCTATTTGGCATTTGGCAGTACAGTAGGGCAGATTTAAAGTGAAGATTTGCCACTAAATCCAACGTCTATGTTCTTCCAAAAAGTAGTCTTCCAAAAAGTTTACCAGCTACTTTTTATTTTCAAGAAGAATTTCATAGGTTTTAGACTTGTATAATGTATGTGACAAATACCATCAAAACAGTTCTCAAAGCACTTAGATTTCTATCTTATGTTGGTAAACAAATTAACAGGCTGTCCCATCAGAAGTCTCATTTTAGAGGTCAGTGATAATTTGTACGTGTAGCTTTCTACACAGCAAAGTCTCCGTCCTTCTGATGGCAGTGCCAGAAAGAGAGAAGACAGCAGAAGAGTTTGGGTGCTGTCACAGACACAGGAAAATAGCCACCTGCCTGATCATGACACCAGCACGGCAAAACACGCAACTTTCCAAACAGGAAAAGATTCTTTCTGCAAAATGTAAGCATGCTGACACCTTCTAAATCCCTTATCTTTCAATTTGGGCTCCCCGTGCTAATGCTCACAAAATTCACGTTTGTTTCAGTATCAGTTGGAAAAAAACAACCATTTTGACAAACCAAGCTGTCTGAAACCATCGGGAGCTTGGCCTGGCCTGACTGTGAGAACACACCTCGCAGTCTACACTGCTAAGGCATGAAAGGGAAAGCAGAAGAAAAACTACACAGTTTTGAAGCCACCAGAATTTCTCTAGGAGTTGCCTGAATTATTTGAGTTACATTCAAGTTGCAACAAGAGTTCATCTCTCGAGTCTTAAGAGAATCCATACAGGAAAAACACTGTCTGAAATGAATTCTTAGGTGTCTAACAATGAGAAAGCTCCGAGTAAACTGTTTCCCACAGTAAGTGTGTCTAGAGACTCTTGTTCCCATAGATTCCTATTAGACTAAGGTCAAGAGTTACAGATCTGCTCCATTCTCTCAGCAATTCTTACTAGTTGATAATTCCCTTTCCAAAAAAATTTATTTAATCTTTTAAAATATCAAATATTTCAGGATTAATATGCTTTGATCAGCTTCTCTGCTCATATTCTGACTGAAAGAGGGGAAGCATGTACGTCGGCATGGCCTGCCGTTCAAGTGCAGTCTTCAAAAACTGCTTTGATTTATCTGATCAGGCATTTAAGAGCCAGCCTACAAAAAAGTGCCGGACGGGTACTTCCAAGAAAACAAGATTACTACCAGAAGGATCTAAGCATCTTCACTCAAATACAGTTTATCTTCTGGACACATCTACATGACTACTACCACCACTGTCCTAACATACATGGTAAACAGAACAGACAACCACAGTCACTCGAAACATGAGGCTGAACAGTTGACGCAATCAGGTTGTGTTCGAAGGCCCACTCAGCCAAACATTTTGGTTTTTCCTTCTTCTGTGGGGGATATCAGTCATTCAAAATAATAGTGCTTGGGACATGACACCCAAAATCTCAGTCCCTGTCTAATTTCAATTTTGAAGAGTATTTGAATGTTCAGATTTTGTCATACTCGAGCAGTATGGCAAATAACACAGTTATGTCCGGCAAATCCACGAAAGCTGTAAAATAAGTAATGCTCCAGCAGGTGACCAACATCAAAATGGTGCTACTGACTTTTTGGAAGCTGCATATTGAGTTTTCCCTTGGTTCTATCATAAAACTATAAATTTCTAGTTTAAAACTACTCCTGCATCTCAGTTCTTCAGGCATTAATGCAAACAATACCAGGATAAAAACCTCAATGTTTTTCATCTTACACTTCCATCTCACAAGCGGCACATGAAAGTTAACCACGCTTCCAATACAACTGTGGCTACAAACAGCTGATAACACACCAGGGCAGCTTCCAGAGGTGAGAAGGTGCCCATGCTCAGGAAACAGCCCGGGCAAGATGCAATGTCTGAAAGCAAAAGCTATATTCTTACCTCAGCTATACCAATTTTCCTCAGTGTGAGAAAACAGGAGACTACTTGACAAAGTTTTGCAGAGATGTGAAATCAAGATCCAGTCTCCACTAGCTGTAAACTCAGCGTCTCATAAGATTCAAAAAAAAAAAAAGACACAACAATGAAGAACATGCCACTAATTCCAAGATCTCAGTATCTGAGCAGTCTTTTCATACAGGTTTAATACATTGACCCTTTGCTAGCTCTGGCAAAGATACAGCAAATGAAGACTTCTATTATAGTGTGTATCCCTCTTCCCATAGGGATACACAACATATGAAAAAAGCTTAGGGAACACAAACCAAATCATACTAAAAAGCACTTAGGGCCAACTATAATAATTCTGCGGGTCAGAATCTGAACACTGCAGGTCTTTTGCTCTTATCTCTTCAGAGGCTGCCCAACTACATGAGCCTTAAGGGTTCCTCATACAACAGAGCTGTTTAACTATAGCCCTTCTTCAAGGGCACTTAAAAACTTGCAGAAAGCACAAGAGACAGTCTATGATACACACATTTATACACAAGACATCTGAAATGTGTACATTGTTCAAATATTTGGCCAGTTGAATTACATGACTTGTCTTCTAAAGTTCACGCATCTGGGTAAACACAACCATTTCCCATGTCTACTCATGTCCAAATTCCTCACAAATAATCCCAATAATGTAAATTTGGAATCAGAAGCAAAGTATTTGTCTTGTCATATCATGTACACCAGTAACCACTTTTCAATAGTATTTTGGAATTGCAACACCAACAAATAGTGAGTTCTGGCAGTAACATCAAGTGTTTGGGGTTTTTTTAAATAGTCTTTTCCCCGTATTTGGAGTAACACTAATTGGTCTTTGATCACTGCAGTTTGAAAATGAAGTGAACCAAAACAACACAACTCTGGAGCTCGCATTTGGGGTAGCAGATGACACACACACCTGCTGCTCTCCACCACGTTTCAGAGCTGGTTTTGACACCTCGTTCCCTGTTCTCCTTGGAGCAGCAGCTTGATGCCAGCTGAGCAGATCAGTTGTCAGGTAAAACAGGATTACTAACTGTTCCATCTTCACAGAAGTGAGACATGAGTTTTCATCAGGCAGGGAATCACAACTGATGACACCTCGTCTCAAAAATCTGAAAGAGACTTCTGAAAATACTTTTTTTTTTTTAAATTGACTTGGATGCTGATCCGCCCTTTAAAAAGTTAGCTTTGTTGTACCCTCTGTTGTGGGTGATACAGATAAATAAAAAGCTTAACATATTTCACCTGTCTAAACCAAGACAAAAATTAACTTGCAATCCACAACACTTCATTTAGGCTTAGAAATGAGAAGATTCTCATCTTCCCCGATTCCTTCTCTCCGATTATTCTGGTCATGGGTGTAAAATTGTCCTGTCAGATTTACAGCCTCACAGTGGCGGGGGAGAACTATTCAGTCTAATGGCTGGTTTAATACAGGTAATACACATCTAGATGCAGGACTGCCTTCGCTTTGGGCAGAATATAATCCTCAACAGAGACATTTAATTACAATCAAGGGCTCGACTGGATCCCCAATTAGGTTTGAACAGGTTTTCCATCTACAGGAGTTACACAGAACAGACACAAAATGCCCTGTGTAAACCATTAATCAATACTTAAATGTTAGAAGGGTTTCTTCAAACGTATACTGATTTCTGTATACCTATATATGTTCCTCTAAATGTGATATTTAAAGTGTATTAAAATTATTATTTTAATTATACATTCAATGGGCTTTGAGTGAAATATATAGTCATTAACATAATTTAAAATGTGATAGAAACATCGCCTTTTATAGTTATTCTGTGGCTTCCACTGGATCCTAAGTATAAAAAAGTCACCAGCTCGGCTATCACAACCTATGTTACCATGGTAAGCCTTCTGCCGTACATAACTCCATCTTCCTACAAACAGGGACCAAAAATACACATTCTTGTCATCTCTACATGAGAAGATTCAATTTTTCATTGCTGTATCAAAGCGTGCTTCTGAAAACACAGCTATCTTTGTAATGGCATTTAGGTCAGAATTATCTTATGACAACTACAGTCATTAAACTCTTAGTATCTGTAGCTGCCATAAGACAAAGATACAAGAAATCATCCATTTACTGTAAGAAATTTTGATTGTGCTTCAATACTTTACTTTTCCTGCTCTAATCCTTTCAATTTTCTACTATATGAAAAGAATCTCCTTAGAATGTACCTGAAGCCAGTATTTTCCAATTTTTTTCCTCCAGATAAGTGTATCATTGTGTGCTACTCCAGCCACTCTACTACAAAAACAAGTATAGAGGGTTCATTGAAATGTCTTCATTAAGTATGAAGTCTTTGGTCCGTATGCTGCCTATTAAATCTTTAACAACATATATTACCAAAGCAACAGAATAGACATCAAGTAAATCATTTATCTTCCAGTAAAAAGCATTACACTCCTTTGAATGAGTCTTGATAGAACCTTTTTTACAACAGTGTATCTTCTACAGCTGAGACGCTGTTTTAAGTAGTCAGCTTCAGAACATTCATTATTACAAAATAATTTCTCTTGGGAGTTAACAAAGACACTATGTATTCTGCAATGAGCCACTCTGTGCACTTACAAATTAATTCTTCACGTTGTACGCACAAGCCTTAGAAATTCCATTTGGAATTCAGTTGAATTGAAGATAAAAAGAGTATTAATATACCACCATCTCTCCAGCCTCCCTCACAGATTTGGTTTACATCTAGATGGGGTTTGCAACAGGTCCCATCACTTACTGTAACTAACCCTTGGCAGTGTATTCCACAGAGATTAACTGAAGGGGATTAATAACACGTTCTTTACGCAGCCCTGAAATTTGCTGCCGTTATGTGAACGTTGATTTCATGACTTTTGCAGGAGCAACACAGACTAATAAGGGATTCTAAGCAGTAGTTGAAACTAAGGTGACCATCTTCTTCAATTCCTTGTTTAATAACAGCAGACTGGATAATTATTTTAGGTTCTAGGATTTGTTTGTCATAGCAATAGAAATGTAGGAAGCTGAAGAGTTGACTTGGAGCTTCTTTCTACAGTACATGCTATTTCTACTATTTCAAACTGATAGATCACAATTAGCATAGGAGTCATCAGCACATTCTATTATTAATCTCAAAAAACCTCCATGATACTGTTGCTCAGCAATTTTCTATGACTGAAATGAATCTGTACAGTAACACTGCAAAACCTTGATGAAAAGAACAAATAAATTAAAAAAAAAAACCAAACCCACAGCCATACACCCATACTTTCAAGGGAGACTGCTGTTGGGAAGAGCCGTGCGTGCTCTATTATCGCTACAGGTTGGTGGTGGGCCAGTAAAGCTCCATATCAGAAACTCCTGCAGGCACTAGTCAAATGAAAGCTCAATGAGACAACAGAAGGAGTAGAGGTTGGCTATGTCCTCAACTTCCAAATGCCCCAAAGACCAGATCCTCCAGGAGGTTTAAAGAATTCTACATTAGCAACACTTCAAAAGGCAAGCCTTTCCTAGCTATGGAAGCTAAGTCCAGGTGAAGGGCTAGGTTTCGACACATCCCTACGGAACGGGCACAGCAACAAGCAGGCCGACAGGTGCAGAGAATTCCAACCTATGTTTAGTTGCGGTGAAGGCTGTGCCAGCTCACGTAACAGAGAACCAGAGCTTGCCACCACCCCCACCACGACGCTTGGAAACCTCTCTACAGCATTATGAGTAGCCTTTCAGGCAAGCTGATGTTCCTTAAAATACCATTACAAAGGAGACAAAACAGTTTCATCAAGCGCAGCCAATACCACAAAGCCTCGACAGGGTCTTCTCATGCTTTTGTATCCATCGGTACGTCCAGTCGTCCCCTGAAAAGAAGACTAGAAAGCTGCAGAGCCAAGCCCAACCAGTGAGGGGCCCATGGCTGCCTGAGCTGTGGAGCCCCAAACAACTGCTGGGGGACTCTGGCACTGCACAGCACTCCGGGCTGCCTGCTGAATGCGTCGGCTCATGCCTTGCCGGATGCCTGTGCTTCCATCAACAGATGGAAGCCAAAGGATCCAGAGACACATAGCAAGAGCCAGACCCCCTCCAGCTCATAAAGGATTCCCCAGCCCTCCAAGTGCGGTGCTCTTACAGAGTCCTCAGGAAGATGCTAAGACCAAGGTCAAACAGCTTGAGAAGTTAAGGCCTTTAACCTTAACCTCAAGGGAGCTGCAAGAGCGTAGTTCAGACAAGGTGCCAAGACCAGGAACAAGGAAATTACCTGCCGGATGCAGTATTAGGCCGGGTGATAGGAGGCTATCGTTCATTAACCCACGCCGAGTAAGTCATTTCAGTTTGTAAGACCAGACTATCAATCGATTTTCTAGAGTGCCTGCCCATCCACTAAGAACACATCCAAAATGTGTCAGACAAAATGCTTTTATATAGATCTCACACACGTTTTGTTTACTAAATATAGATTCTCTTCTCTGAGCTGCACAAGCTGAAGGGGAACTCGCAGCCTCTGGAACCAACAGGAGTTTTGCAGAGATACTTTAAATCCTAAATATTTATACCCAACTCTTCTTGTTCCTTACTTGCTCTGACTTACCTAACCATCATGATGAGAACCATAATGCCTCCCCCTCTCGCATTTTAGTGCCACAGAAACTTAAGATCCTCTGTCGTTCTTGCCCTTTACTTTATAGATAAATAATTTCCTCCAACTGCGTCCTTAGAAGTCCATAATTACCATAAAAGAATAACTGGAAATCAAGTTTGTTGGTTCAGGTTTTGTTTCAGCAAGTGACTCATGGTGATGGTTAATATAAAGCAAAGGTTTGCTGAACGTAAACTTCCCCCTTTACTGGTGAGATGACACACAAAACGGCTTAGTATCCTGTGACGCAAACGAGAGACGAGTGCTCACGTAGCGGGAGCGTGGGCTTTTGCTCTAAAGGCCTTCCTGCGATCACAAGGCTGTTTGCAAACAGATACACAACAATATTTGATCTGGCAGCTCAAACAGGCTATTCTGAAACTCAGCCTTGGAACTGCACTTCACTCACGCAAGGTTTTTGACCCAGCAGGTGAAGAGGCTACCACCCATTCCTTCCAAGCACATCACGGCCTCAGGAACAGCCCATTCTCAGTAAACTCTGCAGAAGGTTGTGCTGACACATACTCACTCGGGGGGAAAGGGGGTAGGGGGCTGTAAAAAAATAGGACTGCAATGGAATCTTTTCATCAGTTATTGTCATTTGGAAAATCCTGTGTGCTCCTGGTCCCCGATAAGGAACGAAAATTAGAAAAATTCAGACCAGGAGGAGAAGCGTCAGCCCTATTTTCTGGTTTTCAGGTACACTCCAACCTTGTCCACATCAAAGTCCTAAAATTTCTCGGAACATCCACCTTGTCAAATACTAGCCATGTGGGAGACAGTAGAGAACACGTACCAAGACAACAATGAGCCCAGCAATTATTCGAGTCAGAGCATTTCCAGTACCAACCTCCGACTGCTACAGAAATAATTCTCAGAACTGGTCTCATTAAAGGGCAGGTTCCGATACAAGAAGCAATTTGTAAGAAATCCAAGACTAAATTATTAGTGACGTGATCTGGATCTAGAAATTCTCAGGGTTTCCAGAGTTACAGAAGATGTAGATGCAGCGCGTGACGGCCCCGTCTGCTATCCCAGGCGGACCAATGGGCTTTGGCTTCTGTGCACCGACCAGCTGCTGCTCTCGGCAAGAACTAAAATATCGCCTTGAACCGAGGCCAGGATATCAGCATCCAGCCCGAGCGAGCTCAAGTTCCCAGAAAGCTCTTGCGCAGTCACGAGAGAGTTCTACTCACGAGCAAGTCCTGCCCCTCTCCCCGCCGGCTCCCGCGCCGCCCACCCGTACACGCACGGCCCACATCAGAGGGAACCGCAGGCGCAGCCATCCACCGCCGCTGGAACCAAACGCGCATTCCTGAGAGCAGCGGCAGCTCAGGGTCACAGATGACCACGTCCCGGCAGGCATTCCGCACCGGGAGGAGGAGGGAAAGCTAGATTTTGGAAAGACAAAATAATAAACAAAAATGTCTTGGAGGATTCCTGTAGCTGCAGCACACTAAAACAGCGTTCAAAGGATAGTTGAGAAGAGTCCCAGCCTTCAACAGTCAGTTACTAGCTTAAGTCATATACAAAACGTCCTAGTTCAGAATTAATTGCAATGTTTATTTTCTCCTCTTGGAGTTGCATATGTGGGGATGCATCTATAGGGGAAGGGGGCGTTCGTGTTTTGTTTTAAACCCAAGATTTGGGTGCTATTTCTAACAGTGTATAGGAGCTGTAAAACTGAAATTGTCCTCGGTCTGGTATTTTCTGAAAATACAGGTGTAGGTAGATAAGTAATCGAGGATTACTTTTGTTTTCCTTAAAGAAAAAACCCAAACCACTGTGACATTTAAAAAGACTGCATAAGATGATGAGTTAAGTCTGGGCACCCTCCACCTGTTCAGAGGTAAGCTCATCACACAACTCCACCATTGGACCTAACATAACCAACAAGGGTACCTACAGCACTGCTTCACTAGCCTCAATCTGGCCAGTTCAAATATTTGAAATACCTTCCCATCCTTCGGATGTTTGGAAACATCCCACGAGATCAAAGTTCTCTAACAGGACATACAGCTTATGTCAAGACCTTCCAGATGACTGCCAGGACTTTAGATCACACACCATTTCTTCACAGGAATCAATGCCTCACATACACGCCCCCACGGGAAGTCATGTCGTTCCTGACGGTCACATGAACATATCCATGCATATGTTCAACGTGTCTTGCAAAGAGCAATCACGGGAGAGATCAAACGCTTCTCCAGTTCAGTCTGTTGTGAAATATACCCACCATTTTTACTTCATTCATGTTCTTGAACCCATTTCGAACAAGCAACAGTGAATGAAATGCCTGATGCAAGAATTCCAGCAAAATTAACTGGATGCCTAAAGAAGTCCAAACCTGAAAATCAATGAGGAACAGGACGACAGTTATGCCGTTACCAGCTTGGACCTTAGCACTAGCAGCTCAGCACACAGGAACCAGTCACTTCTGTGGAAGGAGATGGATAAGATCCACATAAGCTCCACAAGAGGACCATGGCCCATTGGCTGTACTCTTCCTCCTGCATATATCATCTTAAAACACCCAGATTATCTTAATAAATAAAGCAACTCCTAAATAAAGCTCAAAATAAGAAAGGGAGGCATTTCACAAAGTTTCTTAACAGTTTTCATCAAGCACAACTTCAACGCCAAAGACAGCATGTAACTTGTGGAAACTCGCCTTGGTTATCAACAGTCAAAACACCACTGAAAAAGAACCTCTGAAATGGAAGGGTCAGTAACAGACAGGTCAGCAACTTAACCTCCTGTAGCTGTCATTTTATGGACACCAGGAGAAGTGAACACAAAGAGTTAACAAGGCAAACGCTCTTCCAAAATGTTGGGGTGGGGGGGGTGGGGTGATGAATGAATCCTTGTTGCATAAACAAAGATTTCTTTAATATAGGAAGCCTCAAGTAACTGCCCCATTACGTACTGTGCTCTTAATACTCTATAAGAGCAATCAAATTCTGCAGATAAATGAAGACTAGGTGGCCAAAACAACAAAAAAACAAACGCCCAAACCACAAAACCGTACGAGCAGAGACAACAAATAATTGTGCAGTATGTACCGTGCAGTCCCACGGCTCAATGCAGTCCGGTTTTCTTCATGTTGGGAATCTCAGATGTGATGTACAATTTGAGCAGCGTTTTAACTTGATTAAGTCTAAAAATGCAGAACAGTTGCACATAATTGATACCAGCCGTTACAGCACAGAACGAGGGAAAATAGATACAAAATATTATTCTAGGATATTATTAGGCAGCTTACAGAAAGCACATATTTAAGCAGTATTCCCCAAAGTGACTTTCACAAACACTTCAGCTCTCAGGGCTGTAATTTTGTGTTCTGAGGCAGGGGGAGAGCGAGGCACGACTGACAGTACTGCTATAATCTCATTAGCAAAGCTGCCTGTCCACTGCGGGTTTAGCAACCACTAGCCTAGTTTGCATATTCAGCCAATTATCAGAAGAACATCAGGACAGCAAGCACTCCGCATTACTTAATCACAATATATTAAAATTATGACCAGAAAAGAAATAATTCTTGCTAAATGGAAAGAAAAATTTCATCTCAATACAGCCTCAGTTCTGAAAATCCACAGCATTGCACTTTTAGCCCATTTTCTCATAATGTTTTTAGTGAATAGGGCCCAGCTTTCAGCTCCAAAGCTGACAGAAACTTTATCAGATTGTTTCAGCCAGCTGCCCGCTTGCAACGCTCCAAAAAATCTCAACGCATCCATAATGGATTCTGAATAAAGCCTGTTTTCCCCACCCAAGCTCATAAACATCCACGGGGTAACGAACAACAATTTCTAGCACAATCTCCTACCCTTTACTTAATCTTTTTTTATTTTGTTAAGAATGTAAATAAAGAGAACAGAATACAGTTACATCCTGAAGTCCTCATCCTGCTAGGCACGTCAGTGGTTTCTAAGTTCCCAGCTTACTCACCATCCCAGTAAGGACAGTTAGGCACTTAAGAATGAAGGATAAAAGAGAAAGAAAGGATGGCCATCAGAACAGAACATACTGTGTTTAGTCAAGTGTTCTCCCCACTCCATTAGTCAGTTATTTGTTGTCAGTGAACTAGGAGATTTCTAAATCTCATTTACCAGTTACTGTTTATAAACTTCGCAGAGATTTCTCTCGACACAAACACACATCAGCAGAAGGAGAAGAGGCCCAGATAAGTTCTTTGATCACTAGTAGAGCATATAAACCACTTCAAGGCTGTATTCTCAGTGATGGTAGCTCACGACTGATGCCTGAGGGTAAGCTCAGATGCCAAAATTACTTCTCTGGTGCTGTAACATCAGCCTTTTCACTTCTCACACCACGTGCCGCAGCACTCACCAAGGCACGGATAACCCTGGCTCCCACAGCCCTCATTCGAGGGTCTACCCCCCATACCCTCAAAGGGACCCGGACCCACACTGCTATGGAGAGCACCTTCAGCAGGGTTTCTGAGGCAACACCACACAGCAAGTCACCTCAATATGAAGAAAACCTCACAATAGTAGTAACAATAAACATTAGAACAACAGTAAATAATAAAACTTAACTAATAAAGTCATAGTAAAACTTAAAATATGGACACAGCATGTTTACCATAACCATTTTGTGGCTTCACAGCAAACATTACTTTTACTTTACGAAGATCTAACTTTAGGAGACAACAAAGCTACATATTTTAAAAGCAACAAGTTCTGTTTCTACAACACTGAAAGGCTCACAAAGTTTGAGGGGTTAGGAGGGGGTTGGTTTGTTTTGGGTTACTTACTGACTAGTAAGAAGCACTATCCCTTCAGTAGTTAACAGCCAAGTTCAGAAGCAGATCCTCTTGGACATGAGACATGCAGTAGATGCTTTTTTTCCAAAGCAAGCTGTAGGATTTGTTCTCACTCCCATTCTGGTGTATCTCTGTCCGAGGAAGTAGCTGTGGCCTCACCTCAGAGCCCCAGAAAATGGCGGGCAGCCCCACAGTCCCAAAAAATGGCGGGCAGTCCCACAGCCCAGAAGCTTCCATGTCCTAATGGCGGGCAGCCCCACAGCTCCAAAAAATGGCAGGAAGCCCCACAGTCCAGAAGCTTCTATGCCATAACGGCGGGCAGCCCCACAGCTCCAAAAACTGGTGGGCAACCCCACAGTCCAGACGCTTCTATGCTGCAATGGCGGGCAGCCTCACAGCCTGGGCAGCTCCACAAAATGGTGGCATTCCCACGGCCCTAAAGCTTCTCTAGCCCCCATGTTGGGCAGCACCACAGTCCAGAACCTTCCATGCCCCACAGCCCAGGCAGCCCCACAAAATGGCGGGCAGCCCCCCAGTTCAGAACCTTCCATAGCCCACAGCCCCGGCAGCCCCACAAAATGGCGGGCAGTCCCATAGCCCTGAAGCTTCCATAGCCCCTAACTCAGCCAGCCCCTGGCACAAGGGGCATCCCAAACAACACCCTGAACAAGAATTTAACCACAATAAACAAAAGCCAGCCATGGTAATATCGTCATGTACAAATCTTGCAAGAGAGGGAATAATCCCTCAAAAAAAACAACCCACAATCAAAACCACAATAAAAAGAAAACCCAAATCAAGAAAAAAAAAAAAAACACAAACCAATCAACAATAAACCAAAACACAAAATCCCACCCAAACTAACAACAAAAATCAAACCACAATAAAAATAACCCCCAAACCACACGAAAAACCAAGCCTCTCCCAAACCTCCTACTCATGGTTAGGAAGCATGCAAAGAAACTTCACAACCACAAAGCATCAGAAACAGACAGATAGCAGACCTAACACTGACAAAGAAACCAGTATCAAACACAACCCGTAGCTCAAACCCTGCATCTGTATTAAAATAAAATAAGAGCAGTACCTCTGCCCTGCAGACGGGAAGGCACCAGCCTGACGGAGGAAACATTTGCTGCTGCTACTCTCCACCTGAGTAGTGCATGAGGGGAGTTGTAGACCTCTGTGTGCTGAACCTGTGCCACAATTAGCCCCAGGTGGCTGTAACGGTGGGGCCCCTCAGTAGGCTCCTGGGCTGGGATGGCCGGCACAGGCCTATCCCCACAGCCCCAGGCAGGCCAGGCCAACTGAGAAGTCACGGAAGACTGAGGAGATGAAGGAAATCTTTTCCTTGGGACTTTAGGAGGGACGATGCCCCTCACAGTCTAGTTATCCTTCACAGTCACTAGCTAGTTTCTCTCCACACCCCTGAAGACCTGAGCCAACTGTAAAAACATACCTGCGTGCAAGAAACAATAACCTTTATTTTCAATACATTGATTTTTGGCGGAGCAGCATGAGGCTCAGTGGTTCCTGAGGGCTGCCTGAGTTCATCACGGTCCAGAGGTGCCTTCCCCTCAGAATCCCTCCCCGTCTGCATTTCAGCAGTAGCCTGCTTGGGTTTCAACGGGTTTGCTTTCCAGTGTCAAGCTGTAATGCAGCTCAGCTGCAAGGTGGGTTTACTTTTGGGGTGGTCCCAGCCCCAGCAGGTCTGTTGCCAGGGCTACCCAGGGACGGCCTCCCCAAGGCAGCGCTTTGATACATACAAAAATCATCAGCTTCTGGTTTTATACACTCAGGAAGTCATAGTATTTAAATGACACCTTGTCTGTGTTCCATTCCAGCTGGTTTAGATACTCCGATATTACACACAGATCAGGGCACCTGACAGGATTTATGAACTTAACTTAGCCTGGGAACACATTTAATGCCCACTGACAGACAATGTTCTGTGATACGCTTGACTTTTTTTCCCTTTCTTTTTTTTTTGGCCATTCCATATTCTTTTCTAAAAGCCTAGAAAAGACCCAATTGGAACATGAATGGATTTTAAAACTTTAATTCTTGCCCTCCACAGCATGCTAAAAAATGCTAGCTCAAACTAAAATGGTTTTCATGGCAGTGGTAAATTTTCACACGCATTTTCTGCATAAATTGGGACAATTCACCGTAGTTCCCTCATTTTGGACTCTGATGCGTGATCAAAAGGATCTGCTAATTTCCAAGATTTCAGAGCACTCCTTTGACTACACGTAACCAACCCATAGCCTCACAGGCCCCACGTTATGTCACGGAAACAGGACTGAATACCAAGGATTGGTTGTAATTTTGCATGTAGCAGATTTTTACCACGGGAAGTTTCTGCTGCCTTTTTAGAAATCTCCAGTCTCTCTATTGCCTGCCTCAGGATTGTTTATGTTCGGGTGACCGAAACATCAGTACTGCGCTGAACTGTTAAGCAGCAGCGGACTAACCTTCTAGCTAGGGTTGCATTTCCTTTTAGAAAGTACCCCTCTTAGGCTTTCTCTGCACCAAACGTCAGCTTTACACAACACCAGCAATCAGTTTGGTCGCTCTTCCCATCCATCCTCCCTGGTATGTACTTTTTGTGTAATCCATGGCAACACACCTCTTCCTGCCCTGAGCATCTGTGATTCCCTCACCAAACGCTACAGAAAGCAAACACTTTAAAAGATTTCCCCTCCCCTACACACACTCTCCTTCTCCTGCAGGGTTAGCTAATCCTCCTGCAGTCCAGCCATACGCCAAGGCCCAGCCCCCAGGTTATTACCTGAGAACTTGGCCGAGGTAAGGATCAGGAGCCGGAGCTGCACTTTTAATCTCTGCTTGCAAAGTCCCTTCCCGTTTGGCTGGGAAGCAAGCCTTCCAAAAATTACCATTTCCCTTTTCTCGATTGTGGGCCTAAAAAAACCAACCTGGTGGTGTGGCAGAAGTATGTTTGTTATCTCCCAGCGTGTTAGCATATATTGTGATTCAGTTTCTAATTATATGATCACTTAAGAGCTTTTTTCCAGAGCCCAGTTCAGCGCACAGGACAGACACAGCAGGGGACAGAATCAAAACGGCACGGTCTCTAATTCTATTAGTTTGTAACTACTAAGTGCTTGAATCTGCAACCTAAATAACACTGCAGCATCATAATTTTTATATGTAATCTAGATACATATAGCCATTTATGCACCACCTGCAATTACTTTTTCCAACATTAGCCTCCATCTGTTATGCAACAGGTTCATTATGCACGATGCTCCTCATTTTCAATCAGAGAGAAGACATTTGCTAGCACTCTTTTCCCTTTGATATGGTGCCCTTGGTTCACTGAAACAGAAACGTTCGTTGTGATAGATGTTCTCTTTGCTCGGTGCTGATGACTAAGCGAGGGCTTCACGATGCTCATGTTCAAGCCATTCTGGTTTTGAACAAATTACTTCATAGTAGCAGAAGGTAAAATTAAAAATGAGTGTGAATCAAATTAAAGTTCAAAGGAACCTTGAACATGAGGAATTCAAATCGATCTAATTTTTGAAATTATGGAATTAGAATCCATGCCACCAAGGAGAAGGCAAACAATACACCATCCAAAGCAAAGCTACTGCGAGGGTGTGCTGGGAGGGGCATCAGTCCAAACCACCCATGGAAGCGAAGCTTCAAACATCTCCAAATCCCACCAGCTCTTAGTAGGGTACAAAGAACATCCTGCAGTAGGAAAAGCCAGGGGAGTGAGATAAAGAGCAGAAAAGGCAGCACCAAAGCACACCAGTAGTATATGAATAGTCAGTAGTATGAACGGTCCAGAAGATGACTTCTAACGCTGCAGCAGCACACAAGCGTTTAGGAAGGTTTGTTTTCTCCTTCTTTACAGGAGAAAAGTATAAAATGGTAAGAGTAGAGTTACAGGGGAAACTCCTTGAGAAAAGAAAATAAAAAACCTAGTTCCTGCAGTCCTACACACCAGCTGAAGTGTTTCCAGCAACAGATTTTTGTCAAGCCCTAGGAGGAGACCTCCTGCCGATGAGCCCGCATCTGTTAGAGTTTATGTAACCCAACAGGCTGCAAAGCTGCACCGTTTGAGCACAGAGATGAGTTGCCATTGCAGCCAAGAGACGCGTTGGGCACAGGGCACAAGGCCACACATACTTCTTATTCCCAGCGATCTCAACCGCTTGTGGAGACTTTGGCTCTCCCAGTAACAAGGTATTAGGTAAAATCTGGTGGTCTCATATCTTAAGTACTCAAGCAATTATCTTAGGCTCGTGGATTCACAATACAGGACTGTTTTGCCACGGAAACATCCCGGGAGAAACAGAATGAGAGGAGTTCTGTTCTGCATCTTCCCACATCCACACCAGCACTCTTCTTCCAAATACCATGATGGGCGTTCTCTCTCCAGTTTTGGTTCTCTCTCCAAGCCATGAGAGTTTGGCTCCCCTTTTGGAGAGAAAGAGCTTGAAAAGGAAAAAGATGACTCGTGGTCCCAAGCATCATTTTATAGACAGGTCTTTTACTAAAAGAGAATTCTATGTCGTAAAGGGATTTCAGGGAGATCAGTAACGGCATGATATCAGGAAAGTTAGCCTGTGACGGCTGTACATCGCTCAGTGATGAGCAACTTTGACCGAGACCAGTTAAATCACAGTAACAGGCACTCCTGCACGCTTTCTTTTCCCATCAGAGAACAGATTAAGACCATCCATTTACTCCTGCATGCTCAGAGGCGCAAGACGGCAGTACCCAAGCGCCACGGCAGGTAGTGCTGAGCGGGACACTTACAACAGGTGAATTGGTTCTCCAGAACAGTCTGAAGACAAGTGACGTGGGAAACCCAGTCTCAGCCTCTTGCTCCAGACAAGGCAGAAAGAGAGTTTACAGCTGCACAGCCCACAGCCCAGGAAAGATGGGCAACATCTGTTTGTGCACCTTTCTCTTCATGAAAAATGTTGCAAGGTTAGTCCCAGTGGGACACAGGAAAACTCTGGAGCATCTAATACCCTCAGAAAATTGAAAAACTACTCCTTGCCTAGTTCCACCATTGGCTTTATTTCTGTGGCTGAGATGTTGGCATTTCTAAGCTATTAACACACTGAGCTGCCTGCTCAGTATAATATATTATAATATATTCAGCTACCCGTATCTCAGTTTAATTTTCACTTTACCCTTTAGAAGGCACCAAAGACGCCAGATATAATTGTGCTCTTCAGAGCAGCTACATTAGTGAGAGGATATTCTGTCTCTTCTTGTACAAGTGCTCTTCAGATTCTTCACTAAACCACACAACCAGTATCGTCTAAGCCACCACGTGCAAGTTTTAGTACTGCTGGCCTCTTTCTATTTAACCTGACACACACTCAGCTCAACTCGAAAGCACTGAACTATCTTAAGTTTATGTTGCCTTGTAAACAAAATTATTGTTGTACGTCTTTCCTGCTAATGAATTAGGAAGCTTGCAATTTCAACAGGCTAATTTTTTTTTCTAGAGAAAGGTTAGTGAGAGTGGGGTCTATCCCTGTTTATTTTACTCAGAGAAAAACATAAAATCACAGTATCAAATTAAAGAGGATTCCTCGATGAAATCTTTTGGCTGTTCAAAGGACCAGAACTGAAAGTGTACAACAGCTTCGTTTTTTGTTCAGTATATTCACCGGTATCTGACTGCCCTGCTTGACTCGACAAGGTGTACTTTAAGCATAACTTAAATTGTGCGACTCAAGCCCTTGACGTAAAATACAGTTCTTGCCAAAACAAGTTCACATGTAACAGATGCAAATAATGGCCTCAGCTCTGTCAATGCCCCCAAATATCTATTCAACCTGAAGAACAGATTCAAAGATTTCTTACATGAACTGAAATACACAGTAAAAACTCCACAATCATAAGTTCAAACAGCTTCTTCAGTGACTTTTGCTATCAGACAGGACTGGCCTCAGGGACCTCTGCGAGGCCCCAGCACGGTGGGAGTTCAGCGTGTGGCTGATTCCAGTTTTCATTAAGGGCCACCGTGATAACAAAACAGTCGGCACGATGGTTTCAAGCAGACGTGTTCACTTCTGTACTCTCCCAAGTCTACTCTCCTTCCCTCCTAAGGATGCCAGAGATGTTCGGCAAAGTGGGCGGCTGGTAGCGATTTATAGAAAAATTGATTGACTTCAGCCATTGCTCTGTTCTTTGCCCTGGTCTTGAGTGGCTTTGTGCATTTCTTCACGGACCCTGAAATCCCTGTGAAGGCCACCCAATGAGCTGGATGCATGCTATCTCATTGAAGGGCAGCAAAAATTCACATACATACCGGCCCCTACCACAACTGTAGCTCAGAAACATGTCTGATGAGTGACTTCTTCCTACAGGC
Source organism: Baryphthengus martii (assembly GCA_013396935.1). NCBI lineage: Eukaryota > Metazoa > Chordata > Aves > Coraciiformes > Momotidae > Baryphthengus > Baryphthengus martii. The sequence continues at coordinate 210,710 of VWZK01011235.1, forward strand.
AATCAAAAATAATTCTAAATAGACAGTGGACAAGATACGTAGGAAAACAGTAAAACAACTGTAGCAGTCAATTTTTTCCAAGAGTAACTTCCACATACTAATTCAGGGTATTATGCTGTCATTCTGTTCTCACATCAAGCAAAAAAACGTGCAGGAAGTCAACTCGGAATGCTCCACAGAACGCAGCGGGTCGGGTCTGCCGCTGGATCTGCTAGAACTTCTTTTCCCTCCCCGATGCTCTTCCTCTGTTCTGTTGGTCCTGTCACTTGCACCTTGCACAGATTTCCAATACACGAGGGACATCCTTGCTCGTTTTTCTCCCTCTGAAAACCAAACTTAGCTACTAAAATCAGACACTGTTTTTTCCTCCAGTTCCCAGCAGGGAAAGGAACAGGAAGCGCCAAAAGACGTGTGGGTGAGAGGGGCGGCTGTTCTTGTGGCATTTCCAGCCAAGGTCAGAAGCAAACCCACACAAAGGCCTTTTTGCTTAAGTTACCCAGCCCAAACTTCCAGCATGTAATGGGGCTGACAAGTTTAGATACTCCCCCGAAATTTCAGATGCCTGTCCCGACCGCAGATCTCGGAGATTTCCTCGTCAACGGTACCGTCACCTTCTCAGTGGAAAAAAAAATAATTAAAAAAAAAAGGAGCAAGATGGGATTTATATTTGGATTTATGTTTGAGTACATACATACTACACTAATCTGATTACTCATAGGGAATCCTCCTTTGCGATGGCTTTCTCTTTATTAATCTTACCACAGTAACGTTCCAGCTTGAGCAGGAAAGAGCAAATGGAACACACCGGCACCATGTCCCTCCATTTCTGCCTCTCCCGTTCTCAGGAGACAAGCAGCACCCATGGCGTGACCCCCCCCCCCCGGCCCANCCCACCCAGGACCAGCCAGCTAGGTAGAGAACAGTCAAACAACTCCTGCCACCAATTTCATCATTCCAAATGTAAATTAATGCAGCAGCCGCTGCAAACCAGAGCTCTCTTCTTGCACGAGGCTAGATGTAAGCAGCAAAGCCTTACAAGAGTGGCAGCAGCCGCCTGAAAATTGCTGCATGACGTTAATTAAGATTTTATACGTGCCTTTCGATACGCTCTGCTACGGCAGCAATGCAGCACAAAACATCGCGCTGCACCACTGCTGCTCACGACCATGGGAAGTTACACACTCGCGTGTGCACACTTTGTGCGTGTGCCTGCACGGGCACACCCGCGCAGCTGCGCTGCCTGGCATAATTCTGGGCACGGTTTGGGCTTTTTTTTCTTATTTTACCTCTTTTTATTTTTTTTTTATTGAATGACGATCAGAATAATCATCCACCCACCCACCACTACCGATTTACCCTCGGGTCGCAGTATTTCCGCACACACACCCCCCCCTCCCCGCCCACCGGGGCTCCGTTCCCCGCTCCCCGAGCAACCTGGCGGGGTCCCTGCCGCGGGGATCCCCCGAGCCCCGCCTGGTCGCGGCGAGACCNGGGCGGCGCCGGCGGGGGCGGCGAGGGGGAGGATCCGCCTCGTCCTCGCACACACACCCCCACACACACACACACCCACACACACACCTACACTCGCACCCCTCCCGAGACGCGCCGGGCACGCACCCGCACACACACCCCCACCTGAGAAACCGCCGGGCACGCACCCCCACACACACCCCGCCACACATACACCCACGGCTCACCTATCCCCTCCACATCTTCCCGCAACCCTCTCCTGCACAACACCCCCACGGGTGCACCCACACTCTCCCCACACACCCAGCCCCACAGAGAGTGGGGGGCCACAGCTGGCGCAAACCTGGGCAGGGGGCTGAGCCCCCCGGGGCGTTGTTTTAAATTATGACATCTCATAGTTCCCGTTCAACTCTACATTTCGAAATACAGGAATAAAAGCGTGGCTGAGGATTTTAGACAAATGCGTCTATTTTCAGGTGCAATTACCGTCATCCTCCGCCGTCTGGTTGCGCAGAAACGCACGCAGGGTTCTGAACTGCTGAATGCCTTTTGGCCTTTATCTGGGTAGAACATGAAGGGGGAAGAATTATTCCACGCTGCCTACATCCAGATATTTTAAGGTCATGAGGGATCCTATAATCAGAGAGTCTGATCTCCCACATAAGACAGGAATTTCTGGGAATACAATTTCCCTCGGTGACTCCTACAGCAAACCCCAAACAGCTGGTGGAGCTACAAAGTACACGACAAGAGAGACGATCTGAAATCGCCGAGTTCAAACGAACCCGCTCTATCCTTAGGCAAGCGGTTCCAACAGTTAATTACACCCACTGTTCTCCCGATTTTAGCCACGGGAGCTCAGTACACCCCTGCCTGCCTGGCCAAGGAAACCTTCGCTCGCGTGCATTTAAGGGCGGCCCCGCGTCACAAATCCTCACTGAAATACCTGCCTGGTGACATAACCATCTGCCTGCCTGCCAGAGTACTAGAAAAAGTGATTCCCTTATTCAGCGGAGGAGAAATTCGCTGCTTCACTTAAGTTTCTTTCCAAGAATAGTTTTGTTGTTTAATGCAAGGCGTAGGAAAAGCGTTAATCAAAAGCATTCCTCTGCCAAACGCGGGCTCCTGCCCTGCCCCAGGCTCGCCCCCGTTTGTGTCACCTTACCAGCCCTCCTGCTTTTGAGTGCTAGCAGCTAAAATCAGGCTTTGGAAGCACAGGCTCGAGAATTGCTGTGATTTCTGTTGCATTAGGGAGATGCTAAATTTACTCCTACCAGCTAATCAATTTGAAAACGACTTAGTCTTGTTTGCACCGGGATTTAGCCAATACCTTTAGCCCCACCTCCAGCTTCGTATCCCTATGTGCCTTGCCTGCTGACACCGTGCGTGGCAGCTGGGTGGGCAGCCAGATCCAGCTGTGGGCTGCTGTTCTTCCGAGCTGCCTCGACAGACCTCCCAGCCCCGTGCGCTGGTGCCAGCCCAGGGTGAGAGGTAGGAGCCAGAAACCTCCCTTTGAAGAGAACCTCGTTTCAGGTTATTCTCCCGTGGTGCCAGGTGCGAGGGTGCACACGTAGATGCAGAACACCAGCCCCTGTTGTCAGAACCACAAATCAATAAACCTTTGTCTTTCAGCCAGCTTGGAGAGCTGGCTCTCGCTCCCTCTGTATTTCTCCCATAATCAGCATAAGAATTACATTTATTTCACTCCTTCACTTTTACTTAGTTCATAGGCTGTGAGCTTGTGCCGTCATCTTCACTTAGCACGACCTAGTCCCTAACAAAGGCTGAGAGAGTCTTTGTGTTTCGGAGCAGACTAAGTTCAGACTTGAAGGAGCATAAAACTCAAGGCAAGCACAACTGCAAGATAACACCTTTCTGTTCACCGTCACCCTGCTTACCTCTAATTTTTCTGCTCCCAGTCTCCATCACCCAGCGTTTCCAGAAGCCACGCCTGCCCATGTCACCTCTCGGGTCTCGCCAGGGTGCCCGGTGCCACAATGCCTCGCGCACATCAAACAGGTTTATTCCTGGGAACTATTCCAGGCAACACAGCTGAGCTCGGGAACTCCACAGCCACGAAACGGCTTGATGGATCCGGAGACTGAGGAAGGCTGAAAAGCAATAAAAACTGGTAGTAGGCAGTGGGAATTGGGTACTTGGTCAATAAGAAGGATGGAGCAGAGGCAATTGGTGAAAACCAGGACACAGGTGAGAGGGGAGCGGTGCTCTGGGCTTGACTAAGTCTAAGACTTCAGTTTGAAGCCCATAGCATCTATAGGTGCTGTCAGAGGTTGCTCCAAGAGAAGCTTGGGACACCATTCCTGTCTTAGATGGCACCAGTGATCCCGTTCACATTCAGGGCTAGATTTGCCTCCCGTTTTTATGCAAGTTCATAGCACTGGCCAATTGTGGAAAAATCTCTCTCCTGACCCCAAATAATGCAGAGAGGTTCAACCTCGGGCATGAGGACAGCCCAAAAAAGCCCCAAGGTACCCTGTCCTAATTGTGTTTCTGTGGGTGCAACTAACTCTTTAGTCAGAGGCAAAAGAGAGCAAGCTCTGGTAGCCAGTTAGTGCCTCCTGGCCACCAAGAGGGGAGGAGGAAACCAGCCTGTGTCCTGCTGGTGACCAGCGTGAGGCCCCAACGTACAAGGTGAAACGATACAAAGAATGATCCAATTTTCTCAATTCCTTTGTCATCTTTCCTATGGTGACAGTGCTTTGGGCATGGTTTCCCAGGCAGCCTGTGCCCTGCCTGAAAAGAAAGACTGATACTGAGGCAGGTAGTGAGTCAGCCTTGCTCAGCTTGGAATAATTGAGGAGAGCACAAAAGGGCGACATTCATCTGCGTCAATTAAAGCTCCTTGGGGACCTCCTTTCAGCAGAGGATCACGCGTGCTGAGGACTCGCCCTTCTACAGTCCCATCATCTGGGCCACGTGCCCTGCTCCGCAGGATGTGTTCAATGGGCACTGTCCTTCGCCTAAAACTCCTTCACAAAGCACCTTCCAGCCTGAAGGACATACACCCTCCGTCACCTCCACCAGACCCAGAAGCTGTAGCCCAAACAGGTCAGGTGCAGAGGACGTGCGTGTGAGACGCTAACATCAGCCAAGAACAAAAAAACTGAAAACGGATCTCGCTTCTTAACTTGACCGGAGCACAGGCTGCTTTTTCACTGGTGATCCGGCTCTGTGCTTCCACCTGAGGTATAAAAACGCGCCAAAAGCGAGAGGGAGGCGTCTGGTGCACAAAGAGCGGTTGGCTGCTGTTTAACGGCTCCCACAGATTCAGCTCTGAACGGCCTCAGCGGGGCCGGACGAGCCTCCCTCCTGTCCCCACCGCAGTGGCTCAAATGCCACGTGTCAAAGCCCTACTACTTGGCTTAGGCTCCAGCCGGAGGCCTGTGCCAGCGGGACCTGGGGACGCTGCTGGGAGAGCAAAGAGAAGCAAGGGGGAAAATATCTGGCAGAAAACTTGATGCAGTGTAGAGCAGCTGTGATTTTCAGGACCACCTAAGGGACCTGGATCACTGATTCCTATTTAATTGGGCACTATGATTTTCTAGGTGTCTTTGAAAGCCTCTGCCAAGACTTCCAAACCGGTCATTTTCATGTGCAGCTTTGGGGAGCCACCTGTTCTATCCCAATACACAGTACAAGCTTTACCTGAACGAAGAAAACCTCTTTTCTGCTCAAAGCACTGAGTCTTTGTGACTAGGACATGTCTATTTCTAAGCCACCTTTATGTCCTTGGTTATATTCTCTCTATACTTTGATACTAACTCTCATATTGTTCCATTTCTTACTGGTATCTGCAGATCCTGGATTAAACTGCACTCCTGTACACAGCCTGCTAAGAGACCTCCAGCCTTATTTCCACTATTTAATGCATCCTCTGCTGTGCCCGGCAGTTAAAATCCCCTGTTAGCACAGCTTTGCCCTTTTGCCCGCTTTTTCACTTGGCCAGTGATTTTATACTCCAGTTCTTTTTGGATGAACAGCCTGTAAGACTCATATAAGCAGTTTTCCCGATGAAATGTTTCTAGTATTGGGCTGCAAGCACTCTGCTGTTAGCCTCTGAACAGCCTCTACCCCTCAAAGCTCTGGATGCCTTGAGGGATATTATTCCTGGGCATAAAAAACAAAAGGGGCAGGTTACGCAGCCCTTCTGACTCCATACCTGACAGGAGGACCCTGAGGTCCTCCCGTGCGGCCTGTGGAAGCAGTTTGAGGAGTCAGTGCTCAGATATCGGAATGGTTAGCAGAGAATTAACAGCTGGATAATGCATAAAGGAGCCTGACCTCACCCTTGCCAGTCTCCATGAGGACAGCGATGCCACGTTACACGCACAGATCAGCTCCTTTCAAACCCGTGTGAGATGAAGGTAAAAAAAAAAATAAATCTGTGGAGTGCTGCAGCAAGCAGCATGGCCGCTCTTGCTTGTTATGCCCTCTATTATTTTTTTCTTTCCCTTTTACAGCAACGCTACGATGCCAGCAATAATCCCTTCGGACAAGAGCCCTCCTCGTTATTCTAATTTGCCAAACACGACCGAGGAAAGGCTGAGCTGGATTCCTGGGCAGCGCTGAAAACCGTCAGCCTGTACTTTCTACAGATGCACCCGTCCGTGAGAGAGCCGGCAGGATGGTGGTGGCGGCCGACGCCCGGCAGCCCGCGCCACGGCTTTGCAGCGCAGCCACGCGACGCGAGGCGCCGCCTCGTAAAATTCCTCCCGTGTGGCGTGGGGGAGAAGAGTGCTGCCTGCAGACAGGGCTGCAGACAAAGCAGGGGCACCATGGAAACCGCTGGAAAACAAAGGCGCCGCAGAAACGGTGCAAACGGGGGGGAGCCGTGCCACCACCTGCGAGGAACCCCAAAGTACTGCTCTCTGCTTCCCAAACGCCTCCACCTGCCAAAGCTGCGGCCTCCCCAGGGATTTCAGCGGGGTCAAGGTTTCGCTTCCTCACCTCCTGTAAAGGCATCAGGAATGAGGACAAGCAGATACTCATTCTGCACAGAATTGTGTTTTCTACCTCCAAGGTGATGATGTTAAGTAGGGCAGCCCGTGGGAAATACAGGGAAAGATTCACTCTTTAATAGGTGCCGCCAAGGACTGCAAGAGAGTCTACTGGAAGGGATAACAAAGCAGGAGTTAAAAGCAGCACTTTGCACTCAAGAGGCTCAGGGGCTGTTTCAGGGGAGTTTCAGAGTCTGTTTACCCAGTTTTTCCCCTCTTCCCTGGGTACCGGCTGCTGGTGCTGCTGGAAACAGGCTGCCAAGCTAAGGGAAACCTCAGTCCCAGTAGGTATAGGGATGTTCCTACTCGTTCTTCCTTTTAACACCTGCTGGTAGCCAAATCTTGATCTAATTTAAGACAACCGTACGGAGCGATACCAGCTCACTCCAGCTAACACAGCCCATACTGTACCTTTTTCGTCCAGCAGTTGCAGAGGAGCCTACAGGATTCAGACAGTACCGGCGAGAAGCTGACACCTCAAGCCTGACAAGCGTTGTCTCCTTTTGTTTCGCTCTTGAAAATGTGAAGAATGGCAACCGTATTTACTCGTAAGTGGGAGCTGATGTGGTATTGATTGAACTTGGGGGTTTTCCCCCATGTCACATTTTGATGCTCACGATAAATACCAGGAAACAACCTCTAGCAATTCCCAAACTGCTTGTAATGATGTTAAAAGCCACTGCATGACATTGCCAGTTCATTTTCCTCTCCGGTGGCTCCGAGTCTCAGTGACAGATGAATGCAAAACAGATGGGACGGTGGCAGAACCTCATCAGATGGAGCTGATGGGCCTCAAGCTGCCCGTGGTATTGCATAGATTAGTGTCACCTAATGCTGGGCTTCGGTTTCTGATGTTGAAAGACACACGGTGGCTTTAGTCTCTCATATTGTCCTCTCCTAATGTCAGGATCCTCATTTTGATTTTCATATTATGCAGAAGATATACTTAAAAAGCTACATTTATATTTCTCTGTCTCTATCAGCTTTCTGCAGTAAGCTTCAAAATAGCATGAGAGACTTCACTGCATGAGAAGGCTTGTTGAATGCCTGCATTTAAAATCAGACCAAAACACTCAAATTTTGACCGAAACAAGTATTGAGTCTCACAAGATTTTTGTCATGTGTGCTTCTTAGATTGCTAATATCTCACATAATTATTTATCAGCCCTATCGCTTTGGGAGCATCCGTATTTGGCCACAGCAACACATTTCAACATTTCCATTCAGTCTGAGAGATCCCTGCAAGCCACTGTGTGAGCAACTACAGCAGAGCGATGCCACTGAAAAATAATCTCTTTACCTTTCTAACAAAATTACTTCTTGCCTTTTCCACAGCACACATGGGGTGCTTCCAAGAGATATCACAGTCACCCAATGGAGGCACCTTGCTGAGGCCAAGAACCTCACTCAGCTTCTCCGTGATCCGTGGCCATGCACAGAGCCCCCCGCAGAAGGGTGTCCTGCCCAGGGCGAGGGGCCGGCAGCAGCTGCCAGCACTCAGCTCCTCGCAGTCGTGAATCCCAAGCGTCACCTCTCACTCCTTAAGGATGGTCATGCCTCTTTTGCAGGGTAGACCTAGAAGAACATTGGAAACAAGGAGGAAGTACAGTGCCACGAGGAGTATGTTTGCTGGGTATTAGCTACAGGGCATTTTTGGTGCTGTTACTATGCTATACGTGTAATTCTTATTTTTTGCATCACCACATGCTGCCCTCTCTAGCTGCATGGCGGCACAGGGCTACTTCCAGTCACCACCCACACCTGCAGGCACTACTTTGGTGCTGGGATGCTGCTGAGAGTAGGAAAGCCTGCCCCAGCATGCCCACAGGAGTCACACCTTCCCTACACTTCTCCAAGGAAATCATGGCAAAGGAGGAAGGGATTGCACGGCCTCTGCCAGGGAAAAGCAGAGCCTGTCATGCCAGCTCATTCCTCTCCATCACATCTGGCTCAGAAAACATCTTGGTATCCTAAGAGAGGTGAACACCAAAAAAATGTAAAGTTCCTTTCCCTGGGGAAGCCAAGATGCTCAGTCAAAGTGTGGCTGGTGTCAGCTGAGTCATCCAAGGCTCTGGCAGACCAGCCTCTCCCGAGAGGTTTCTGGTATGTCCAGCTTTAGGCATGATACAAACCCAAGGAGAACAGCTCCCCAGCAGCAACTTGTCACTTCTAACTCCCATCATGGCTACAACCAGACAGTCATGCTTTAAAATCAACCCTTCGAACCTGGGTTGAGACCTCCTGGTAGCATCCCTGGAACAGCTTCCATGCTCCTGTCTGCGGCCGGCCGGCAGCTCCAATCCCCTCATTCTTCCTGCTTCTGCCACTGCCAGGTTCAACCCGTGCGTGTGCCACTGCCCGCGGCGTTCCGCTCTCCACCTGTGCACAACAGAAGCACCAGCGGTTGCTCCCCTACCTCCGGCACTGAGACAGCAAAAGCTGTTATGTTACACTTCAAGCCAGGTACTCCCACTTTTCCTTGGAAATTCTGTTTCCCAGTTTAATTCTTGACATAGGCTCTTTGACTCCAACTCCCTTGGGTCACAGGCAGGGTGATAGCAGGGTGACAGCAGCACACCTCTTCCCAGGCCTGCCTCATGCCTTTTCCAAAGAGGCAAAGCAGTAGCTGAGACAGCCGTCGCCATTTGGAAAGGTGGTGGCTGCCGACAGCAGAACGACCGGCGTGGGAATTGGCAAACGTCTGCCCGCACAGCGGGACACTTTGTCTGCCATCCAGCAGCCTTCACCTTGCTTGCCCTAAAAGAACAAGGAGTCCAACCCAGCAGCAGGCAACACACCCCCAGCCACGGGAAAATACTCTGACAACAAACAGAATATAAAACACAGCACAGGAGTCGTAACCAGGGCGGCTGAAACAGGGGACGGTACCAAACTCGGGCTTAAAAACTGCAAAACGAGTCTGTGCTTCTCTCCCAGCTGGAAGCTGCAGGTGACCCATTCTGCCACTGCAGCTGCATCTATATATAGTTGCACAGAGAGATATCTATGGCTACAGAATTACAGCTATAGTCTACAGCCAATTAGCCTGCATAGCTGTATGCTTCAACACTCAAATAATGGCAAATATTTAGCCCCCCCATTCATATTTGTATCAGGGTTTTTTTCCCCATGCAATGGGCCTAGCAGTGAGCAGTAGGACTTCAGAGACGCTTGTGGTAAGGAGGTGATGGGAGCCGTAGAGGGTAAGGGGCTCACCTTTAATCCTGGCATCCAGGAAACCACTGACAAAGAGAAGGAACAGGCATAAAAGAAAGACAGGAAAGGAAAAAGAAGATCACGTGAATCAGTAAGACGAGAGAAATTATTTCCCTCTTGCTTCAAGTTTTCAAGAGACTCACTGTGTTTTTAGCACAGTTGTGATTTTTGGTGTAAGAGCAGTTCTGGTGTAAATGCAGATGTTGGGTGTCCGACCAAGCGGCCACGGGCAGGACAGGGAGTGGGATCAGGGCACGGACTGGAGCCGCCAGCCCATGACCCTCATCACCATCTCCAAGATCAACCCTTAGCAAAAACCACAAACCAGTGGGTAAATCTGCTCAATCACCCGACTCTTCGAAAAGCAAAATAAACCGCTGTCAAGTGGAAAATCCAGGAGACGTGGTTGCTTGATACTCTCTCCATCGCCCTAGGCATGGAGTTTAATCTACCTTTTCACATCTGACACAAGAGGTGAATCCAGCACAGACCAGAAAACACCTCAGAGCTATTGCTGGGAGAAGATGGGGGCAAATTATTTGAGGATGAGTTGTGGTAGCATAAGTAATAAGCTTTGCAGCGGATGTTTCGGTGCAAGTCAAAGCATTTCAGTGGATGCAGAATTCAGCTTTCAGTTTTGAGTGTTAAATGTCAGAATAAACCCACCCACTCCCCCCAATATCAAAGATTCATAATATCAAAGCAGTATTGTATGAAAAGGATGAATTGTACCTGAAACTTTAGCCAAATGAATGGACAGATGTTTCTGTCTCTGCCACAGCATAAGGCACTAGAAGCAAGAAAGCCTACAGCTCCAACACGGAAAACAACAAAGAAAACTGTAACATAAAAGGAGGCAGATGGAACTGGCTTCTGCCTTTTCATTAGCAGTGACCCGACTTTGCTTTCGGAGCTGTACTCAAACAGGGGTCCCCATTAACACTCCGCACCGGCAGGGAGCGGCGGCAAAAGGACGGGCCGTGCCGACTGAATCGCGCTGGTTTCACAGCAGTGGGTGCCCCCGAAGCGAGGGCACGGCGTGGCTGAGCTCACTCACCTCCACGCCTCCACGCACAGGAACCTGGCTGCACTTTGAGGGTAAAAGCCACTGTGAAGATAGACTTTAGCTTATAATCCGTAAAACTCCTCCCCTTTTAAGTTCCCTTGCAGTAAAACTGAATTTATTTTTATGTGAGAATAACTGATAGATGGTACTTGCCATAAAGAGGGAAATTCAAGGCTTTTGGGTTTAGAATAAGGCTCTTTTTGGTGAGTGTGAAGATCAGACTAGACAACAGAGCCCATTTCTCAACCGAGGGTTTTGTCTAAGCTGAACCAACAGATCAAGTACACTTTGCATCTGTGCACGTGGAAGAGCCTCCAGGTTAAACCTTGCAAGAAGTTACCTCCTGAGGCACCAAATGTGATGGGCAAAGTCTGAGAGAGTGGCTGGATTCCCAAAATACTGAACAAATACTAGACAAAACACTAGGTAACAAAAAGCCACTTGCCATAACAAAAGCACGTTTCAGCCTGTAGCAGGTAAGGGAAAGGAAAGCAAGGAGAAATACCAGACACTTGGGGAAAACCACCAACCCAACAAACCACAAAAAAACCCAAACAAAAAGGAGAAAAATCCCCTTCATCCATTATTCAGAGGGTGGGAGAACTGGAACACGCTCCCTCCACAGAGACAAGAAAGTCAGGCAGCTTTCTACTTTTACATAAATTGTACTGTTTTGCTTTGGTGACAAGAATGCCCATAACCTACACCTCATCCCGGTCTATGCTCGCACCACCAGCGAGTGCAGATCTGTGTTGAGGAAACTTCTGCATTTATCTGGTCTGTTACTGACCGCAAAGAGTAATCCTGTGGCAAACTACCCACACTTCTCTGCCAAGAGCTTCGCTGTCTGAGGCTGGGGGGTACTCCAGCTACCCTCGGAGAAATCTCTGATGAAAATCTGTCCTAGAAAAGCAACTTTCTGGTCCATCAGAGTTTGCAGCTAAGAGTCAGAGCTCATGGCTGCTGCCTGGAGCCCCTGCATCCAGCACCCACTCACAGGCTCCCTGGGAATATAGGGCCTTGCTCTGCCCCCAAAATCCTGTAGGTAGCTTCCCCTAGCGCTCAGCCAGGGTGTAAGGCACAGCACAACCCGCAGCACAGGACAGCGTGTAGCAGCTTTGCCCTCTGCTGGCCAGAGCCTCCGTGGGGGCCCCGGGAGGCCCCAGGTAGGAGCCACCTTGCCTCTGGGGCAACCCCCGGGGCTGTCACCTCTGCCCCCAGCCTTCCCCAGGCCGGCGGGGCAAGGACTGGATACAGCAAGGGACTCGACAAGCTGTCAGCCCTTGGGCAGCGGCCCCTCACTGGGAACGCTCGTATCTACAAGTCTAGAAAAAGAGCAGAATAAAACCCTCTAAATTCGGTGAAGCTCTGTCCTCTGTTCTGCCCCAACCCTGCAAGAGGGAAGACAAAAATGGAGCGAGTTAAATGCCTGTAAGTAAAAATCACACCATACTGGAAGGCTTTTCCCATCAGACTCCTCACATTGCTCACTTTATTCCAGGTCCTTCCTTTTGCACAAATCCTTAGGATCGAACACTGCAATGATGTGTTACTGGAGGGTGTGCAGGGCCAGGACACCGATTGGAAAGAGAAACCCCGCCACAGAAGCACAGGCAGCCCTCCTGCCCACACGGCCATCGCTTGCTTCCAAGTGCCAAGGCTGGTTTGGCCCTTCCCTTCACCTTTCTCTCGCTTCTTTTCACCATCAGGTGGTTGGTTGGTTCCACTCCCAAGGCTGTAAGGCCATAAACCCACAGCAGCGACAAGCGAGTGTTTATCCAGCTCAAAAGGAGTCGCCTTGGCAACGGCGAGCAAAGCTCTCCCAGAAGGCCCCCCTAAAGCTCTCTGCCTTCGCTCTCTCCCGGTGGTGCAGCAATCAGGCAACAGCTACGTGTGCTGAGCGTGCCACCGACGCCGGTTCCAGCCAACCGAGGTGCGAATGGGAGAGCAGGCCCGGCTCTGCTCCTCAACTAACACAAAAATTGTGGGTTGCCAAGTAGCCCGGAGAATTGCCTGGCCTCGGAGCCCCAGCGGCTCCAGAATCAAAGGGTTTGCCTCTACCCCGTACCAGCGACCGCTCGCTTTGAAGGTGAGTCCAAGAGCCCCCAGCTCTGCAGTTCTCTGTCACTCAGCCCCATATGAGGATGAAGACGCACTTGGAGGATCTGTGCAGCTGGTTTGGTTCCACGTTCAGCCAGTAACCGCACATTTCAGATAGGGCAACTTTCTGCAAAGCCTAAGGGGCGGACACGAGCGGCCATTGGTGAGAGACGGGACAGACTTCTAGGACAACTTCACAACACAACGAAAAGCAGCTAGAAATTTTTTTGTATTTTTTTTCCTTTGCAAAGTTAATCAAGTATGTTCTCCCAGCCATTTCTCTAACACTGACAAAACACCTACTGGCATACTTTAAAAGGTGAAAAAACCAAAATCGTGACAGCTGTGTGCTTGCATTTCAAAAAAAAAAATGCTCTTCAGTGCTTGCAAGATCAAGCCTCTGACCTGCTAGAGGAGAAGGAAATGCATTCAGAGTATAATGCTTGAACAGCACACGAATCCAGCTGGGTCACACCCAGAACATACCAGCAAGCAAGCTGCATTCGTTCACCGCAGAGCCACAAGCGACACAAAGCAAGTCTGTCTGAAGCCAGGAAGAATACTCCACTTTGGTAGACAGCAACTTCTCTAACACCATCCACAGAAACTCAATCACTTGTAGGTGAGATAACCACATTACTGCCCCACTCAGGCTCATTTCCCAGTCAGCCAAGCATACCTTATCTAATTATTTCTTCCAGCATTAGGCAGCATTATTCCCATGATTTAATCCCGTCTGAGGTCATTAGACACTATGGTACCATAAGCAAGCAATTACGATGCTGACCTATGTTCCAGGCGACCTGGGCAGGCAAGAGCCTTAGTCATCCAGCAGAGGGTAATTTTCTGATTTGATTTAGAGCCTCTCTAGAAAAAGATAATTTACTTACCTGCCAGCTTTCAAGGACTGCCTGATTTAAACTAAGATACACAGCACATCTTAGGGAAAAAAAAAAAAGAATGTACAGAATGCCAGTGCTAGTTGTGTAAGACAAAACAGGTAGAACAGACCATGTTAAATCAGATAGCAAAAAAAGTGAAAGAATTAACATTAACAAAGAGAACAGCATAGCCTTCGGGAAGACAGCACGTCAAAAGGAAGTGGATAAAGATTTAGGAAGTTATCTGACTGCAAATACCCACAGCCTGGACAAGAGCACTTCAGCACCTCACAATGCTTTGCTAAAATTTGAAGATCTCAAGATCTGCAAAACCTCACGATGTCCTTGCTAAAAAGCAGCAGCACTCACAAGGGCAATCCCTAAGCTTGCACACGGGAGAAATCAAAGAAGCCTTCTGGGTGGCGAGCATAAAAAAATCCAAGTTTCCCATCACGGCGCCCACAACCCACTTGGCTGAATCGAGCACTGCGAACAGCCTTTAGAGAAAGAAACCTTCCAAATCGTGGTTGACAGTACCTACAATTGTTAAACAATAGTTACTTTTTCTTTTCCTTTTTTTTTTTTTTTAAACACAAAGCTCTGTTTTCAATTGAAGACCCAAATCACAAATGTTCTGCTGTCACAAAAGGCCTCACGTAGGTCAGTTACAGTCCTGCTGCTGCCAAGCAGTCTGCAACGAGCAGAAAAGAGGTAAAAATATGAGTGCTAAAAATAATTTCAGATTCAGCCTTCATGCTGGATCATGAAGAGCCGAATCAATGTTGGTTTTTGCTCCAGGCAGATTTATCTGTAATGATGTTCTTTCAAAACACGCAACAGTCGAGGGAGACCAAACCATCAGCAAAAACAAATGAGCAGTCCAAGGTTATGAATTCCTGTAATTTTACAGTATTATCCTGATTTTTTAAATGAAATGTAGTATTTCTTGGGGAGATGAAAAAAAAAACAAAAAGGAAAAAAACCCAAACAACTGTTGGGGAGTGTCTAGAAGTGGATGAACCTAGAGAAAAACCAGTAGAGCTAAAAATGTAATTGTACACAAAAAAAAACCACAAAACAAACAACAAAAAAAACCCCAACCAACCCCAAAGCACTCCCGGTAGCGTGCCAGACTTCACTAAAGGCACCTTCTATCGGCAAGGTCAAACATGAAGTACCTTTAGGGATGCAACTCTTGGGATGGTAAAACTCCTCTTCTTAGCGTATGTTGATGGGGAGGGCTAACTGCAGCAGCTAACTGTCATGTGTACTTAGATTTCTGCACTAGCTTGAAAAAAAGGAGAAAGAAAACTGATGTTTAATTGTAAATACTTAACCTATATAAATATGGCAAGGAACAGAAGGGTGACTTCTATTGCTTTGCTTTCCAGTCAGGAATTATTAATGAAAGAGCAAAACTCCCAAACTTATGCTTCTGCAGTTCTGCTCCACTCCCCACAAAACATAAGAAATCTGAATCATTTATGATCTGAATTACTTATTTATAACACGGATGAATTTTTTACTTAAATAATTTCAGCAGAAAAATCCAAACCATTTTACCCAGAGCAGGCCGCTGTTGTCTGGTTGGTTTTTTTTTTCCTTTCACATCACACAAATGGAAAAAAAGAAAATCTCTCGGCTTTCAGGCAGGATGCCTGGAACACGTTCATTGATCAATTCTTTTCCTCGCTACTTCTCTCTACTGTGACATCAAATATCTTACCCACCTAGTATAAGAGAGGAGTGGAAAATAATATTATTAACAACATCATGCTGCAGTTGGACCCCCCACCCTCCTTTCCTCTGCATTCCCCTGGGAGGAATCACCCTTATGCAATTTCCAAGAACCATTAGCAAGCTCTTCCCCTCCAGGCCCCAAAGTCTGACTCTTATCTGGCACTTTTCCCCTCAGTATTTCTGCTATCTGCAGTTTGATCGGTGCTACCCCCTCCCCAGGGATTTGTGCTAATCCTCTCCATTCCCTCCCTCCGCGCCCCAGGAGAGGGATGCCGGCTGCTGAGGGCTCCCACACTAATCAGAGTGAAGGATGGAGATTTGAACTGGGGGTACCTCAGCCCAGAGGCTGGACAAGGAAATAGTTCCCATTTATTTTTCTGTTTCCATCCTTTGCCTCCTGTTCTTCCTGCCCGCAAAGCCACAATACTTGCTCTAATTAACCAGAAATAATCCAGACTAGTGAAAATACACCAGTGACACCAAACTCTGTTCTATTATAAGATATATCATTAAAATACCTGCACTGCTCCAGTAAACTGAGAGCAGAGAATTGAAAAATGTTAACTTTTCATAACAGCAAAACCTATAATGGCAAAACCATCTAGAGTGTCACAGTTTCTTTCGAGAGACTCTGATGGTATTTTAGGAATGTACTACCTTCAAAATAACTTGCCCATCCTTCTATTTCTAAGCAAGTTTCACACTTTTAGAACCCAATGCATGAGTGGCTTATTTGCTCTGCAAAAAAATTCTCTAAAACAATCTCACAGATAAATATATTAATTTGTCTTTAAATTAATGGAGACCTAGTCATACATAAACACAATCAATGTTGTTTTGGTCTGGTTGTGGGTTTGTTTGCTGTTGGGTTGTTTCATTGGGGTTTGCTGTTTGGTTTTTTGTTGTGGTTTTTTTTTTTTAATATTGTCAGACTACAGTGAAATACTTTAAAGCACTTTAACATCACGATCTCAACTTGCGAACTACACAGCTTAACACTTATCTGGAAGTGCGAATTACTTCTGGAGCTAGTTACCAGATGTAACAAACAAAGCTTTCCTTATTTCTTCCCTCGAAGATTCTTCTAAAAAAGAGAGTCTAAATTCAGTTTAGTGTGTACTTCAGGCAAGTAAATTTTCTTCCAGACTTCTCAAAGACAGATTTTCTGGCAGCCCTAGTCACTTCAACTCATGGAAAATTATATAGTCATTCTACCACGTTTTTGAACAGTCTGATGGACTGACCAGAGGCCTAGAGAGGTTTATTTAGTGTTAATCAGTTTTATTACTTATAGTGTCACAAAGCAGACTGAAGAATTAGATGCACAATTGAAAATTTCTCAATTGTTTTATTTCATAGCCTAGTGTATAAAAGTTCAACATACAAAAAAAACAACAAAAAAAACACAACAAAAAAGTGAACGAAAGCATGATCTCTTAATATATTTTTCCAGAAAGCTTTACCTAAAGGCTCAGAAGCAGTAAACATTCAGCCTATTTAAAAACTGGATTCAGAACAATCTTCATGCTTGAAGTCTTCAGAATTGTGACTCAAACGGACCACGTTTTGATGCCTTCTTACGAACAGTTTAGTGGCTGTAAGCAGTGGTGTCTGGGGGGGTCTGTTTTCAGTTGCCTTTTAATTTACATAACCTAGTTCACTTTCAAGATCACCATCAGTCTTGGTTAGTTATCTTCAGTGAAGCGAATATGTTTACTTGTTTGTTGAGTCTTTTCAAGTCTCATCCGTTCAGCTTTAGCAATCAACTGCAAAACAGGAAAAATATTGTAGAAAAGATTAGAGGAAAATTATTTTGTCGTGATTTTATCTGACAGTCATGAATATATTATTCCCTGATTTACCAAACCTGGTAAGAAAAAGGTAGTCTTTGAACAGCTGAGCTAACCTGTACATCTGACAAAGAAAAGTTACAGCAGCCCTGAAAGAATTGATTTCAAGTCTTGCCTCAGAACCATCCAAAATAGCAAAGCATCCATCTCTTCGGTCTCTGGACAGTGCAGCAGCTTTCACTCCATCCCTTTCTCCTCCCAACGTGACTGCAGAGAACACAATCGCAAGTTCAAAAATCCCCAAACACAGTCTCAGTTAAAAACCCTACCCTTTTACTGGATTCAGGCTGTTACTGATAGAAGAAAAACCAGGTCAGAGCATAATAAAAAGTGCCTTAGGAATACTGTCATTTTCTACACACAGTAAAGAAACAAAACAGCTGAAATCCAGATGGGGACCATCCTTCGGGCTGGGAAAACAGTACAATATGTACCACAACCCTGCTGAGAATCCATCTGAAGAAATAACGGTGGGGTTTGGAGGAACACGGATGCTGCAAATTCCTAAGTCAAACCCCTGTCTGCCCGGGGATTTGGCTGTTTTCAGTTACATTCTAGGGTACTGCTCTCACTCAGTACAGAGGTATGGGAAATGCTCTTGGGAAACATAACTAACCAGCACATTTCCAACTTCTGGGGACTGTGTCAGAAAACAAAACACCGAGAGTAACATTAAAAGTCTATTTGTTTTTAAAACATCCCTACTGGAACATTGATAGCTTTCAGCACAGTAGTGCAGCAAAGTGATGCTAACACCCAGAAGCCAAGACACAAGCTTCGGTACTGCCATGCCCCAGTAAAATTCCTCAATCCTAAGCAAGAGCTCATGAGGTAACTGCTACGTGAACAAGAGGAAAATTAGAAAAAAAAAAAAAACAAAAGCAAGGAAGAAAAGAGGCTGCCTGAACTGAACAGAAGTGAGAAAAGTAGGGACTCCTGAAGCCAGGCACATCTACTACACCAGCCTAAATCCACGTGAACATATCTGATGGAGACTACTAGAACATGTCAGCTGGTGTGAAGAAGAAAGGGCACTTGATGGCACCAGGCAGCCCAGTGACGAGCTTGCTAGACTGAAAAATTTGACACACAAATTATTTACTGTTTATCTAGACGTCCTGCAGACATTGCATCCTGCAGGCGGCGTAGGATAGTTTCTGGTACCTGAACTCTGGATGAAAAGAGTTAAAGTCTAAAAAGAGACAAGGAGTACAGCAACTCATTCCTTCAACATATGGGATGGAGAATCACAAACACTGGAAGGAAAGCTTCAAGATGTGAACCACCCAGTTCATATCAGTGAGAGTTTCTATAGCAGTGCCTCAGAATTCGCAAGAGGCCTCAAGGATTCCCCTTTTCCACCAATCAATCCAGTATCGGCACCTGTTTCTAAGCACATCACTACTCCTGTCTCCAACCAGTACCCAGCCCTTCCAAGGATACCAACTTGAGAACCAGGGAAAGGGACTCACTTGTGCTTTGGAGCAGGCCCTCCCCCACAGCACACAGACAGGGAGCTGGTCAGTCTTGCGAGGCCACAGCCCCCGAGCTCCAGGCATCATCAGAAGAGAACATTGTGGGCTGTGCCCAGGCATTCCCTCTATCCTCCTTTCCCATATATTCTGCAAATTATTCCGCCCTTCGCAAATACCCAATTCTCACTTCCCCACCAAATGCCTTTCACTTCTACCACCCCTCCCACCCTCTTAAACTTCCTCTTTCTGTGTAAGGGGGTGCACAAGGTGCAAGGGAGGTTCAGCAGTGTCACTTCCTCCAAAAGCCAAGGTCCCAGGGAGGGCAGTTCGCAGGCGCTCACGCCTTTGCTTTGAGAACACAAGACTTGAATCAGGCCAGAGAGTTTAAGGCTACAGTCTGATGAGTTGCTTTAGCTCTGCATAAACAGGCACTGCCCTGAAGAAACAGCTCTGGCAAGCAGAGTTTAATCTCTACCACTCAATCACTAGGGTTGTTTTAGCAGGCAGTGGAACAAGAGATTAGAGAGAACCCAGATTTGGAAGGGGCAGCAGAGGGGAGCACAGCACTGACAATGAACAACCAGGCCTGGGGGAAAAGGCTGGCACTTCAACTCCAAAGGGTGGCTACGCATCCGTCAACTCCTGGGGAACCTCAGGATATCTAATATCTTTTGGACATTTAGTTTACTATAAGAACTATGTCAGAGAAAGTAAACTCTCTACCACTTTTTTTGGGGGGGAGCAGGGGCAGTACTGTGCACTGCCTGGGGAGTGACGCAGTCCGTGCAATGATGTCACAGACATGCGCGTTCATTATTACTGTAACTCCAGTGACATCACCGCAGCTCTATAGCTTACATGAACACTACTTGAAAGAAAGCACAAGATGTTGTCTAGCATAAGTATAAAATAGCTAACAGGCAAATGCTCATCTTCAAAGAAACCTTGTAAGAGATTTAAAAGCCTCTAACAGAATAAATCTTTACAAGAAAGATACACTGATGACACATTCAGTTCTAAATGTTTAATTATGAATCATGCTATTACTTTTTTTTCCTTCCTTTTACTGTGACCTTCAAAAGAAGTCAACGTGTGAGTACTCTGGACGAATTTTCCAATAAAAGAAGAAAATTGATGAACTAATCACTTTTGCTTATTAACAGTCTGTATTTCTGGAATACGTCTGTCAAAGAGTGCCAAAAGGGTTAAGAGTTATGACTACAGCGAGACATTCTTTTCTTGATGTTTTGCTTAACAGTGTTAGCATTTAAATAGTATTCACTAAGCTTTGAAGTTAACACCTCCCAGCGCTGCAAGGTGATGGGTTAGGGGGGAGGAGCAGGAGTTTGCACCCTCGCTGCTGCTATTGTTAGGCAGAAGGGAGACAGTTTCTATTTGCAAGCCTAGATGAGGTACATTACTGGCCAATTTACACCAGTTTGGTCAACAAATACCACCCTTCAAAAGACCAAGGACAAAAAAAAATGAGAGCAGGGCACCTACAGTCCAAATTCAAGTCAAAGGTGCCACTGGTACCTTTTGTTTAAGAAAGTAAAAGTACATTTAAAAAGACTGCAAGAATCCCTGGCAGCACTCAGTCAAAGGCTCTAAAGCTCTACAGTTTTCCCATCCTTGATTGCTTATATTAAAGAATAATGGCTAGAGCCAACGGCATTTTTATGCTTTTATGAAAATCAAACCAGTCACTTAGGGTCTTTATGCATACCTATGTTTAAAAGGACTACATTCATTGGTCTACAGGATCTCTGAAAGAATATCTAGACAAACAAGATAATACGCTCAAAACACACCCTGCACAAGACAAGGGTTTGACCTGTACAACTGCTGTTCTCTACATCAATGTCACAGCTCTTTTCAATCACACCCAGAAGCAGTAGGCAATTTTGGGTACTGTGTGCATCACTGGAGCGTCCCGGAAACAAAACGTCTCCAAAGTCACCAGCAAATAATTACAGTCATATGATTTTGAAGTTTCGCAAGCGACAGCGTAAAGATCTGGGTTACAGCCAACTCAGAAACCTTACCTGCAATGTGTGTGAAGTAAACCCAGCAATAAAATGGCTGTGAAATACTCTCTGGCTCCACTCTGTCAGCTAAAAGATCTGACTGGCTTTATCAAAAGCCCTTCATGCCTGGAAGGGTCTGCCGGGGCAGGAGCGGAGCAGCCTGCAAGTTTATTTGACACTCCTTCACCACTGTGGCCTGCCAGGCACAGCGTGCTCAAGGCTGGAAGGAAATTTCCTTACATGCCAGGCACTTTTGGTCTGGAAGCGGCTTGGTGACGGGTGCTCACAGCGGCATTCGGATTTGGCTCAATCAGGACATAGGACCACTGGTGCCCAGATGCCTAACTACACTAGGAACACACCAGTAATCACACAGAACTATACCCTAACAAAAATGTTAAAGGAAAAAAAAGGAGATTCATTCTGAAGAGAACCATTTTCTTCATCACACGAGGGAATTGAGACAAACACACTAGACTTTATCTCAGCAGAGCACATCAAGACTGCTTCTTATCTTTTTAATCAATTGCTCCAGACAAGGTTTTAAAGGAAATTCAGCTTATAAAACCTTGTGCCTTTAGTCACAGACTGAACTTTCTCCGATGGACTCCCTAAAGTCAAGCCTCGCATTTGGCAATTGGGCCAGGACAGCCACACGTTCTCTATTTTGTGGCTGTAAAACCCTGCTGCAAAGTCAGCAGAAAGTGATTTAACTGGAGTAAATGCAGAACCAAACGTTAAAGCGACCATAAATGTACACCTACATAGAAACAGAGTCTTATTTTCAATCATGGCTGTACAGGAGAAAAAAACATATGTATTTGCAAATTACCTTCTCAGTACCCCTCTTCTTTTCTCGAGGCTGGTTAAGTTTAGCTTGTCTGTCCACTAAAATCTTCTGCCAGTAACGCTGCTCATTATCACCTTGAAAAACAAAGTAACATTACAGTACGTGAATAAAAGGATTCAATAAAAGTGCATGCAGCTTTCAGCTGTGATGAGGAGAAATCTTTAAGGTAAGATACCTGTTAGGGAAACCTAACAAGTACTTCCCCACCAGTAATAAATCTCATAGTGAGAGAAGTCATACGGCGTTGCACCATTTCACCAACACACAAAGAAATGAAAAACTAAGTCCAAAGAAGGTTAAAGCTGATCCTGAGATCTCTGCTCTGTATAAGCTGGAAAAAAAAACAATTCAAGGTCCTGTGCATTTTATTAGGTTTAGGACAGGATGGACAACTTAAGTTTTCCTGAGCAAGGAGTTCCGCAAACTTAGCAAGAAGAACCGAGGCACTACGCAAACACCGGTCCCTATGTGTCGTTAGCAGGAGCAGCTCAACTTTAGCTGAAGTTTCACCATAGCAGTCTGAGGCCCTTGGATTTCCCGATGTACTCAACCTCTGCCTAATTTTAAACGTCTGTCAAACAAGGAAAAAGTACTGTAAGAGTGACTGAGATTTTGTTTCATCAAAACCATTGTTAGAAGCAAATTCTGGGGACTTCATGGATAATCAGGATTATTTGAACATGGGGAGAAACAGGAGAGGAAATAAACGTGCAGCTTTTTCAGCAGCTCCTTTGCAGTAAGCAGTAGTTTGCCACTGTTTCCTCTGGTTTGCACCCAACTATTGCGATGGGAATTTTGTATGTGATGTTGCAGGGTCTTGTGGGAAATCTTCAGTTACAGGGACGTTTCCAAGTGATCTTGGAAAAGATTCCTGCAAAAGTTGTGGAATTAATAATTCTGAGAATCAATTTTTCTTGTGTTTTAACAGCATTATTTATACATTCAATTACAGTAGTACCTAAACATTACCATAGACAATCAGTATCTTGTCAGACGAAAGCCTAAAGACTTTTAGTCAAAGTCAAGTTCTTAAAATCTTTTTGGGAAAGCCTTAGTCCCTGAGGTTGGGAGCACTACAGATTCTTTCCTTGCTCTGTATTCACCTTAATGCCACCAAGAAAAGCTGAAATTCTTACTGAGTCTCTTCTGCATTCTTCAGAAGCCTTTCCATTCTCATTTCAATGAGCCAGTTTGAAAAAACCAAATCTTCAAGACTATGAATGGAACACTCCTACAATGTAGTACTTACTCCTAATCTACTACTAGACTCTTTTATATAAGAATAAAAAAAACCCCAGACAAACAGGCACAGAACACACAGCTGTAAAATGCCTTATTTCAAGTTGCTTCTGGATCTCTGGAACACATTGCACTCTGGAGACAAATACAAATCTATCTCCAAATGACATTAGTGGCATCCAGTGAGTCTCAAACTGTAATTAACTTGGATATTACAAAGATTGATGCTTCTGTTACAGCTTTTCCTACTGTAACCCTTAAATGACATTTATGGGGGGGTTCCATCCCTGCACGCATGGAACTGGGCCCTGTAGTGAGGGTCTGTGCAGGAGTGCAGTAAATATTTAAATACATAAAGGAGAGAATCTCATCTGAATTGTTTTACCTGGGTTTTGTGCTTCTAGGACTTTTAGTGCATGTCCAGAATTTAAAAGTTTTGTCAATACAGTAACAAAGTTTAAGAGGCTTCCCTCCTCCCCTCTTCTTCTACCCCTCACTTCCATAAAGAGCAAGGCTACTCCAATCCAGATAGAAATTTAGAAGAGCAGAATAATTTCAGAAAAAAAAAAACAACCCAGCACATTAAGATGAAGTTCCAAAGTAAACCCACGAAAATTTTAGCATAAATAAAATTAAAAAAAAAAAAAAGGGGACTACTCTGGCATAAGTTATTCAACTTCCTGAAAAGAGAAAGATTAATTAGAAGGCAAGTGCTAAAACCACTGCAAGTGTACCCATGTTGTTAGATCCTTGTTCTGTTATTTCACATGTAAGTCCAGTATTTTCAATAAAATCTTTGTTAAAAATTATTCTGCATCATCAGAATGTTACATTCATCAAGCTGAAATGTGAAATGAGTTCTATAGCCCCATGCCAGTAAAAGTGATGTAAATGAATCAATCTCAAAGCAGAATTAAGTGGATAAAGGCAAGCAAAATCATTATTTTCCTCGGAACAGTGGCATAAAAACCCTTACTGCCTTACTGATTTCACTAAGATAGCAAAATGGCAAGAGGCACAGGAAAAAACAAAAACAAAAACAAACCCCAGTATTTTCCTCTGACCAAAATGTCTAGCTATAGCTATAAAGCTACCATATGATACAATCCTTTTCATGGTATTTAAGTCTTCTCCTGTATTACCATTTAAAAAAAAAGTCTTACCAGTGAGAATTTCGAATTTCCAGTTGTGTTTGATCTGTATTTCTTTGTATGATTTCATGACAATCTGTGCATCCTCAGGAGTATTAAAACGGACATGACATTCTGTGTCTCCCTCCAGCGTGTCAACATAAGCCACCTCGGTCAGCGCTGCCAAAGCATCCTACCAAAGCATGTGACAGAACACAGAGCAGAAAGCAGACTTTAAAATAAAAAAAAAGAGCGACTTTTTGACCATTTGTAGATCACTGACATTTTCAAAATGGCCCGATAAGTAGGAAGTGGAAAAGTTCAGTTACTATTTCAAATAATTTCTTGCCAAATAGTTTTGAATTAGTATTTTCCTAATAAGGTTATGACTTAGGAGCCTACAATATCTATTCATCTCTGGTCCTGCCCTTCAAAAATCAGTTTAAATTAGTAATTTTCCACGCTATGATTTTTTTGCATAAGAGTAAGTTTACCAATGGAGCATCAGTAATTATCTGTTTATTTCAATACTGTATCTGTATGGACGACTTTAAAAAAGAAATATTACTCATGTACTACCCCACTGATACATGATGGTCCAACAGAAAAATGTCTCACTTCATGAAATAGATGCAAGCAAGCTCATTCACAGCAGATTATTTGAGAAATGAGTAGTAGTAAACCAATCCTTCCTATCTTTATCAAGTGACCTCTGCCTAAAAATTCTGACAGCTGAAGGCAGAAGTGCCACCACACATGCTCTTTCAGATGAAGCCCTTCACTCGTCCTACCTGCTGTTAGGGAAATGAGCTAAGACCACACATTCCTAGTTAATTTTGTTCACAGCAGGCAGCTCAAGCAAGAGGCTTCTATTCAAGAACTACACACTGCATTTAACCCTCTGCTACCAAGAATGGCCTTAAAACAAAAACTAAGTGCCAATGCTGCTGAGATCATTTGAGAGCAAACCAAAGCCACCCTTGGCTCTTAATTCGGCTATCCCAAAGTCTTGCTTACATGGAATACCTCAAGAGCCCAAACAGTTGGCAAATGTTAAAGATTGAGAGGTGCCTTAATAACAAAATACGGACGTAGTGAAGTAAAAACTTAAAACATCACATCAATATTAAGACTACTCTGCAAAGCCTTTTGCAGTGTATGGAAGTAATTAAGCCTGCCACACAACCAGAAAGACAGGTCAATTCTGGAAGTTTATTAAGAAAAAAAACCCTAAGATGCATTGCTTTTTGGCTGTGCCTGCTGCAGACAGGACAGCTCAGTGAGGTTTTGTCAGGGTTCCACCTTTCATAGAAGCAACCAGTATGGTCAGAAAAATCCAGCAAATGCGGGGTACACTTTGCACCTTCCACTGCTGACAAAGTGTTCAGGGTGCATCCTAAAGATTATTGCTTCTTCCAACTACAGTCATATTCTCCAATTATAACTCCCTAAAGACCTTGACTTATTCGCCTACTAACATTTTGTGAAATACTTTGCTTATCTACTTACTCTGGGACCCAAAGACCTGATTATGACAGCAAAGGCTACCCCAATCTTATTTTGTCGTCCTTTACTTTCATAAACATCAGTTTTCCCTGAAACACCCCTAAAAATAAACCATGGGAATGATCTGGAACTTCCAAACCAAGCTCGTCTTCAGCTACAGTGGGAACAGTAATCTTACCTCCTGACCACAATATGTTAAGTTGTAACCCCAACGGAACCCAATAAGGTGCATAAGGGGGCCCTCTAAGTTACACTGACAACTACTACTTTCTCTCAGTGTCTCCAGTACTCAGACAAACTGCCCACAAATCCACCGAGGCTGGTAAGACTGATTAAGTTAAACCCTAACAGCAGTTTGTGTTCAGTGAGAGACATCTCTCATCTTCCCTAGATTTATGCACAGGCTGAACTTCACACACTTGCAAGCAGCCAGGGACTGCAAACGGACCCCTCAGTTACAAATACAGCTACTTGGAGAAGTCATCTCAGAACTCCCATTTCCAACCATTCTCTCCTTGTCCTAAGTGGTCTGAATATTTATTCCCACATAGCTTACGCTTGTTCAAATTCTTTCCGGTTGGTATTTGTCCAAAAGTGCAATTTGTGAAAGAAAATGTCCAGTGTCACATTCATAGAAAGTTCAGTATCTGGAAAAAGCCTCTTATTTCCTTTGAAATGGAAATATTAAAAGTTCACCAAAGGGAAGTAGCTTTAAAACTCCTGTTTTCCTTGAAGTAAAGTTTTTTGCTTAACATGTGTTAACTTCCATATCACATCATGAAACAAAACTTAAGTTAACTCTTTTGATTTTCGTATTTATAAACGTTTTGAGGAAAAAAAAAGAGCACAGAAAAAAAAAGAAACGAGTGAATGAATTACAAGATTAACTTCCGTCACTCTCACTGAATTGCTGGTTTTGTAATTTCTTCCTAAAAAACCAAACAAGTTCTCGTGCATTTTCTTGCCCTCAAATTTCTGTTACTAAGAACCTCAATATATTATTATAGATTTCTTGATCTGAATTGTTCCAGAATGACTGGCACTATGACAAATCCGAAACGCTGCATCCACTTTGTCTTCAGCTCCTCTGTTTAACCTGAAAAGAACTACTCATCCTCTAGAGGTTGTTTATTATTTTCATTCTAAACTTGACATTGCTTGAAGCACTCTAAAGGGTCATTTTTGCTTTGAAACATCCTCTTTTACCTATTTTGCTGTTGTAAAATCTGGCATTAAAAGCTACTAGAAAGGAATCTGTACACAGCTACTGGCCAAACAAATAATAAAAAAATAAAAATCAGTCAGACTTGTTCAAATGGTCTTCCATATTCAAACATTTGGGGGGCAGTGTAAGAGGAAAGGCTAACAGCTACCCTGAGGTTACAAAGGCATTACCTTGATCTGTTTCCTGCCCGGCAGGGGCTCAGTGCTAATGATCTTCACAATTACTCCACTCACAAACCGGGGCCCCATTGTGTTTGCCTTGGCGGGAAGGACCGAGTCTTCCCTGGTGGCTGCTCAATTTAAAAAAAAAAAAAAGAGGGGGGAAAAAAAAAAAAGGAAAAAAAAAATCACACGTTTTAGTTTAACGAACTAAAGATGCTATGAAAGCACATAAGCAACATGATGTGCACAAGAAATGAAAACGTGCAAATATTGCTACTTGAGATTAAGTTTTTGGGGTGTTTTTTTTTTAATCTAGGATTAAGACTTTTCACAAAGTCAGTGAGTAAAACAGTCTTAGTTTTTACAGTCTGCTGGGTCTCCTTATAATTTGTAGTCTATTGATTACAGTTAATAGTTGAACCCTTAGTTTTAGAATGATTAGAAATGAGCAGACAGGCATTGTACTGTCAGCACTGAAGTTAGGGAAGAGAAGTACAGAGGATCCAGGGCAAAAAAGAGCAATACCGTCTCTGAGAAATGTAGACATTTAACTAAGATGATATAATGACAAAGCTACTTTTAACCAGAAAGCTGATCAAGCCCAACTGCACGTTATTTTTTGAATGCCTTAAAGAACTTGTTCTGTAAATCGCTGCAGGTATTGTTCAGCCTAAGCAAGTCAGGCCCAATTTACATCAGCAAAAAAGTTGATTCTTGATTTACCTCTCTGGGGCTTTTATAATTAGAAATACCTAAGAAGATCCTTAAGTTTAAGGAGAGCTACTGGAATATGCTGACATGACTTGTTTAGTCTTTACTTATAGAATTCCTTAGTCCCACATCTCCCTAAACGGAGTTGGGAGCGGTGTTTGCTTTCAATACTTGGCATTCAGAGAAAGCATCATCATTTATGAAAACAAACTCTTTTTACAGTATTTCTGGAGGACTAGTGTCTTAAATCCCTTATGTTTCTATATTAGAATCATTAAGAAAACAAGACAAAAAAAACACATCACCAAGATGATTACATTTGTCATTTTCAGACTGAGGCTTTTTCTGTGCACAAGATTCCGTTTCCATATCTCCTGTGGGCTCAGGTTTGATTTGTGACATTGTTTTCTTCAAGGAGGCCATACTGGCTTTTTGAAGGGCCAGATATTCTTGCTTCAAACCTATCCATTCGATCCTACAAGCAGCAACACAGGAGGTCAGTTGTAAATGAGAAAATCACGTTTAGAAACCGCAATGATGAGAGGAAACCATTTACAAATAGCTTCAGCTGAACTTGGTGAGCAGTGCAGACCTTTCTGAACATGACAGATTTCCCAGCACTTCGCTTAAACTTTTTTTTTTGCTTTAGCTTCTAATAATCCAGGCAAATTTTAACAATATCAAGCTATCATTCAAACAGTGTGCCTCCCAAATTTGTTTTACATATTCAAGCATATAGCATAGCTCGGTAAACTGTATTTTCTGCTGGAACTCCACAGAGGCACATAAGCACCAAATTCAGAGCTAATTCAGAGACAGTGAACTCTGAATTCACTGAATTAGTTCAGTGAACCCACTCCTGTGTTACTATATTAAGAATCAGCCATTTATTTTCTAGAAAAATCATTGATGGAAAATCAACAACTGGTTAAACTCACCCAAAACCCACCGAGATAAGAACATTCCTTCCTATTCAAATGCATTTTGGTTAAAAAATGCCACCACATGGAAGCAATTTATATATTTACATACATTTAACATGGAGATGTTTCTGCAAACAGCTAGAGCTTTGCTCCACAGAAACACAATGCCTATAGTGCCACTGTGAGAACGACTCATTGTTACCCTAATCTGTGCTATCAAACAAGCTGATAGAGGAGTTTTAAAGAGGAGGATATCTTGTGGTAATGGTTTTAGCTGTTAACATTGACAACTGTATACTTCAAAAAAAGCATCCAGACTCACCCAGGATCATACATTCTCCACAGAGCAAAGACATTAAAATAACAAAAGACCCACGTAATGATTCTTAGAGATAAAAAGGCAACACCAGTCCATAGCAAGGGATGGTATAAATACAAGCTCAAGGAGCTACTGGTGGTCAACTTGACTCGAAGGGAGAGAAGACCGTGGGGAATGAGGCAGGCAAGTATTCGCAATGCTTACGCTCTTTAAAACTTTTTTCTTCTCCTTCCCATCCCCCTTTCCTATACTAAATCAAAATTTTAAAACTTTCTCTTGTGTTTGATGCAGCAGCAGTCTCAAAATCTCGGGGAAAGAGGACAAGTGCCGTCGCTAACTCCGTCTGGGTCCTTTTTGGTTTTGTTGTTTTTTGTTGTTTTTTTTTTTGTGGACCCCTTTTACTTTAACATGGAGGTGCTTTCTGTGACTTTAAAAAAGTAAGTGCTTCCATGTTTTAGTAGAGGTGAATCCTGATCGCAATGCTACAACACCAGCCAGGATTTGGCTTTTTTTTCTTTTGTCTACACTTCGGTCACAGGACTTTTCAATCCGGGAGGAGATAAAAAAGGAAGACTTTGGCTGAAAACGTGTTACTGAACAATATTTTTCCAGCGGCCTACATGTTTAAAAATCAAAAGCAATTTTGCAACTTTAAAAGGACTCTCTCTGCTTTAACATGGAGGTACCTGCTGCCTAAAAAAAGTAAGTGCTTCCATGTTTCAGTGGCGGTGGTTCCTAATGTTCATGTACAGGTTACAGGCTCAAAAAAAAGTCTCCTTATAATAAGATATGTGCATGTTATTACTGCAGTACCGCATCTCTGTATATACCATGTTTGGGTTTGGTTCCTATTTATTCTCCTCTTAAGGACCCCCACAACTTAAATGTGGATGTACTTGCTTTGTTCCTGAATAGTAAGTGCTTCCATGTTTTAGTGGTGGTGAATCCTTTTTTGCTCAACTCTTTAATACTCTTCTTTGAAAATGTATTTGCAAAGCACACGCAGCTTCCATGTTAAAGGCGCAATTTTTGGTATTAGGCCGTATAGCACAGGATGGCGAGGACCCCCTCTACTTTAACATGGAGGTACTTGCTGGATGCCTAAAAAGTAAGTGCTTCCATGTTTTAGTTGTGGTGACTCCTAAGAGCCCAACAGTTAAAGAGACAATTTTTTTTTTTTTTATTTTAGCTTCTGGAATGGCATGCCTTTGTCCAGGAACCAGGTGGAAATTGCTTGATTTGCAGTTAACTCTTCTTACAGGCATAGAATTGTTTGGAGGCGGAACTCTACGCAGTACTAATTCAGACTTAAACTCTGGTGTTTGAACCTTTTCAGCTACAGGCTAATACTGTTGCTAATATGCAACTCTGTTGTCTAAAAATTGGAATTGCACTTTAGCAATGGTGATGGACTGTCAGGCATACAAAGATTTTAAAAGTTTGAATTAAAATATTCCAAAGGTTGGAAATGTGAAATGTCTATGAACCCATTAAGCAATAATAAAGTATGCAAAACAAAGTTTCCAGGAAAACACTTAAAACACAAAGCAATGACTAAATGTTCCAAAGTTCAAGGTTTGGATTAAACTAAAAATTTTGCTTGCTAATAAAAACAGCTACAATTAATCAAGTTACACCTAATCCAGGACTGGAGGTGGCAGATAAATCACATGGAAGAAGCTGGGGACTTTTTTGGGGGTTGAAGGGGGGTGTTTTAAGAGTGCCCACCGCTACAGCACTACCTAGTACCACTGGAAAAAACCCAATAGTTGTGTGAAACCATGGAAAAGAGCATTCCAAACAATAAATATCCTCCCCATCCACCCAGGTACCATGATAAGTTTCATAACCTACTTGGAGAGTACTCTCAGTGGAATGACTTCTTCACCCATTTTGTGTCTTTCTTTGTGTTTTTTCTTGTGTTTCCTTTTCGATTTGGAAAGGGATGTGTCTTTTTTATCTTTGTCATCTTCTGCTGAAACTTCTACATTGAAAAGCCCAAAAGGAAAATGTTAATAGTTCTAACATATTTGTTAAGAACAGTGAACTGGTGCTTTGATTCAAATCTGAATGAAATCCTGTTCCCAAAAATCAGCCTTCCTAGTCCATTTTCTTAATTACCTCAACCTCTAATCCCATCTATTGCCTTTTTTCTCTCCCCTCCCCCCTTATCTCATGCAAGAAACTGGGATCATCAGCTTTTCCTTTTGTATTTTAATCTTGCTTATCTATATTTTTAAAAGCATCTCCCTTTGCCTAGGCTGACTGTAATCCATACTTTAGTGAAGTTCTATTGATAGCAACTTCTTTGTGAACTCTACTTCTGATGAGATTTACTTGCTTCAGTGTTGAAAGTTCTTTCCTATTCAAGTAGTTTATCTCCTTGGAATGACTCACTACCTGGTTTAAATCTTAACTGCAGGGAACATCACATATTCCTGAACTGACCTTGTTAGGCCTCCGCCCATTTTTCACCTACTCACTTGAGTAGAACACCACCTTTTACTAACCTTTCACCAGCACTGGAAAGGTACAATAAAGGTATTAGTCTCCAGAAGTCAGTCCACTAATGCAGCAGTTGGATTACACAGATTACACTTGTCTTGTTGCTTTCCAGCCCCCCTTGCCTCACTTGCTGCTTACCCTACAGCATATTAAGATTCCTATTTACTGAAGTCACTACAAACATGATTTCAACTGCAAACAGTTTCTTTACCTCCAGCTTTTCTCCTTTTCTAGACCTTTCCCTCATTACTATGCCTGAGATTTGTCAGATGTATCTCTGATTTCATTCACAAACAGAAATCATGAAAATACTAGAAAGACACGCAACGAACTTTACCATTCGAATCCTTTGGAGCTTCTGTGGCTTCCTCTTTTACGGGATGAGCTTCATCCTCTTGAACAGTTTTCTTGACTTTTGGAGTTGATGTCTCACCATTTCCAGAGCTGGTTCTTTTTCTCTTCCCCGGCCTGCTTTCCCAGGATACCTCTGAGCTCTCCGTTCTGTCCCATTTTCTTTTTTCTCTCTTTGAGTGTTGCCTGTGAGTCTCGATTCCCTCCATTTCAGAACACTCTGATGAAGTCCTGTGTCTTTTTGACTTGGATACTTGCCCTGTCGTAGCATTTGTGTGCGATTCCTTTGGCTCTACAGCTGCCTGTACACTGCTCTCTTTCTTGATTTTGGATTTCTTCTTTTTCTTTTTTTTCTTCTCTTCTGGATTAAAAATAAAGTATGTAAAACTGCCTATGATTAAAAACTAGATTAGATTAAGTGGCCTAAATAAACAATGATGATACCACGTGTCATGATAATCTGGGATGTTAAATGAAAAGCCTGTCTCTGCCATCTCTACCTAGAGGAGAGATGCAATACATTGTCCCAAAGTTCTCTTTTTGTCTTAAAAGGCCTAGGAAGAAAAAACACACAGATAAGACTCGCAAAGTGAGAAAGACCTCTGGGTCATAAGGGCAGCTTGACTACAGAATTCCTGAGAATAAAAGGAGATACTCAGCCCAATGACTATCACACAACTTACCTAATGAACAACTATTTGCCTACTAAACTGCAGACTTAACCAATCTGAAAAAAATATTTCATTTTCGATACTGTCTGCTTGATTCGAAGTTACAATAGGCAAGTTAAAAAAGCAAGTTTTTCCTTTTTCTTTCTTTTCCCCCTAATAGTTACTGGTGTAACAAAGAGTTAGTGCTAATAGCAAGGAATAGAACATACGATTCATCATAATGCTTATTAAAAAGATGAGAAGATGTGTGGAAAAAGATAAGATGTGTCCCGTGTCACCAGAAATGAGGAAAAATTTGTCAGTGATGAAAGCTGCACCATAGTCCTGTGATACTGTTTTGTAGGTTATTTATTTGCAGAGTTCTAAAGAGCAAAAATCCACCTTTTTCACTGTTCACAGAAAGCTTCAGCAGAGAGAAGGATACCACAAGGTTTGCTTCAAAAATATGCCAGATGATCACAACCTCATCTGAACAGCACTAATATTTAGAGTGTAATTTTGCCCTTATGCCTGTATCTTTTCCTTCAATATTAAATATATTTTAAGCAATCTGTCAAATTTGTCTTTTGCTAATGCTAAATGCTCAGGTAACGATTTATTGTACACCCTGAAACTGCTCTGTCAGCCTAATAATGACTAATGGTGCAGGAAAACAAAAAGGCAGGAATTTACTATCTTTTAGTTTCACACTTTCGTTCTCAAACCTACATTGGCCATACAGCAACATGCATTTTTATTGGTATTGAGCTTTTAATAAACCTAAGATTAAACTGCAGTAACACAGTAGTGCAAAATTCTCTCTTCACAAGTTGAGGCACAGAACTGTTTGTTTCTTGATCCCAGTAACTTAACACTTACCTGCTACACTGCTGTTACTTGCATTCAGTTGAGGAACGGGCTTGTTCTTTACTGTTTTCGGGAAAATCCCAGGTTTCCGTGGCGCTTCTTCTGGTGGATTATTCAAAAACTTAAAAAAAAATTCACAAACCATTACTAAAAGTAGTATTTTGTTTTTTAAATCATCTGCATCTTAAGTTAAACCCAGCAGGCCTATAGTCATGCAAGAAAGATGCAGTCCCCTGATGACTCCAGAGGGGTCTACACTGCTCTTGCAGTACTTTCTGTGGTGTGGTGGTTTCTGTGGGTTTTGCTGTTGGCTTTTGAAGTGCAGAGCTTGCTTGATTTCTCACTCTGAGTGTGCTATCTTTATGCATCTGTCACCATGACGCTATCGAAACAGAATGTTTTTAAGCTTTCAAATCACATTTAAATACAAAAAAAATAGGTATGCCCACGGTTGTCTGACAAAATTCAATAGGTATTGCACTGTTACACAGAAACCTCTGTTTCTGTAAAGGATGCCAGGAGCAGCCAACCAAATTAGTCAAGAAATACCCACTATGCTTCTGAGTGTCCAGGTTATTAACAGGATCAGACATTTACAGAACTGTGGAATTGACTTGAGGTCTGGGAGTAGAAGACAGGAACGTTGACTCCTGCTAAGTTTTTTAATTATGCAATTTCAGGAATTTTTCTAAGATGCAGTAGGTGAACAAGTAAAGATCATACCATTCATATCACCAAGCGACAATCAGAAAGAATGGCAGGAGACGAGAAGCACTGTTACTCACCTCAATAGCTTTCTCTGCTTGCTCTTTAGTTTCAAATTCAACAAAAGCAAATCCCTTAGGATCGCCAGTACTTTTATACCGGGGTATACTGACGTAAACGACATTACCGCACTTCCCAAACACCCGTTCAATCCAACTGTGATTGACATTTTTGGGAAGCAGCTCCTAAAAAAAAAAAAGGTCATTTTCTCACTACTGTATTACCATTGGATCAGATGGTTTGCTGTATCTTCTAATTTCTAATCAATTTAAGTTTGATGTGATAACCTTGAGAAACTTTTTTTATTTCAGCAGGTATTCTTGTTGAGAAGTCATAGTATTCAGGTAGTAACTAAATAACTCAACAGTGATATGAAAATGGATCTCTAATCTTTCATGTATCTATAACAATGACATCCTATATTTAATGTAGATGTTGCTCTTCTTCCAGTGACAGATACAAATACCTCACCTGCAGCTGCATCTTTGCTACATGAAATATTCTTATAAATTTAAGACCTTTGAGCAAAGATAATTCTGCATTGTCTCAATCTACCCACTGCAAAGCACAAGGGGTTTTTTTGTTTGTTTTTAATTATTACTATTGTTGGTAACCCAGGTATCACAGAAAGAATTTTTGTAGGTCAGTAAAGAATCACTACTCAAACTGATAAATCCCTGCCAGCAGCTGACATTTCAAAGCTTAGCAGCTAGTACTTACAGGCTACTTGATGAGATGCTGCAGAAACTTCTAGACAGCTTCCTGGATAATAAACCAGTCTGATTTTTATTTCTAAAACCTCCTTAATTTAGAAACACATTTTAGCAGCTTGCAGACATCACGTCTCAGTTGCTAAACATTTACTTTCATCACTCAAGGAGAAATTTCGTCATATCAATTTCTAGGTAGACCCAACCAAACACTTAAAAACCCTACTCAAATCCATGCCTAAACAACAACGGAAAGTTCTTTTTTTTTTTTCATGGCAAGTTTCTGCACTAAAAGGTTTTCCTTGTAGGAAAACATTATTTATCACATTCAGGTACAAAGCTACTTCTGGATGAACTTTGTCTGCCTATTTCATTATGGTGTGGTATAAAATTGAAAAGCCAGTTACCTGAAGCTTTACAAATATTATGGGATGAGTACAAAATAATAGTGTATGGCAAAGGGTAGTTCATGTTAAAACATAAGAAAAAAAAAAAAATCACTAACCGTAAGATTATTTCAGACAAATTTAATGAAAGCTTCCCCTAGATTGAGAATGTAAAAAATACAGTGCAGTTACTATTCTTTAAAGAAACACATCTTTAAGTCTCAAT
Source organism: Baryphthengus martii (assembly GCA_013396935.1). Classification (NCBI taxonomy): domain Eukaryota; kingdom Metazoa; phylum Chordata; class Aves; order Coraciiformes; family Momotidae; genus Baryphthengus; species Baryphthengus martii. The sequence continues at coordinate 246,077 of VWZK01011235.1, forward strand.
TCTTAGCTCAGAAATGAAGCTTTGACTTCCTGAATAAATTCAGAAAACAGACTACTGTTGGAGACAGTCCTCCACAAGGAGGCTTCAACTGTAACCTTTGTACTATTTCAATATAAAAATCTTTCTTTCACCTACTGCAGAATGAAACAAGACTTACCAACACTTGGACTCTCTCTGCTCCCCCCCATTGCTACGTACCATTTAACAGGGCTTCACATTTCTGTAACTGCAGTATAAGGAGCAGACAGCTCATCTTTTCTCACGAGCAGGAGAAGCATCTCTTTGCTCAGCATTTAAAACGATTCAAGGTGGCACAAGAAATTGGTGAACTAAACCGATCCCTTTCTTGCCATGGTCACTGCCGGGGCTCACCGGCTTTGTTTCATTTATTTCCCCTACCTACACTGTGTAAGCTAAGAGCAGCCAGTCTCCCCCTGTGTGAACAAGAATACTGATGCACAGATACCTTTCTGACATAAAATAAAAACTACTGCATTAAACATGCACATTGACCCTATTCTGTGGGCCTTAGCACACATTCAATAAAACATTTCCCTCCCTCACACTGCCCTTTTATTTTGGAGGAAAAAAGAAAGATACTAAAAGTCTATTAGCTTTTGTACTGTATGTAAATATCCCTTGTACTAAAACCCATGAAGTTCTGAAAGAAAATCTACTTCCTAATTCTGGTAAAAGTATGTGGCCACTTTATGCTGGTTTTGTTGTTCTCATTACAGTAGATACCATGCAATTAGATTGTCACAGGCAATGCATGGTGGGTTTTGCACTCAAAGAATTACCAGAAGAAAGTTTAGAAATGTTTCCACATACTGAAATGAAAGCATTTTGCCCAACTGGAGGCATGTAGAAGCCCAACCTTACCACATAGACTGTTCGACTATCCACGTCCTTCGGCTGCTCACCCAGCGGTTGGCGTCTTCGGATTCTAGTTCCTTCTAAATCCAACTACAAGTAACAAGGAATGAACAAGCATTTTCCATAAGATTATTGCCCGAGTGCCACTACCAGTATCATTACTCCGGTGTCAGCAAATACAAGAGTGAAATATTACACACCTCTACAACAGACGAACTTTTAACTGCTCGAGCTATCAACTTCCCATCCGTAGTCAATTTTTTCATTTTGTTGAAAGAAACAAGAAGCGATATGTCCACATCTAGGGATAAATAAAAGTGCAAATGATGAAATCAGGGTGATCCAGAAAGCATCAGTTATGTGTTCCAATCTGATATTAAGACTTCACTAGCAGTTTTGTAAAACAACCTGCATGTCATAAATGCAATATGTAACCCTGCTGCCAAGGATTTACAGAAAACTCTTACCAGCAAAATGAAAGTTTCAAGTAAACCTATATTTAATTTTCTTTTGTGCTAACCTTTATCAAAGGCATTTTGTCCTTTTACCTCCCCACTGATAACTATTGTCTTTGAAAAGAAAGGAAGAAAACCCCCTTTCTGATGTAGTTTTTACAATACTAAACCAATTTGCATGGAAAACATGCCTCTCCTTCAAGTACTCAATTAAGTGTTTAAGCCAGCCTCCCCAACACAAAAGAGGCCCTGCTGGCACTCCACTTGGGATGACACCTGCCAAAACCTTGACAGAAAATGATGCTGTATTAGTCTTTATCTCTAGAAAAAGCCCATTCTTAAGAAACTGGCTTGAAGTTCAATATAACAGAATTATACCAAGCAGTTCAAAGCTACATTTTTCACACCATGCGACTGGACTAAGGATTTACCTTTCAAATGAATATGGACTCCTTAAGAAAACAAAAATGACTAAATACTTCTGGAATCTGCTATTTTTATGTTTTGATATAAAAAGACCACCTCTTTTTACAGACATACTGCACTGCTAGTTCAGATGACATAACGCAGTCAACTGAACAATGACACCGACAGACTGGAGTTACCACACCTGTACTGGCTTTTAAAGAAAAGCATACTAACCACGGCAATCTAAACTCATTTATTCAGACACCGACAAACAGTTTCAGAATCAAGCTCAATTTCCTACTTTGAAGTCCACTCAACAATGTCAAACCTCGTCTAAAAGAAAGAGGCCCATGACAGCCCGCATGCACAATTTCTCATACATCAAATTTGTGCAGAAAACAAGGAAAAATGTATCTACATATGACAACAAATCCAAAAGACGTTTTCATTTCTACATGTATCTATTCTACAAGTCAATTACTGCATCTGCAAGTGCAAGATAACCCTTGTTTGTGTGCTTAGGTGTTAAACTACATAAAGGTGAAAAAAAAAAGAAAATCAGGTCTCCCAAACAGTCATCTCTATCCTGGCAGATGCCTCTAACTTACGCTAGTAAAGGAAAGGAAAAGAGAAACACTGAACACAGTTCCTAAAAGCTCGTATCAGGCTCTGCCTCCCAAGCTGCTAACCCTAACGCTGGTTTCCAGCACAAAACTACTGCGTTCCCCAGGAGCAGACACGCACCTCACAGTAACTTGTAACTGTCACCAGCAATACAGTGAAGAAAAAAATTCAACAGGTAGGTTTATTGAACTAGAATGAATATGAACTTACATCCATCTCTGGACTTTTCTATTTGTTCTCGAAGAAATCTGTCTTTGTGGAGATTAACATCACCAAACCAGAAATCCACTTGTTTCGCTATATCTGCGAGCACCTGTTTAACCCTTGACCTCTTCTTTTTCTCTCTCTCCTTTTTCCGTTCAGTGCTTTCTTCTTCCATGGCTTTGTCTCTTGCAGTTTCAGTCTCCATTCCTGTCATTCTGTCAACTGAAAGTTAAATATCACCTTGGAGAAAACCGAAAAGATTCTCACTTCAAGGAGTAAATCGTCTTAGTTTAGCGTACATTAAAAACTTCAAGCATCCCCTGTGAGACTACGTGCCATTCATTATTTAGAGCGCGGAAAAACACAAAGCGTACAGAAGATGAGGAAAATCAGGTCACACAAGAACTTTGCAGCGACTACTGAGCTGCAAGCCGTGCCTCATGGCACCCAGCAGCGCCCTTCAGCCACAGAGCCTGACTGGAGCCAAGCTGGTACTGAACCACAGGCTTTTCACTACAAATTGGTACTATCGTCTTCATTCAGAATGCCCTGTCAACAGCCTGCTCTCCCCATTAGAATTCTAATGGCACCTTTTGATTTTCAGCAGCGCTCATGGGATTCACAGTTCCACCGCGAGTTACCGGACAAGTAGCATTATATAATAAAAATTATATATAAATGATTTAAAGCACTTATGCAGGTCAAAATGTACTTTAATAATACAGAACTTCCCTGTTACCAGAAAACAACCTATTGGCTAAAGAGAGCCTATAAAAACCAAACCTAAAAAGCAATTTTCCTCTCAATAAACACCTTTTTTAAGACTTGAAAACAAGACAGAATGAATCTGTTCTCCATTCCCCATATCCCCCAGTACAAACCATTAGAACCAACACAAAACCACCACCCTAGACCACTATACACTTCAGAAATTACCCTTTTAGATTGAAGGTAAAGCAGGGAAAAAAAAAAAGCTGGATTATAAAATGCCTTCTGAAAAGACTGGCCAAAGCACCTATTGTAAATCCAGTGGCTGCAAACAGGTTACACTGACACATCCAGCAGCTGAAGGGTTCGCTGCAAAAATGTATGGTATGAGCTCCAAATGAGAAGCATCTATCAATCCTTATAAATGAGTACAAGGTAAAGATACACTTAGACACCTTGTTGACATTCATAGCAGGCCTGGTAATAGTAAAGCTTGTTTTTTAAAAGCTGTCTTTTGTTATGTTAAGCATTCTTACTTGCAAGTCCCTGTGGCAATGAGTATATGCTCCCTGTAAAACATTTTTGCATTCTCTGGTTAGGGCTTTCTCATCGACTGTCATTGATTTTAGCAGCAAACCGAGTTCTGTCAGAACCTCGGAACTGGGTCCCCAGAAACTGAGGACTAACTAGAGGGAAGTGACTTGAACGTGCAGATTTACCTTGAAAAACAGAAAACCTTTCTAACACATCAATTCATCTTTTTTTTTTTTTGCTCACATTTCTATTTGCTGTAGCTCCTCAGTCCTCCTTGCAAGCTGCCAGGCACCACAGTCCATTTGACATGAGCAAAACAAAAGCCACGCTGCCAAAAGCAGACAGCTTTTTGAAAATTAAATTAACACAAAAAATAAAGTAACTAATGTAGCAATCACCATGTGAAAGACTTCTCAGCTCTCTGCCAAGGCCACATAGAAGGAAAGGCAGAGTACAGCCATCAGAGAGGAAGCACACCTCTACAACAGGACTACAAAAATGGAAATGGTCTTCAAATTATTGTGCAAATCAGGCTTCCTTAGCCAGATAGCAGGTTTCTCTCCCTGCTGTGAGTCGACCACTCAAGATAGCGAAAGGTCAACAATCACCTTGAAAAGATAAGCCAGGCAAAACTCCCAACCGAGTTCAAGCTCCATTCAAGCCCTTCGGCAAGATATTTATATCAATAATCAGCAGAACGATATATTACTTAGCTGAGGGCTACAGCGAGCTGCACCATGACAGGTAAAGCATCATTACGGGATTCCTTTAGCGGCTGAACAGCATTAAATGACCACAGTGACATAAAATGAATGTGGCTTACATACAGCAAAACTTTATGTTAAGAAGCCATAGAAGTGTGTTTCAGGCATTTCCGAGTCACTCAGCCTTGGGACTTCCTTCCCAGGAGAGAGCTGCTCATTCCTATTCCTGCATGATCTACTCCAGGCTCCTGCTCTGGCAGGGGCGCTGGACTCGATCTTCCGAGGTCCCTTCCAGCCCCTAATATTCAGTGATTCAAGCTTCAAGAACACCAGCTGCAAGCTGTATTCTGGGCTTCCCACTCACACCCCTCACTTTTAGAAATGATGCTTTGAGATTACCCTGGAGGAGCCTGGAAATCCAGAGCCAGAGCAAATGTCAGCTACCAATCTGTAATCACAACCTCTACACAACCTTACATTTACAAGGGAAACACTCATACCTGAGACAACGCCAGATTAAAACTCAGGATTTAAGAAAAAAAGTGTTTATAAGTGAGCACGTCAATAACTCGTAGCACTGGCTGAGTCGGTATTCTCTTCATTTGCAATTACTCTTGCAAAACTCATCTCATCAACGAAAGCTGCAACGTCAAGGTCTAAGACAGATCTGTATTTCTGTTCACTTGCCAACTCTTACACTGTCAGCCGCTCAGCCGCAAGCCCTATTCTGATAAACAATTAAAATCAGGGAAAAAAAAAAGTAAAAGCAGGGTCAAAACTCCACTCTGTTAAAGCAAACCAGCTGCCATCCCTCAGTTTTCCTCAAATGAAATAACATAATAGTGCCTCTATGTGTCAGGAGTGAAACCAGGAAAAGGAGGGACAGATAAGCAGGGGGAGGGAACACTAAGAAAGCAAAGCTGATGTAAATCAAAATAATACAGGTTCACACAAATCCACAGTAACTTATCTATACTCTTTACTAGGAAAACATTAAACATTTTGGTGCTAACCTGCAGGGAGCCAAGGTGCAAACCCAACTTCTACTGTTAAAAAGACCTAGAAAAAGGTAATCATATTTAACTGTAATCCAGCATCTGAAGGAAACAGGGTTCCAGTTACAAAATATCCTTTGTTCTTTTATATTAAATATTGGCACAAGTCCTTACTTGCTTCGTGCATTTTAAACAGCAAGATGGGGCAAGGGGGAGGAGAAAGAAACATTCAAAATACTTTTCACACCATGAAAATGCTTCCATATAGCCAGTGGCAATACTTTCTCTCCTGGACAATGACTCCAAAATAAATGCAAGAATTCAGCAAACCTGAAACTACTTTCCGGAAGCATTCTGTAATTCACCTTGGGTATTTTCCTGTAGCACACACACAGGCTGAGCTGCAGCAGTTTAAGCTCTTACCCTGCCTTGCAACTTCACTCCATGGAAGGCAAGCTAAGAAAGGATGGAAGTTTACACACGGGGACGAAAACAATGTTCTTAACCTAACAAGAGAGAACCTCCTGCTTTTTACCCTTGTTAAGCAATGAAACCAATACATCATTTTAAACCTGCATTTCAGACAGTCAAGAGATGTCACAAAAGCATTGCACTCACAAACGGAAAAGGTTTTGCTTCCACATGACAGTGCTGGGTGTTAGGGCTGTTTCCAGACTCAGCCAGACCCCACTGTGTCAGTCCTGTCGTGGTTATTCCTTTCCTGTCATCACAAGAGGCGGAAAGTGAGCTTTTCATAAAACACAGGCCTGCAGCACAAGACTAAAACTAGCTGGATTCAGCTGTCTGAACCAGCAATTCACTGACACCAAAAGAGCAGCACAGCTCTCTCACTGGACTTGCTACACACTCCTCCTTCAGAGTAGCTCACCCTCTGGTAAGACAACCCTGTGACCTGAGAACTAAGTTGCTATTTTCCGGTCCTTCCCAGCTGGATGAGTGGGTGAAACCAACTAATTAAGAGCTGAATAAGTAGCAGAGCTGATGAAGCGGCAGGAATAAGCACTTAGGAGTGGGCTAGAGGTGGGTACAAAAGCAAAGAACGCACAAAAGTACGTTCTACTGCCCTATTACCAGCTTTACACAGACTGGCCCAGAGGCACTGCACAACTGTAGAAGAACCACATCTTCTTTACCCTTCAAACAATGAGGAGAAATACAAAGCAAAATCTATTTTTCTAGCCCAAACTTGCTGCTCAGGTACCGACCACTGCAGATTTCAGCACTGCTGATGCGACTGCTCATGAATCTTGTATGTATAAAAAGAAAAAGTAATAAAGCAAGCCTGAGGTCAGACCCTCCCCAAGTTCCACCCTTCTCCAACATGAGGCGTCAGGTTTTGACCCTGTGGGAAGGCACCGCCAGTATCGCCACCTGTACTTCACCTGAAGGCAAAATCACCACAGAGCCCCAGGGAGACGCTGAGGGGCAGGAGCGGTTAGAAACCCTCAGGAAGGCGCCACCCTCGTCGGGAAAGGCGGGCACCGGGAGGGAAGGATGCCCGAGAGACGGGCGGAGAGTGGGCAGAGAGCCGCC